>JAOUQX010000003.1:5476654-5487173 GCA_028566295.1 Liobagrus marginatus
ATTTAGAGTAACACATTCACCTATGTACAATCACATGTGTTTGGAGACGGGAGGAAACCGGAGTACCTGGGGAAAACCTGCACAAGCATGGGGAGAACATACAAAATCCACACAGAAACACTTTGAATGGGAATCGAACCCATGACCTTGCTGTGAGGCAGGATCGCTAAGTGCTCTACCACTGCGCTGTTTTCTTCTCGTTCTTTTGTTTGTTTTTGTTTTTTTTATTAATGGGATTGTTTTTTGTGTGTTTTGTTAAAGCTAAAACTTAAGCATTGTCTTACCCTTGTGAGTGTGTGTGTGTGTGTGTGTGTGTGTGTGTGTGTGTGTCTCTCGACAACAAGCCCAGAAGAAATTATGTGTTCAGAAGTTCATACGGTTTCGTTTGTTCTTGTTTCTCTCAAGGAAATGAAACAAGCGGGTTTCATGGTCGGCATAATCCATATGCAAAGGCTGTTTTTGTAAACGCCATCCGAGACACGCCCCGGGGTTCCACGTGGGAAAAATTAACACCGCAGCACAATCTGTGTTCCTCATGGGAAAGTTTGCCACAGCCCAGAGAGAAAAAAAACATGGTGAAATGGTGCAAACTTCACCAAACTAGGCCATGTGAGTCAGGACCAAAGCTTTAGTTCTCGCGTTGGCCATTTTGTTTCCTGGCCATATTTCTTGTATCATTTAGTATTTTAGCAAAGTCGAGCAGCTACATGGTGATTTTAAGGGAATAGTAGGTCAGTGTAGGTCGTGCTCCATTGACCCCAAGTTCAAGTTCCAACTCTGAGACTGCAACGGAGCCCAGATCAACACTTCCCTACATGTCTGATAGGTGAAGGTAATTCTTTTACGCACTTTGAATGCTTTGTCCATGTTTATTAACTGCTGTATGGGTCACATGACCCACACCTCGTCTTTTCTTAGTCCTCCCTATACAGTTTCGATCTCTACATGTACAAGTGCGTTTTCGCTCACTGCCTCCGTGCGGACAGAAGCCCAAATCATAACGTATCCTGATCGGTGTAGAACTCGGTAACCGGCGTCAGGTTCTGGTGCTCTTGAGCTCAAGTCTCATCTGCGGTGCAAGATCAGATGCTTTCCTCAGTGCTCCATTTCTATCTAGTTAATCCTGATAGGTCATTTATTTATACTCCAGGGGTTCATATTGCTTTTGTGTCCAGCTGTGTGTCCCAAACAATGCTGGCTGGATTTCGTAAGTCACCATCTGGTCGTGTGCGAGTGTGTGTGTGTTTCAGTGCTGTTATAAACTACAGCTACTTCAACTTGTATGTTGTTTATCATACACTACAGCTTAAAAAAAACACAACATAAGAGTGCTGAGCAGAACTTAACAATATGATTACTTTACTGGCAGTAGTTGCTTTGATTCTTTTTTTCAGCAATACATTTCTCACGCCCACTCCATCACAAGCGCAGCATGATTAATACTAACTTTAGTATAAAAAGTATTTATTTATTATTTTTTTTAATGTTATCGTTAACTTTCACTAGAATCGTGTGTTTTTTGACTATAACCCTTGTCTACAACTGTGCGTCTTGTCTCTCTGTGTTGTGCAGGACCTGGGCTCAGGCCATTCCAGGCAAAGTAGAGTTCTTCTCTAGCGAGGGCTCGGACACGTCCATCCCCATCCCCATCGTAGCCCTGAAAAACGTAGACGACTCCTATCCTCCGCAGAAGAAATCGTTCATGATGCTGAAGTACATGCACGACCACTACCTGGACCGATTCGAGTGGTTCATGCGCGCCGACGACGACGTCTACATCAAAAGCGAGCGCCTGGAGAGCTTCCTGAGAAGCCTGAACAGCAGCGAGGCCGTTTTCCTGGGTCAGACAGGGATGGGCGCTCGTGACGAGCTCGGCAAACTGGCGCTGGAGCCCGGCGAGAACTTCTGCATGGGAGGCCCGGGTGTGATCATGAGTCGCGAGGTGCTGCGCAGGATGGTGCCTCACATCCGCCAGTGTCTGCAGGAGATGTACACCACGCACGAGGACGTGGAGGTCGGGCGCTGCGTGCGCCGCTTCGCCGGGGTGCAATGCGTCTGGTCTTATGAGGTGAGTGATGATCTCGCTACTAAATATATGTTTAATGTGTTTATCAAATACTGATATGATTAAAAGTTAATAAATTAAAATACTTTCCCAGGAAATATTGCCACCATGTTTTGGCATTTCTACCTCTGTTTTTATCCACCCTCTTCTTTCCAATTCCAAGATGTCGCCCGACTTGCCTCTGTAGCTGGAATCATATTTTTTAGGCTGGATTTAGGAACTAAGCTTTTCATTCAGTCCATCAAAACAAAGTTGCCTTACTGCTACTAGAATAGCACAAAAAAAAGATCCCACAGATGTTCTAGTCACATGTCAATCGCGCTCTGTTCAGCAGGACACTTTTTTTTTTTTTTGTAGTCCTTTTTTTGGGTGCCATATATGCAATATTTCTAGAACTAGTCCTTTGTGTCCTATGCCACTAAATCAACCAGGAAGCGCAAGGCCAGAGTGCAGGGATCAAATGGAAAGTATTTCTACTATCTGAAAGGCTACTCTATTACACGCTGCACTAAAATCAGCCTTTTGTTTTACAACTTCTCAGATCTGCAATTTAAACGATTTGAAAATTATAGGTTGAAACTTGGCAAAAATAAATTCATCAACCCCCCAAAAGACTCCCTGCACACCATTAACCCATGCGGATCCATTTTAAGCCACTGCTTTATATCTTTGTTTGGGTTGAAATGATGTTCTTTCGTCTCACGGAATGAATTAGTCCGCTTAACAATAACGGCTCTGTTCAAAACAGTTTCCATTCACAGCTGCAGTCGAGCGTTCAGAATAGTTTCATTTCTTTGAAATAAATAACAAGGCAATACGGCTATTTATACATCCCATTTCCGTAGCAACTTTCTGGACAGTCGCGGGGCAGGAAGACCGACTGCGACTCCGTTCTGCTCTGCGCAAATCTGCTTAAAAAGGAATAAAGGGAATAAGAAACTGCTTTCAGTGAAAGGTCATTTTATTAAATTTAATTGGGTCCTCTTTCAGACCCAGTGGTTTTATATGCCGTTGAAAGATAATATCCTGCGGTTCGCAATATAGGGACTGGTTATTCTAAAGTATTTCTCACTTATTCCGCGCTAATGTCATAAAGAGATTCACAGGAATCCGAACAAGCCTGATTGATTGAAAACTCTCCACTGGCTTTCTCGGTTCTGTATTTACTCTACTAAAGAAAGTGTCATGTGACTGCTAGTATTGGCCACGATTTGGTCACAGCCAGCATGCAGATAGATGTGTGTATGCGCAGGTTAGGGTTGTCTGAGGCCGATGTTGATTTGCAGTAGTTTGACAGTGTTCAGCCGTATTCTGGGACGATGCTTAACGCGTGCCAATCGAGACAAAAAAAGTTATCATTGGCCGATACCGACCAATTAGCATGTCCCCTAGCTGTAACGACAGAATAATACAGTGACTCGTTATACTAACACTGTTGACGAGTGTTTCAACACTCTAAACAGAGTATGATGTCATGGTTTTGAATTTGATACAGGATGAGAAGACGCACGCAGCCCGCCTTTAAATATCCTGTTTTATCAACAGTGTTTCTCTTAATCCAGCAAGCCGTGTTGTCCGGTTACTAATCCGACAAAGAAACGCTGGAAAATCTACACAAGTCTATCAGCATGTTGACGTCTTGGACCCCGTAGCTAGTCTTTGGTCTGGTCTAATAAATAATTGACCTGCGATTGGCTAAATTAAACTTCAGAAGTGTTTAGAAGTATTTTTTTAAGTACTCTGGTCTGCTGAGATGCTTTGCCGGGTTTTCCCCATCGATGGCGCCTGACTATAAGACGGTACTGTATAACCGGCCTGAATATTTTCTTACGGGTTAAGTAACTGAGCGTTCGCTTCATGGAACATCTCGTGTTTTCGTGGCACCAGTAATGAGTCGGCGACCAAGCTGTCGCTGTGTATCGATATGTGACTCGCATGCTGATGTGCGTTTAGCGTTTACTGTTTTGTTTGGCTATTGGCTCCTCCTCTCTCCGTATTGCCGTCGGATAAACATTTGGGGATGTGTGAATAAGATGTTCTTAAGCAGCCGCAAATGCGCATTTTCTTTATATCCCATTCCCAACTAAGTCTCTTAAACTCCTCCATCTAGGCAAAATAAACTGTTTGGTGGGACGAGGCGTGTACTCGGTCTTTCATCGTAAATATGACCGTGGCAGCTTAAATGGGCGAAATAAAATGAAGCTTGGAAGGATATCAGAAGCTTCTGAATAAATGACAGGCAGCATTTGGCAGGTGGAACGTGCCTAGAGAGGAGGCTCTGCTTCTAAAAGCCTCCCCCCCCCACCCCCCCAACGTGCCTGGGACCAGTGGGGGTTTTAATGTGCATTTGATGTGTACTTTAATTGCAGTCGAGCAGGTCTGCTTAGAGACAGCACAGCTGGGTAACCTGCTATTAGCGTCGGAGCGTTTTGCCTACAGTCCTTTATAGACATGGCCAAGACCTACTGCATCGCGCGTTTCAACAAGTCCTGACAGAGACACCGCTTTGTAAAGTGACCACCAAAGATCAAGGAGTTCGGCATATATAAAACGGTGCCTCGCGACACTGTTCAATAAAAATCGCTTCCTCTGAAGGACTGAAGATGCTGAAATTCCGTCTTGGTTCAGTGTAGCTGCTAGTTCTGCTAGCTAAGCTCTTCCAGGCTGAAAGGCAAACGCTGTCTGTGATCAGGTGATCAGCTTCTCTATGAGGCCGTACCGTGATGATGTACACGGTGCACACTGCCTGCAGCGTTGGCCTTGGCTGGTGCCGACTCCCCCATCGGCGTCAACTAACCGCTCTTCACCAGCCCAGAAATCCTCCCACAACACTGAACCTCTTCACTCTGTCCTCAACCATCTACCTCCAGGCTATAGATCAGCGGTCTCCAACCTTTTATAAACTGAGAGCTACTTCTTGGGTACTGATTAATGCAAAGAGCTACCAGTTTAATATTCACTTCTGAAATAACAAATTTGCTCAATTTACCTTTAATTATGTTATTATTTATAATTTGTGAACACCCTGATCATGTTAATGATTTCTCACAATAATTATCGGTAATGATTGAACAGGGTAGGAAACAGATAAATGGCAATATGCAACACTTTATTTCTATAAATCTTGATAAGTAATTATATTTTCAAATTGACATTAATGTAAGTCTGATTTAAAAAAGAATAGCAATGAAAAATATAGATGCAGTTCACTGGTAAGTGGTGTTATGGTGGATATTTTTACAACAGGCCCGTGGGCTACTCATGTGGTCCTTGCGGGCGACCCTGTGCTCGCGGGCACCATGTTGGTGACCCCTGCTCTAGCATGACTCGTGTGGTGCGTTTCATGTTTGTATGCATTACTCGCTTTCCTGACAGACTGTGAAAGGTGATGTAACGGTAGAGGTCTGTGTTCTATAGTGTGGCTTTCTGTAAGAGGCTCTAGGCTTGTGTTTCCTACAAGCTGGAATGTGCCAAGAGAAGGATTTTACTGTGCTCGAATGCGTCTGTGGTTGTCCTCATCACAGTCTTACCCGTTGTCTTCATCTATTTCGTGTCCTCTACGTCCCTTCAGCTTCACAAAGTCTACATGTGCTGATACGTTTTGCTATTGTTGAGCTTGTTGCAAAACGAATGGAATATCCAACTCTGCACATTTGTTACTGTAAATATCACATTTTGCCACGAGCGAAATCTTTCTTTTCATGTCTGATCAGAGAGTCCACCAACTGCATGCTCGGCCTTCCATTGTTTTCATTTTTTCATTTTTTTTGTGTGAGCCACCTCTCATTATGTGACGTACTAACCGTTGCTGTTGCTAACGGTCGTAGCTTCACTGCCATTATAAAGTCTTGCATGACTTCGATGACTGAATGTACAGTACTGGGAGTCTGGTGGTGGGAGAGTAGACAAGTAAAAAGTCTTAAATCTGACTTGTGTGTTGTTGCACACAGGCAGTGTAGATTCCATAAAACAAACTCTTTCCTACTGCCCCATGTCACGTTTTGTTAGCATTCTACGCAATTTAACTTCCTAAATAGAAAACCTTCAAACCAGTATTAAAAAAATAAATAAATAAAATCCATAACTTGGATACAATTGCTATTTTGTGGCCTGTATGTTGTGGATGTTGACGCTTTTGTGGTGGACAAACTTGTGGCTGGAGTAGTGTGATGGTTTAGCTGTGTTTAGTTTGGTGATGGAAGTCCTACAGCCAACCTCAAACCCCTGTAAACGTCCTCATTTTGCACCTTGCTTGCTGGGTATCGTTGTCATGGCAGCTGATTTATGACTGCCGAGCGCTTATTCATGGTGGTTGAGGAAGTGTTTTTGTTGTTGAAGGCCTGCAATTCGTCATCGTTCTTCTCAACTGCTGTTTCCCTGACATCCATTAAACGACTCGAAAGCTGAAAGGAAAAGCACCGGCCGAGTTCTGCAGGGAAACTCTGCACTTTGTGGTTATTAATGTGGGAACGTCTCATTGAAATTTTTTTTAGCTTTGTTTTATGTACCTTGTGGTTATGATTTGCTTGGTCCCTTACTCAGTTATCAGTTCATGGTCATGAATGGAGGTTGTTCCATTAGATAACTAGGGGCAAAAACAATTAATTATTAATTAATAAAAACAATATAACTAGAGTATATAGCTATATAATCTATAGCGTAACAGTTCAAGATATGCACTCCAATATAAATGATTATATATATATATATATATATACACACACACACACACACACACACACACACACGTATATGTGCATGCACTGGGGTCAGAGCGCAGGGTCAGCCAGACCATGCGGTGTCACCCTTGGAGCAACTGAGGTTAAGGGTTAGGTAAGGACCCGATGATGGTCGCTTGTCTGGTTCGCGAGACTTACCATTTCCGTGTGTGTGTGCAAACACAAACTACTTACATAGTCATCAATGTTATAATAAGAAGCTGTATTGTGCATTCTAGTGAGCACAATACATTATTGCACTTGCTGTGGAAGCTAAACAAACGTCTCTAAATTGTAAGGCGAACATACGGTGAACCACAAAGGAGCCTACGCAGTGTCTTTTATAGCCTGTTGAGCATACTTGATGTTCAGTTTAGCATTTATTCCAAAATAAAGCTGTCATTATATTGTCCGAGCCCGTAGCTTCTTTGGAAGTGCAACTCATGCGGCAAAATTCTGCCGATCTCTCTTCAGCCTCCACCGTCATCCTGTATAAACGAGGAGCAGTTTTGCTTAGAACAAACAGTGTGGCTTAGGTAGATGACATGACTCATCCGACATTATTATTTGTTTTTGCTCTGATGCTGCGCATTGCTGCACGATTCTAAATCCTTGCATCCGCCGCGTCCTCCACGAAACGCCAAGGCAAAGCTCCAGTCTTAAGCGCGCGCCGATCTTGAATAAGCACTCTGTTGCGGAAATTGTCGACTCTCAACCACACGCTGATGCAGCAGAAGTGAAACCACAAAGGTTTTCTTGTGTGCACACGCTCGTATCGTATGTGTCTCGTCAGCAGAAGCACTGCTGTCTTTTTGTGTACTTTATACCGGGTTGCATATTAATTAGCTTACTTATTTTTGGACAGATGTTTGCACATACAGGAAACAATCCTCCCATGTGTTTTACGGTGCGAGTCTAGATAAAAGTAGCATCTATTTCTCGCGCCCAGTGCATTACCATAGCAATTATATTACCGGCGCTGTAATCCTGCACGTTGCTGCTCTTTCGATAGGCTGTTCTAGAAAGATTTAACCGAGATCATGCGTCCGTCGTTATTTAACTCGGATGTGTTTCTTTGGAACCCAGACTGGTTATACCAAATACAGGAAGTCCTGTCGTCTTTACGGCACGTCCCCGACCCGAGCGTTAAAGAACGCTTGGACTAAAGTGTGTTTGAACGAGTGTCTGTGCGGATTCCTTGTGTTGACCCGTTGACATTTTGTTTGTTTCCGCAGTGTTGCCCGGTACACTGTTACAAACTTTTGTTTTTAGCCTTCTGGAGATGTCGTAGGAATCAGGAACTGATCATCATTTTCTTTTTATGGTCTAATTAGATTTGGCCTTCTGCGCCGGTTAAACTTGAAGTATGGCTTGTTGACGAGACTAGTCGTGTTCTTAGCTGAGCTTTTTATTCATTTAGCTAATGAATGTTATGCTAGTGTGCAGATATAGGTATGCTAGTGAACCCGTGACTTCTGTCTGGGATTTCAGGAAGAACAAATAACACCGTCCAGGTTCCAGTTTGTAATAAGTGTTACCCCTAAACCTTACACTTGGCTCGGCTAACATTGTGTTTGCTAACATAATGTAATAAGTATGCTGATTTAAGGGCATGCGGAATACAGAAGAGCGCAGAGAGATGAAGAGAGAAGTTTGTGTACCTGTATTATGATTATCCTATTCTAATAAGACTGTAGTGTGGGTTCTGCTGTCGCAGTGCAACTAAAATATGTTCTCTGAACTTTATCATATTTCATAGCATTTTTATCATCGCATATTCTACTCATTAGGAGTGCACAGCTTGGTGACAGTTTTCTTATTTATTTTATTTCTTTCTGGGTTTTTTTTTGTGAAAAATCAATAAGAGATCGGGTTTAGTTTCCTTCCGTGTATTTTCCTCTTTTATTCCACTAGGCAACTACGGATAAACCAACGATTTAAAAATCTCCTGGTTGCAAGTGCCCAGATTATGGATTTGCCATTCTCTTTGTCCGAATGCGAACGATCGCCTTTTCGTTTCTCACTCCTCTCAGCTGCACCTATTTCTGGAGGCTGTCCAGGTTTTGTAGGTTTGCAGATGGAATGTCCAGCTAAATGCGACACACCTCGTCTTGTGTCTTGCATTTTTAAGCGTGACGTCTGTGTCGTAACCTCGGCTGCCCGTCTCCGGCTTCCTGTCACCGTCTCGCTCACGGCCAGTCGTGCATGTGGCAAACCGGGGTGTATTTTCAGCCGTCCTGTGGCCACTGGGTTGATGTACGTGTTATTTTCTAGCTCTTAGGCAGGATTCTAAAATTAGGGCCACAACGAGAATGTGAATGTTTACAAGTTTTATTTAAAAATAAATACAAACCGAGGTTAAAAAAAAATCTTGGTTTACGCACTTGGCTTTTCAGGGTGAGGCTTGAAATGGCGCGTGTGTGCGACGTCCAGCGTATTAATGTCACGGAGTTCATTAACTGTAAATTGTATCACAGGATTAAAATAAATTTTTTTCTTTCATAATTTTAATCCGAGTCCCTACTTTCCTTATTATCCTTTTTTTTTTTTTTTCCTGGTCACTTTATCCTTGAGGGCACGTTTAGAGACAGGTTTTCATACAATTCCCGCTAATGGCTTTCTTAAGTGATTAAAGATGTCCTGTTTGTCTGCTAATCCGCCGTTTGTTTGGGAATTAGCCCAGATCGAGCGGATCTCGTCTCTGCGGCTTGCTATTATTTTCATTCGTGCTGAGCATACACTTCTTAATCCAGCCCTAAACGTGCTACGTATGCCAGAGAAAACCGATTCTTTATCTCTTCTGAGTCACCATTGATTAGATTGGCCAAGAGCCCCTTTTGTGGGACCGGTCGAGTTACGACGCTCGGTTCCTCTGATCCTGTCCAAGACCCTCATACGAAAAAAGCCAGTTGCCAATTATGTAAATACTCTTAATGTACTAAGAAGACTTATTTTTCAAGCGTGGATCATTTAATAGCCAGTCAGAAGACCACGAAAAGGCTGAGTCAGTAAGTTCTGTTCGGACTGATGAGGTGAGCTTTTTCCTGGAAAGCACATCGTCCTACTTACTCAGATAAAGGGTAGACAAAACAAGACGGTAACGTCCTAATTGAGCTCCCTGATCGTTGTGTACTACGTTCGCATTCGACATCTATTCAGAAAGAGTGCGTATAATCCATTTTGATTGCGGTGACATTTAGGACATTGCGTCCGTGTGCGTGCGTCGACGCCAAACGACGTGACAACGGCTGGATTTCCATCTGCAACCGTTTCTTCCAAATCTGATTTCAGACTGGGATTACAGCAGTGTTTTTAAGATTAGTACCTGTCAAACTGTACGAGACGAGTTTAACGAACGCATAGCTGTATTTTATAACTGAAAAGTTCACCGATGATGTAACGATGCTTTGCAGACAGACCTGTAATTAAAGAAAGCGACTGTAGTCTGCTCATCAGTCTGTGTGATTCACGCTTATTGGTTTTTGTATAAAGAGACATTCTTTGTGGTGATTTTGGGGTAATAGGAATATTATTATTTTTTGCTTCATTTGACGCCGTTTGCTAGCGGTCCTATGAGATTTCACGTAACCTTATACTGGCTTCTCATCGGCAGCTTCTAGTCTGCTGTCCAAGTGTTACACTTAATGAGATTAGAACTGAAATGTCTTTGGAAGCGCTAGCACAAATCCAATCACTGTTCGTTTAGTACAAACACACACGGGGGGGGGGGGGGGGG
>JAOUQX010000003.1:5501966-5518401 GCA_028566295.1 Liobagrus marginatus
AAAACTTTTGACCGGTAGTGTATATATAAAACTCAGTACCAAGCTGGTTGTACCAGAGGATCCTCATACATTCCTACTTAATCCTTTTTTTTCCTGGTATTTGTTATAGCCTTCTAAGTACTGTGACGTGACGTCAAGCCTTTCACACTGATTATGATCTTAGATCTGACATTCGTCAGAGAAAAGGGCGTCATTTTTGGCCACAGCTGTGGCAAATTGAGACACCTGGACTGTAACGGATTGTTTTTGGAGGGTTTCTTCTTGAAACCACGGCTTCTTCTTCTTTCATGCTTCTTGCGGGATCAGAGTCAGCTGCTAACTTGTCAACACACTACTTTCTCCTTTTCACCCTCCGAAACCGCTCATCCTTTTTCATCCTTCAGGTCCGGTCGAAGCATCTCTGGCCTAAAACATGATACGAAGCGCGGCACAGTTAGTAAACAACACGGTCACTAAGCACTATGTACAGACTAATGTTTTATCTTTGGAGGAAAGGCAACCGAATGCATATAGTTTCATTTTGAAAGACTTGCAGCCAGTGCAGTGTAGAAACGATGAACGTTTTTTTCCCGAACACCTGCCCCGGCCTTGCTTTCCTGCGGTCTCGTCTCTCAGCTAGCGTTATTAAAAGTGCTGAACGATCGTTTCTCTTTCCTGCCGGCTTTGATGGATGGTTGTGATGCGTTTTGTTTCAGCTTGCTTCTTATTCTTCACCAGAATAGCTGAGACGTGAGTACTTGCAAGTTGGTATTGCGTCAATATTTATTTATTTTTTTAAATCAATCAGGTGTGTCATGGGGGGATATTTATCCTCGTTCGTGTTTCCCTATTTGAAATAATGGCCTTAAATTGCACAAAGCTCCTAAGGCTCTTATTTTTTCTTTTTTCCCCCATTAAAAAATATCTTAAAGATCAACAGAAAACGTTTCATTAGCTAGCTCGTAGAGTTGCCGTGGAGATGAACAGCTTTTGTTGTACTTTCTTAGAATTTGTTTTGTTTTGCCATGTCATTGCGTTACACCCTTGTCTCTTATCAGTAGTGAATGATCATCAAGACTTGCGATGCTACCTTAGCTAGCATGGTACGTGGCTAAGTCCTCACATAGCTAGGTTACTTTTGCCACACTAAAAGCAGGAGTCGTTTTTCTTGATAGATTAACCGAACTTGTTTGGCATTATGAGTCACTAGACTTAAATCATTTTCTGTAACATGTTACACACCGGATTCGGGATGAGTAAATGAGTGTGATATTTACTGTAATTTGGTTCTTTTATTTATTATTTTCCCCCCCAAGATATACCAAGGTTCATATGTAGAAAGGAAAACGATTGTATTGTAAAGTGGTCCTCTGAGTGGTTTTACAACCAGTTCATTTTAGCTGTTCTATCTCAGTGGTGAAAAAAAAACGTGGTCTAGCCCTCGTCACTGGTCTATGCTCGCAATTGTGGGAAAAACAACAGCTGTATTCTGTTCTGGACCCGTCCCAGACTGTTTAAACATCCGCTTGTGGTGGTCCTTCTTTGGCATGCGCTAGGTCTTAAAAGCGCCCCTTTTTTAAAGCAGACTCTGATTGGAAGGAGTTGTTTAGGGTAGACATACACACTCACACACTGATGATATGTAATCAGGGTATTTATTTTTGTTTGTCTTTTTTTTTAACGTCATTCCTGTCTCTATCTTCATTTGACTTTTTAATCACTTTATTCCTACATAAACTCTCACTGGTGCTGTTCAACACCACCCATCCCTCTCTTTTATTCCTTTTTTGTTTGCTGCCCCGGTTAACTCCTTTTGCTGCTCAATAGCAATGGGATAGTTTATTTTAGACATGAATGTCACTGGATTTAGGGTTCTGTACAATAAGTCTTATTTCCACCCCCTCACTACTCCCCACCGTGTCTGAATATTTTTAATGCAGGAAGGACGAGGATGGACTTGTGTCAGGACGAATAAACCAGTTCTCCGTTTCTATCATCTTATCTTTGTCTAGTCACAGCTGCTTGCTATGAGAGGGATTGTGTTGTGATAAAATTAGCCAAAATGCTCGTTATTGGTCAGTTTGTAAACTAGTATGGCATTGGAGCAGTACTTCTGAATTGATGAGAACCACACACACGCGCACACGCATGCATGCACGCACGCACGGTGTATGCGCTAAAACCGGAACCGATTTTTGACTGATGGTGTTCTGTTATGCTAAGTTCTTTGGGGGTTAATATCAAATGTTGTCCATGAGTAGATATACACGTGTTCACTTGCAACACTAAAAATTACCTCGGAATAGTCGAAGAATGAATCAAATGTTTTTTTTTTTTTGTTTTTTTTTCTTGTTTTTTTTTTTGTCAAAGCGCTCCGGTAGACGTGTCTGGCTGAAGGACGCATCATTCATTGTGCGAGGTAATAGGAAAGATAAGACCTGGCATCAGATTTTTCCAAGCTGCTTATATATATTGCGTGATTTATGGTTCGGGCAAGGCACATGCCTATTACTGTTAATATCTCAAAGCAAATCTAGCTATCGTTCATGCCTGCAAGGTTATTTTCTGCTTCTTTTTCATTCCTTGATTGTGTCTAATGTCTTTTTGACTTGGTTGGCTTTCATCCTTCCGGATGACTTTCCTCCATCTCAATCGCAAAGACATAGTGTCCTTTTAAAACTAACGACTGAACTAATAATTAGGGTTTTCCCCTCTACGAACTCTGGTGGAAGAAAATCACAATTTAGTTAATAAGGAAATGGCATTAAAAATATATTAATTGTCGTATCATAGTGCGTCCCATTGCTTGGGTGTGAACATGTAACTTCCCATAAACCTGAACCGGTAAAAATGCTTGTCTTGATTTTTTTTCTTTTTTTTTTTGTGGCAATAATTTAGATCGGAAAGTCGAAGAGCATTAAATACTGCTATACAGTTGTCCCTAATCTGAAAACATCCCTGGTCCCTATTCCGATTGCTGGAAGGACATTAGGCTGGTGCGCCACACTTACGATACTTTATAGAGGGTGATTAATTTCGAGTGTGGTTTCATTTTTATTCGCTGCTAGTTTTTATGTATTATGGCACTTTTTCAGTGCCAAGTGAACTTTAATACCATTAACTATCGAATGCGCAGTTTTCTTCTCGAACCAAATTGAACATCACAGCTTAAGGATAGCGGAAATAAAAACGTCACCATGACCGCTGGTGTCTTTCAGACAATGGGCGGACAGACTATTGTTTCAGATGACTGACCAGAGGCTTCCTCCTCGTTTGCCAACCCACGGTAGCGCCTGTCCGTCCTCTCGACTTCCTGTTTAGCTCCTTGATCTGAAATCCTTAAACAAGCACGCTTTGCAGGGTTGGAAATCTAACCCTAAGCTTGTAGGGAGAAACTTTCAACACCCCTGCCCGGACCGCCACCCAGTCAACCAGCCCTTTTCATAGACATCAGGCTTCTGTTGAGGGCTTATCTTCGTTTCCTGAAGACCTAAGCTGTCCTGGCCATAGCCTGTGGTGCTATTGACAGTGCTTTCTTTGTTCTGAAGATATTCTTGGGGACTGGGAGGATCGGTGTACCTTTTTGTTTCCTCCCCTGTAATGTCCTGAATGGGAAAGCGATAAGCTGGTGCCAGTCTGCTCAGTGGAAATATACCGGTTTTTAAGGCTTGTATAAAGCAAAGTGACCCTTATTTGACCTGGTTGTAGAACGAAAACACAGCTATTGTTCCATAGGCAGCATGTCGGCGTGTGTTCATCTTACTACTGTCTCGAATACAGAATTAGATATCGGACTCTTTCCATTACCAGGGCGCGGTTTCAGATAGGATGCTTTGGATTGGATTGTGTTTTTAGCTCTTATCTCACAATGTGGCTGGTCTGTCACCCAGACTTTATCACACCAGCCTGCCCTTAGGAGCCAGTCTTACTGACCCAGTGAAGAGCAGAGCCTCCTGACTGCTAGATATGTTTTATTTATTTGTTTGTTTGTTTATTTTAACGGTTACCCTTATTGATTTGTGTGAACGACCAAAATCCCGAATGAACTCTGGAAACTCTTCTTATCTATCCCGAGTAGCCTGCTCAATCTATTTACTCTTTATCTCCGGCTGCATGTCCGATAAAGTCTTGGAGACAAGTTAAAGGCTTGATTTAGATTTTTCCTCTCGTAATTAACGGATTGCGCCTTCTATTTAGGGATTTTTTTTTTCCTGACATGGCTAAAATCTTAAGTGTTGGTATCTTATGTCCAGCAACACCCCAAAATGGGTAGTGTTTCTGCAGCCGCACTCCAAGGCTTGTCCGAGTGTTACTGGTAGGCAAGTTTGTGTGTTTTATTTATTTTTTTATACCCGATCCTCAAAGTCATTAAAAGTAGTTTTTAATACGATATCGTTTTGTATCAAATGTTTAAAAGTTGTCCCTCTTCCAACACACTCTTGTTAACTCAGGACACTAAACGGAGATCAGGTGTACTCGGTCCTATTCATATATATTTCGGTGCACTACAGTTCTCTCTCTCTCTCTGTCATTTCTCGAGCTTGTGGTTTTTACAAGCTGCATACCGATTAATTACAGTCCTCCTTCTTTGCATTTCCAACTTGCACTTTTTCCATTTCCTTCTCCTCCTCCACCTCGTTTCCCCCTGGTGAGGTGCAGATAAAAGCACGTGTTGTTATATTCCATTTCTCCTGAAATGCGATGCACATAACGAGGGGAAGATTTTCCCATTACAGTTTTGCAGGTGTACCAGCAAGAACAGGATAAATGCACATAAAAGTACCTCTTCTACTTTGAGGTTTTTAGTGATATTTTCTGTGTCGTGACACCTCCCCCTCCCCCCTCCAACACCACCACCACGAAGTAAATGCTACTAACAATTTATCTGGAAATGAATTCCTGCCACGTATTACATTAGCATCATATCGGGGGTGTTGCATGAGTACATCAAAATAGAGTGCCTGAACATTTGCACAATAAATGTAAAGAATCTAATTAGACCGCCACCTTCAGACTTGCTTTATACTCACAGTTGTTTTGTTCTGCCATTATTGCAACGAACACCACCACCGCTGCAGAGACAGATGAGGGTGAGTGAGAGCTTGATGGGCAGAAAGAGAGGGATGGAGCGCGAGGGATCGAGAGAGCGAGCGATGGGGATAGAGAGGGGAGAGAGAGAATTTTGTCACCGCTGTATACTGCATAATAACGATGGTTAGCTTTTCAATTAAGGGGCTAATAAGTATGTGCCCTGCTTAGAGACTCTGTGCATTGATGTTGTGCCCTAATGTATTCCTCATCCCTAGTGTGTGGACCCTAAATAATCAAGTGAGAGCCAAAGCCATCAATTTTCTATGGCCTTGCTCTCTATCGACGGCGGCCTTTTCTTTACAGAGAATAATCGGTCCTCATGGTCCTTCTCTAATGATCCAGTGTACAGGTGGTGACAGCTAAATCAGTGGCTTTTCATTTAAAAGCCTATCTCTATCCTTGAAGGTTTGATTACAGTGAACGATGAAAAGTTATGCAAGGATTCACTCATAAACCCAACGTGAAAGCACTTTGCTATTTAAAAAGTAGGATAATTATGGAGTTTTCGGGTTGTGTGAAAGATTTTGGCTAAACTCAAGATGTCCATTAGTAAATAAATCCGTTTTCTATAGTATTTTTTGAGATTGACGTAAAGCTTGAGGACGTCCTGGTGGAATACAACCCTCAAGCATCTGTAACGGCAGATAAAACTAAAACCCTGTAACATAAATCTGGTAAAACCAGCACACGGTCATACAAAGGTCTGACATTACTAATGGCACACGGTACAGAACCGGTGCTACAGCTTCAGTCATTGGGGTTTAAACAGCATTGATTTAGAGTTTCCATGTAATCTGAGCAATTTCGTAAGAAAAAACACCTAACGGAGGGTTCACACACGGAGTATGATTACTGTTTGAAATATATAGTTGGGTCAAGAATATTATTTTCCCTAATCTCCCCAAGAACATACACTATGGCCAAAGCATTTACATTTATAGCGTTTGGTAGATGCTTTTATCCAAAGCCACTTACAATCAAGCCGTTGAGGTTTGCTAAGACTCTGTTCAGGGGCCCCATGTAGTTTGGTGGTGCTGGGAATCGAACTCCGGTCTTCAGATCAGCAGTCCAACACCTTATCTACTGAGCTACCACTTCCCCCAGTGAAAAGAACGTGTTTCTCAAAAACTATTGCTACAAAGTCGTAAATTCCCAGTTGTGTTGAATGTCTTTTGATTTCCGTTTACAACAAAATAACGATTAAGGACACCCTAGTTGCCGAGGTAGTCATAGAAGGACTTGAGTGCCCTACAGAAAGTCCTGACCTCAATCCGACTGTGCTGAACCTTTGCAATGAAATGGAACGTTGCCTCGCAACCTTGAGCACGCAGCCTACCGCCATGGTCCAAAATCTTCCTACAAGCGTGAAGGTTATTTGACCTTGTCATGACCATATGCGCATGATAGTCTTGGGCCCATATAGTGTTAGTGTTGCTATCTTTTGGTCAAGACTTTCCTTTAAAAACGTATCCCTTCCTGATCATGTATGTAGCTAGGGTTTTTCTCAGTAGCTATGATTTTAAAAGTTTGTTTGGGAGAAAGTGGTTGTAAAATCCAACTTTGACTTTTGGGACGTCACAGCTGGGCATTAAGTCCTGGGAGACACCGGAGTAATGAACGTTTGTTGCGTTCTTCATCCCAGCTGTGCTCTAACTGTCATATGATAGCATTTAGCACAAAGCCACTGCTTTGCAATTAAAAGTGTATTCTCAAACTAAATGGTAATGGCGAACCGTGAAAAGCCTGTAATCTGGCACAATTTTGAGTGTGCATTAGAGGGTGTTAATAGTACTGTGGCCGTGTGACTGAATTAAGCAACGCACATCTGGTGAGTCCACATTTTTGCAATATATCTCAGGGTGGAAAACTATTGAGCACTTTTTTTGGGGTAGGGGGGTTGGTTAAAACCCTAAATGGTGTGTACCTTTCTTTCAGATTTTTGTTAATTTCTCCATCATTTTAGTGTTGCTTTTATTAAGAAGTAATCAGTGACTAATGTATAACAATTAAAACATTCTATCAGTTATGTTTATATATCTGTAATATTTTACAGTAACTGCATATCCTACAATTCTCTGTTTTTTATTAATAGTGAAACCGAGCGTTCAGTAGTGTTAAGTGTTTGTGTAAATGGTGATGCACCATTTGGCACAACCCTAATTTTTGTTCAGTAGTCTCTTAGATGTTTGTTTGTATGGTTGCATACAATAACTGGACAAATGTATTATCTTTGCTACAAGCATGAAATGTGCCATTTCCTGCTCTAGGCTGCCCCCTGTGACTGGTTTTTTATAAATGTTATCTTAAGCTGTGGAATATTTACTGTCCCTCAGCATCTCGGCAGGAGTCTCTATCCTTAAACAAGCAGAAGGGTGTCCTCTACACCAGTATTCCCAAACCAACAGTCCATTGGTCAATTGGTACCAGGTACACAGAAAGAATGCACACACACTTACATTATTTAACTTACACTAGAACACGACTTGTATTACTTCTGTTTTGTTTATCTGATTGGGAAATTTTTGGATTCTCTCCGCCACATGAGCGGCATGAGAGGTACATGAGTCTGATTCATTCTTGATGCACGTTAAGATGCTTGCCTCGGTCACATGACTTACCTACATCCGCTACCTTTTTAAAGGGGCTGCTCCGGCCGGTCACATGACTTACTACATCCGCTACCTTCTTAAAGGGGCTGCTCCGACTGGTCACATGACTTACTACATCCGCTACCTTCTTAAAGGGGCTGCTCCGGCCGGTCACATGACTTACTACATCCGCTACCTTCTTAAAGGGGCTGCTCCGGCCGGTCACATGACTTGCCACATCCGCTACTTTCTTAAAGGGGCTGCTCCGACCGGTAACACAATACATTACCGCTAAATTGAAACCCCCAAGCTAGCAAAATAAACAAACAAACAAAAAAAATTTATTTGGAAAGTTTCATTGCGCATCGTAAAAGAGAGCAGTTTTTATGCCGGTCGTATCATTTTATTTAGTTAGGGTTATTTATCCTACACACCTAAAAGGCCGGGCCGTGAAAATATTGTCCAACATTAAACCGATCTGTGGCACAAAAAAGGTCTGGGACCGCTGCTCTAAACAGCATTCGTTAAGCCACAGTGGAGTTAATTAAACAAGCGTTTTTCAATTAGTTTGATCAAGCGGAACCGATTGTGGTTTTCACTTCAGTCCTTTTTACCTTCAGGCTGTACAACACCACCAGCATGTCTGAAGGGCTGCTTTCGACTCTGCTTTTCGATGTCCCGTTACTGAACCACTGACATATGTGTATTATTACACCCTTACGTATGCCCCGAAATAACATACACAAAGTTTAACATGTACATCTAAGACGCAGCATGCAGCGAGCCGGACAGAATTATAGCCTACACACGAACCCGATTCGGAGAAAAGAGAATGTTCTTAATGATGGGGTTTTTCAAGAACCTCTTTCAAGTATTAATTTTTTATGGGTTCCTTTTGAAGTTGGGATTTTTCAGTGAAGGAGGCAAAAGTAGAACAGGTTGACTTGTGTGCGTGTGTTAACAGTAACTTGTACAAGTTTAGGTTAGGGTTACAAGACTGCAATGTCACAGCTGGGTAAAAAACGATTTCTAATTGAATGATTAAACACAGTTGCATTTTGTGTTGGTTCAATAAACATATTTCCACAAATCTGGTTCCTATGTGCTTCAGTCATTGAGCACTTCCCAGAGTTCTATGTCTGATGTCGATTTGAACGTGATCTAAAGTCTTAATCTAGTGCTACTGCTAATGACCTAATGTCTGTGGTATTATAACACTACCATTGTACTAGCACTAGCATCGTGCACTAGCAGCCTTCTGAATAATAACATGCAGTTCACGGTGTTGAGCAGGAAATCATCTGGGAATGTGCAGCATACAGACCCTTAAGGTTCGATCGACCGCACCATCAGAGGACCGTCAGGGGCTTCGAGGAAGTTTAAAGATACAATAAGTGCTATTTTTACACGTTTCTGTCCAGTCTGTAGCTTCAGATCGTTGCTCTAAATCTTCAAACTTGATGTTCTTGGACAAATTGGTGTATAAATAATTAAGGTGTCATGTTTATCTAAAGCAGTTTGGAGGAAATAAAAGGCTACTGCAAATCTACTGCAGCTGAATTTTGTGCATGTGCTGTCTGATTTTTATACAACTTCCACATACGTTTGCTGCTTTGTGAGGAGAATAGAACAGAACCTGATTTGGTTTTCCCCCTGGACTGAGTTCGGACGTCTTCTTTAGATTTCAATTGCAGTATTTCAGTCGATTCCAGTGTTCGGATTTGGCCGCTTTTATCAGAAGGAACAATTTAAGATGTAATTGATTTGTTATGAAAGATGGCAACCTATCGAACTGCTTCCTGCGGCCAAAGCCTGAAGTAAACCGAGGAACGAAATGACCTTCTAGAAGCTGTTTTATCCGGTGGTTGTTGTAAGCGGACAAGTTCACCCAAAAAACGACGTTGTCCGTGGATTAAAGATTACATTTATTTTTTGAAAATGTCACTTAATACCATCGTGGTCTTTCTTTGGTTCCGGTGTGGGTAATCCGAAAGCCTCTAATGCAACATAATATGACCTTAAACTGAACAGCCTTCTTCTTCTTCGCCCCCCACCCGGAGTGACGTTCAAAGCTTCATCTGTAGGGAAGAAATGGGTTTAGCTAGCAGCTATTTATTTTTCTGCACAGGGACATTCGTCATAAAGCATCGTTACGACTTTCTTTTCAGGGTTCTTCATTTATGTTTAAAGATTCGTATTGAAAAATTGGTCATGTTGACCATAGGATTAAACAGATATTAAAAAATATTTTGTGACCGTGCATCAGAAAACATGCAGGCCAATTTAAGCAAAAAAAGATCATGTTGACTTACCCCTAAGTGTAAACAGTTTTAGATTTTTAGGGAATTTTATTTTTGAAAATTGAAGTCTGATTTTCAAACCAACCATCCAGAGCCCCAACCGTTTGAGAACCACCATCAGAGAACATTGTATTTATGTGGGAAGTGGTAGCTCGATGGTTGGGGTGTTTGGCAACTGATCAGAAGGTCAAGTGTTTGGTTTCCAGCTCCACCAATGCTGCTCTGTTGAGACCCTTGAGCCAGGCCCTGAAATGAGTTGTGTAAATGTAATGTATTTAGCATTGTTGCGCCATGCTACATAGTAAAAGCTACATTCATGCTTACAGACTTATTTATTGATGGCTAAAAAATTTTCTAGTCATGAATCCAATACTGGCTCATAATCAATAACAGCAAACCAAGAAAGGGCTGTTATTCTCACAGCCAGTATTTGTTGGAGTCATGTGCTGGCCCAAGTGGAAAAGACATGCTGTTTTAATATTTATAATGTTTTATTATGCAACTTGTACAGTAGGAAGATTCTGTAGGCTCCCCCTTTTCTTGGCCCGATATCTGATTGACCTCAGTTACTCCTAAAAACAATCAGCTGACGACGAGATTGATCAATTTGTGTACACCACAAGGCACATTGATGCTTTGTTCGGTCAATAAAACGTTTGATTATTTTTTGTGTAAACGTATTTTACATCCATGTTTTACAAAAGATAGATGCACTGAATAAAGTTTTATGGCTTCTCAGAAGTCTTCCCAGCCATCAGGTTGCATTTTACCCGCACATCTGGCAGCGCATATTAAATATAATTGACACACAGATGATATAGGCAGTGACTTCTGTTTTCGCTTCCTCGCGCACCACTCAACTTAGCATTAGGACAAAGTGCGCAGGTGGCAGTCCATGAGCGACATGTTCGAATGATCTACTTTAGAGTAATGGAGGAAGTACCCAGAGGTCAGCTAATTAAAGGGCTTCCTGTTGACTGACCCAACAGCAGGATGAGCTAGATTACCTACCGTTCAGGTTCCCAGCTGGGGGCCTTTGACCTAGCGTGTACTGGTGGCGTTTAGCTTCAGACCCTTTCCCTATTCTTGTGTAGTTAGTAGGCACACTGCTGGAGACCAATTTTCTCTTTCGTTCCTTTTCTTGTGCTGGATGTAACACTGGTGTAAACGTTTCTATCCAGGTGGAAAGGCGCTTTAGTCCGTTGCTCGTGCTATATAACGCTCAATGGTTTTCTTAAGACCTAGATTTCACTTTAACTTCTTTACTTTGTGTTTCATGGCTTCTGTGTCTTGTTTAATCCTTAGCTTTGATGTTGATGCTCACTTATTTCAGCGTTAATTGATAAAAATGACTAATTAGCAAATGAGCTTAGCATTTTAACTTAACATTGAGGTTCATGTTATAGGATTTAGTCACTAATTTACTGGTACTAAATGTTATTATACAATTTTTCCTCTTAAGTTCTTTATTGACTACTAGCTACTACTTTTACAGACATTTTTGTGCCTTAAAAAAAACTTGATTGTGTATTTAAACTCGTTATATCTTTTGATTTTCTTTCCCAGATGCAGCAGCTGTTTTACGAGAACTACGAGCCAAATAAGAAGGGCTACATCCGGGACCTGCACAACAGCAAAATCCACAGAGCCATCACACTCCATCCCAACAAGAACCCGCCGTATCAGTATCGGCTTCACAGCTACATGCTAAGCCGCAAAATCGCCGAACTTCGCCACCGGACCATCCAGCTTCACCGCGAGATTGTGCAGATGAGCCGATATGGCAACATGGAGGTGCATAAAGAGGACTTGCAGCTCGGCGTGCCTCCCTCATTCATGCGCTTTCACCCACGCCAGCGAGAGGAAGTGCTCGAGTGGGAGTTCCTTACTGGGAAGTACATTTTCTCTGCTTTTGATGGGCAGCCCCCACGTCGTGGCATGGACACGTCCCAGAAATTGGCACTGGATGACATTGTCATGCAGGTTATGGAAATGATCAACGCCAACGCGAAGACGCGAGGGCGAGTCATCGACTTCAAAGAGATTCAGTATGGCTATCGGAGGGTTAATCCTATGTACGGCGCCGAATATGTGCTTGACCTGTTGCTACTTTACAAAAAGCACAAAGGGAAGACCATGACCGTACCGGTCCGGAGACACGCTTATCTTCAGCAGACCTTCAGTAAGATCCACTTCTTGGAAGACGACGATATGGACGCGCAAGCACTGGCCGCACGGATCAACCAGGGATCGGACTCGCTGTCTTTCCTCTCCAGCTCCCTTAAGAAGTTTGTGCCGTTCAAGTTGAGCGGCTCGGGCACGGACCAGCAAGAACCCAAAGAGAAGAAGGTCAACATTCTCGTGCCGCTGGCGGGACGTTCTGAGATTTTTATACGCTTCATGGCCAACTTTGAAAAGATCTGCCTCATCCCGAACCAGAATGTTCGGTTGCTGATTCTTCTCTTTAACACCGACAACAACACTGAGCGCATTAAACAGATCGAGCTGATGCGAGAGTACCGTTTGAAATATCCCAAAGCCGACATGGAGATCGAGCCCGTCTCCGGCCCCTTCTCCCGTGCCCTGGCCCTGGAGGTTGGCTCCGCCCATTTCAGCAACGACTCCTTGCTCTTCTACTGTGACGTGGACTTACTGTTTACAGCCGATTTTCTCAATCGCTGTCGTGCAAACACGGTATTAGGAGAACAGACCTACTTTCCGATCATCTTTAGCCAGTACGACCCGAAGGTTGTCTACGCCGGAAAAGTCCCGAGCAACAACCACTACGTGTTTACGTCCAAAACAGGCTTGTGGAGACACTTTGGCTTCGGCATCGTCTGCGTGTACAAAGGTGACCTGGTTAAAGCGGGCGGCTTCGACGTCTCCATCCAGGGCTGGGGAATGGAAGACGTGGACCTCTTTAACAAATTTGTCCAGTCGGGGATTAAACTGTTCAGGAGCACGGACACTGGCATAGTGCACGTGCACCACCCGGTCATATGTGACCCCAATTTAGATCCCAAACAGTACAAGATGTGCCTGGGTTCCAAAGCATCATCTCATGGTTCAACACAGCAGCTGGCTGAGCTGTGGCTGGAGAAGAACGACCACGGCTTCCGAAGGATCTCTAGTTCAAATAACGGCTCAATGAGGACAGCATAGGCGCGGCGCTGCATGCAAGGACTACGACCTGCCTGCCTGTCTTCCTCGTTACGGTGTTTTCAGCTACCTAATTTATTTTTTCATTAAAAAAATGTAAAAAAACAAAACAAAACAAAAAAAAAACAAACAAAAAAAAAGACTTCTGTGGATATATTTTGAAATATCTCCTTTTATACAAAAGAAACAATAGCAAAGATGTTCTCAGTGCCGGAAATTGGTTATAAAATGGACCCTGAAGTGTTTCTTTCACAAACCCAAAAAAAAATAAAAAAAAAAAAGCAGCATTGTATTTATGCCACCTCATGTGAGGCTGCTAAGTATACTGTGTACCTCGGTGATGTACACATGAATCACAGTGAGTGTGTGTGTGTGTGCGGTTTGAGAGGAGGAACTTACTTTAGTTTTAGTGAGGGTCCGACTTATGTAGAAAAGCGGCGTTGAGGAACAATTTAATGTATTATTTGTGAATGTTTACAAGAAGCCTCACAAACACGTGTTGGAAAAGCTGACAAAATAACATTATTGCAATTAAGGGCCATACACCATATCTGATCCCTACACTGTTAGTTTTTATTTTTTATTATTATTTTTTTTTTTTTATTGTATGAATTGTGAACAGAACTGCTGGATCTAGGTTTTGACATTTCTGACTCATTCCCGCTGTCTAATTTATTAAATATTTGCAGTCTTGTGTAGCGCGATCAGACTGCTGTTGTGTATATTAGATTGTATTCGATCGAACCATCTCGATCATTGCGTTGTTCATTTGATATCCTGATACTCTCTTCATTTGGTTACCAAAGATTTTTTGCACAGTTGCTGTAGGTATTTGTGTGTGTGTGTGTGTGTGTGTGTGTGTGCGCGCGTGTGTGTGTGCGCGTGTGTAGGCAGTTATGTACATTTAGGAATGAGGTACTGGCAGTCTGATTATTTACAATGCACCTACGACTTCTTAGCTAGAAATGTAGAACTAGTCTGTTGGGTTTTTTTTTTACCCCCCCCCCAATTGTCTCACCAAATCTGCACAGCTTTTTTTTTTCCCTTTTGTTTGTTTTGTTTTTCTTATAAGACCTTTAATATTGTAAAGCAATTTACAGGACCCTGATCGATCATTCCTTCATGGTGGAGCCATGCTGTATGGAGATGAGGGGTGTTTGCTCACCACCTCACATTTGGGACTCATGAACTACTCTTTCACAAAAGGGACACCGTTTGTCTGGGGCTTATTTTGTACTTCTGTTCGGTTAGCCCCCATCCAACTTTGGGGGAAAAAGGTTATATATTAATAAATGGGGAAACATGTTTGTTAAATATTGTCTTTTTGTATTTTGTTTGCATTCAGTATTAGGACAAACGATACGTCAACTTTATCGAGAATGTCGACAAAAAAAAAAAATTATATATATATATGATCTAATGTGTACAGGCATGCGATGGCACGGTTCGACCAGTGTGGCGCCATAGAGCCAGACTGCAATTCTCAGGGCACATGCAGAAGACTGCACCCCAGTTATGAGATTACGTTAGGGAGCGTAAAGTTTTACAAAACTCCATGCAAAATAAGCGGTCATGTGTAACGGCTCTGATGTCATTGCGTCCAAGTTCTTTATCATTCTTCATTCCAAAGATAAACTAATAAGATAATATAAAATAATTGCTAAGATAATTGCTTTTATAGCATTTTAATGGAATTAAATCTAAAAAAAAGAAATGGGGGCAGTGTCATTTAATTTGAATAATAACTAAATCTGTGCTTCAGTCAATGTGGAACTAGCTGATGTTACATATTTATACAAAGTATAAATCATTTCAAAAAGTTATAGTAATGTCTGAAGTGAAGCTAAATATTTGATCAAAGCCTACTGATTAATAAGTAAAATAATAGTAGCCCCCTTTAAAAAAGACAATTTTAAAGGCTAGTGTTTTCTTTGATTAATTTCAGTTACATCAGGAGTAAATCATTAATTTAACTAATTGTTTATATGCTGTAATTATCGATTAATCTTGGATTGATCATCTATCAAAATCATTTTATTGCAGTCCTAAATGTAACGAGTCTCTGGAATGGTAAATAATAGCCCTCCTGTCCATCATACCTTATGTGCTTTTGAACATCCTCTTGGTGTCATGGTCAAGTGTCCACTAATGTTCAGCCATATAAAGTATATCATATAATTGCTTTCTGTTAATGCACTTGAGTAGAAAACTGAGGTTCATAATAATATAATATATTAATGTGGTCACTTTGGATTATTTTTATTAATTAATTAATTATTTATTCATATTAACTGCAGCAGTTTAGTGAGTTCTGTTTCCAGGCAACTAAATCAAAAGACTAAGGAGTAAACTGAAGTGTTTTTGCCCAGTGATCTAGATAAATAATTTAATACCATTTCCTCCCTGTTGGTACGTTCCGTCCTCTAAATTTTCCCGCTAACTTAAATTAAAGCTAACTTAAACAGGTTTCTGTTTAATTAATTAAAATGTAGTTTGTTTGTGTCTTTTTTTAAACACTGTACAATTGGTGGTTAAAAAATGTCCAGGTCTGTGCTGTTTAAGATCTGATTTAATTAGTAATAGCAGTCTGGACTGAGCTGACCAAGGCATTTCTGATCGTGCCTTAATTAAATAATTTTACAATGCTGGCACTTTCAAATGACTACCACGGCAAGCTTGCTAGTAGCCTGTTAGCAGGCAGCGCTAAACCGCAAGCATGCCAAGCAGATTTTAAATAAATAAAGGTTTTATTTATCTGTTTAAAGGGGGACGATCCTCATTCTCACAAAAGCTTCCTGTTGTATACAACTGGAGTTAGCCGTATTTTGCCGGAGTTAGCAACAGTCTGAATGAATGGTGACTAAACATCTCCAGTCATGATCTAATACATGATTTAGTGTGGCAGTGATTTATAACACAGCGTAGTTGACCTCTGATTGGTCAGATGCGGCTGGTTACTTTTCTAGAAAAGCTGCAATTAAGTTTCTAATTATCTAGAGCAGGGGTCACTAACCGTGAGCACCAGGTCAACCGCAAGGACCACATGAGTAGCCCACAGGCCCGTTTTAAAAATATCCACCATAACACCACTTACCAGTGAACTGCATCTATATTTCTCGTTGTTATTCTTTTTTAAATCAGACTTACATTAATGTCAATTTTAAAATATAATTACTTATAAAGATTTATATAAATAGTGTTGCATATTGTTATTTATCGGTTTCCTACCTTGTTCAATCATTGCTGATAATTGTTGTGAGAAATCATTAACATGATCAGTGTGTTCACATATATGAATAACATTAATTATAAATAATA
>JAOUQX010000003.1:5647716-5660410 GCA_028566295.1 Liobagrus marginatus
TAAAGGTAAATTGAGCAAATTTGTTATTTCAGAAGTGAATATTAAACTGGTAGCTCTTCGCATTAATCAGTACCCAAAAAGTAGCTCTCAGTTTATAAAAGTTTGGAGACCGCTGACTTAGAGTATAGCAGGAGAATCAAACCCAAACTCTGCACATACAGGGCAGGCTGGAATCAGATACCTCAACAGTAACATGGTTCGAGCAGGACAGCAATAGGAGGACCTGACCGATATACTGACTGTCTGAATCATTCAGGGTTTAGGTTTAAGAAACGTACAGGCGTAGGTGGAAATCGTGTTGATACAACACAGACAAGTTTTTTTTAAACTGTTCTATAAAAGGTCACTGATGCATGTGATGCTCTTGAGGCTGCAAGTTGAAAAAAAAAAGGAAGCCCTCGAAAAAAAAGCTTCATGCATGTTCTGTTGTTCTAGAGCAATTAGTTAGGGCCCGAATATGAAAAATGGAAACAGGAAATGCACAGAATGTACATGTACACTGTATATTTATATTATATTGTATTATTATTATTATATTATTGCACATATACATATTGCATATAGATTTACATAGTAATTACTGTACTTATTGTAAATAGTATTTATATGCAACCAACCCCCCTTTTACACTTTACACAACCCCCCTCACCCCTATTTACAGAAAACTTTCGGTCAGGCGTCAAAGCATTTCCCTCTATGTTGTACTAGGTATGATGTACATGTGACAAATAAACTTTGAACTTGAACTCACACTTACACTCACTGAACCATAGCTGAAAAGTAAGAAATTCTCATATCGATTACGTACGTGTAACTTCCTGCAAAAAGTCCAGACAGGGCCGGCTGGTGCGGGACATGCTGGCCGAGACGGCGGCAGGTGTCTGACCCTCATAATTACGCGTGTTTGTGTCCGCTCCATAGGCGTAGAGAAGCTGTGCACAGAGCACGTCGTCACGCAGGGCTGACAGGTGAAGCGGCGTCTGGCCGTCCTCTACGCGACCGAGGTTTGTATCTGCCCCGCGCTGTAGGAACATGCGGCAGTACGCGTGGTTGCCCTTGATGACAGCGTAACGCAGCAGGAAACCGTTCTGCACGTCGATGTTGGCATGGTGGTCGAGCAGCAGCCGCACGCAGCTCGAGCGCTCTCGGATGATAGCGAGCTGCAGCGGTGTGGTGCCCTTGTCGCTCAGGGGGTCGACGTCGGCATGGAACTCCAAGAGCAGCCGTACAAACGAGTCGCGTCCATAGTGAGCAGCCACGTGCAGTGGCGTCCAGCCGTCGTTGCTTTTGGCGTTGATGATGTCACCGCGATGCTCTGATTCCAGCATAAGGCGAGCGATGCGTGCGCGTCCGTGCATGGCGGCATAGTGCAGCGCTGTGAAACCGCCGATGAAGTCCTTTACAGTTGGGTCCGCTGTCATGTTTTTTTTTAAGCACACGCACAAAAAAACAAATTAAGACACTTAATTCATTACAGCATGGCTCCTTAATGATATATGATTCAACACTGCAATATAATCAGCTTATAATTAACAAATAGAAAACACTATTAACAAACTGGTGCTAGACTTCACAGTGATGATGACACTAATTGAATAACGATATACACATTAGCACAACTAATAAAATATTGTAACTTCTGTCTTAAGATGTCACAAAAAAGCTTTACCTCCAACAATAACATTTTATAATTTGGTAGAAAGCATTGATTGGGACAATTTAACAATATTCTTATATTACCTTGGACACACTATACACCGTCAGTCCTTAAAAACACCAGCATTATATTTCCTATAGCTTTACATCAGGCATCAGACTGTAAACTATGCAAACATGAATTTTATATTCTTTTTTATTAATATTATTATTAGTAGTATCAGTACTATTAAAGGAGTGCGCTACATCCTGTCCTGTTTTTCCCCCATGTAGGTTTCCAGTCCGTGTAACTTCCTAAAGCTGATTCATAGCGCCATCTAGCTTCTGATCTACATTCCTGCGCCTAGGATAATCCCACAATAGTACATCAGAATAGTTTTAATTATTATTGGGGACAAACTCAGCAATTTAGCTGAAGTAATTTTTTAACAGAACTAAATTTGAAACAGACACCACCCAGACCGCCTACCTCCGTGCTCTAAAAACACTCGGACGCAGCGCTCCTTGCCCTTGGCAGCTGAGAAATGCAGCAGCGTCCAGCCGTTGGCGTCCCTGATCTTGGGTGAGTAACCCTGCTCCAGCATCTTGCGCACGGTGTAGACATCACCGGCTGCCACCGCCGCCTGGATCTGCAGCTCCTCCTGCAGGTCCGGGTTCCTTCTGAAGTGATGGTTCAGCATCCTGTCACATTGCGCAGCCACTCCTGCGTACCTGGACGCAGACAAAGGAGAACATTAGGAGATGATGGTGGACGCTGACGAAAAAAAAGAAAAAGAAACCCAGCATGCAAATAGACAGACAGATTGGGATACAAGAGAATAATGAATCATTGCTTCATGTAAACACCACAGGCACATATACTAAATGATAAACAGCATTAAACAAAGGGGGGGGGGGGGAGAGAAAAACGGAAAATATGTCTTCGCTGTGACGTGAGGACAAAACAAGAAAACTCTGTAGCAAACATTCATCAGGACTTGCAGACTTTTTGTTGAGGATTTGTCAATTTTAAAGCATTACATATAGAAGAGGCTACATTTTAGCATGGGGGTACAAACTTTCCAAGTAAGGAAACCGGTGTAGGCGCGTCTTTTGAATTCGAGTGAGCTCAGACATATTGTTTCCACCCTCCTGCATGTGTACGTATATTAATGGAGTCAGTGTAATAAAACGTAGGGTGTGCCTGCACCTTGAGTTTGGACACCCCCTGGCTAGTCAGTTAGGTTTCCTCCAAATACAAACATGGAAACAGATAAGATGTTAGAACAGCGATCTCCAACCTTTTATGAACTGAGAGCTACTTCTTGCGTAGCGATTAATGCGAAGAGCTACCAGTTTAATATTCACTTCTGAAATAAATTTGCTCAATTTACCTTTAATTATGTTATTATTAATAATTAATGTTATACATATATGTGAACACACTGATCATGTTAACGATTTCTCACAATAATCATCAGCAATGATTGAACAAGGTAGGAAACAAATAGCAATATGCAACACTTTATTTATATAAATCTTTATAAGTAATTATATTTTTAAATTTACACCAATGTAAGTCTGATTTAAAAAAGAATAGCAGCGAAAAATATAGATGCAGATCACTGGTAAGTGGTGTTATGGTGGATATTTTTAATACGGGCCCGTGGGCTACTCATGTGGTCCTTGCGGGCGACCTGGTGCTCACGGGAATCCAACTGTCCCAGGAGAAAACAAATGACTTATTGTTACATGCGACAAATTATTATTCATTTTTTTAATTCGGTGAGTGTGTTGGCTGTTTGTGTAAATGAAACATTTACCGTTGGTTACTGTACAGCAGTTTTGAAAGGCCCTTTGTGTTTTGGGGGCATTATTTCACGTCCAGCCCACCTGGCATCGAACTTTCACGGCTGCAAAAACGGCACAAACGTATAAGTTTGATCGCAGGCGATCAATCAAGATTAACCAAAAAGGTATAACAACAGATTGTGACACTGCAAATGTATGGCTCGGATATTGCAATTAGTGAATCGTGATGCTGAAAACGGTTGTGAGGGCGAGGGTTTAGTACAGGCTCTGATATGTGGAAGGGTCATATAGGGTGCTCAGGGTTCACAGTCAGTCACATTCATTTAATGCTTTATCCTGGTGGTTTAGTGAAGTATTTATTTATATTTGAGTCATTCTACAATGACAACTACAAACAAGGAATCACATTTATCTGTAGCTTTTCATTTCAGTTAAATAACCCTGGCCTATTTGGTTCATGCTGTGGTTTCTCCAAATACTTGAGAAATTATGAAACTATGTGGCTCACCATGACCAACAGCAAAACCTCAATCAGCTTGTGGTTCCATCATCGGTCCTACTTTGTTTGGTCTTGTTTCAGTTTATTTTCTACAGGCAATATAGAAATTAACACCGTGGTCCATAACTGACACTCAAACGATTACATTCAACCAAATAATCCGTTGGACACTGGATAACTGGATACGGTCTAAACCAGATTGAAATGCCTTCAGTTAAACGCCTTGATCAAGCCAAATGAAATTTCAACCAGATTCAAAAGGGCAAAGATCTAAATAGGAAATATGAAGTGGACTAAATCTGACTTAATTTCTTAATCAGATTCAATAATCAGACAATGCTTCAAACCATTCTTTGAATTTTGGTACCACCACTGACGAAAATAACACGTCCAAGCGAATAATCTGATATATAATAGCCGAAAAAAATACACCAAAATTTATTTCTTGATATGGGAGGTAAATTTCGGGCCGTGGTCACGTGAGCCTGCATGTATACCAGCCTCTCGTTGTGTTGTCAGTTATGAAATGCCATTCATGTCGCTAGCAAACAAGTGAACTATTCGGCATTGTTTATATTACATAGAAAATTAAAAAACATAAATGATCCCCAATGTTAAAGCATCTCGGTTTTAGCTACCCAAAGGCAAATAAAGACTTTAAACAGAACACATAACTAAAGCTGGCTAGCAGCAACAAACAACAATGTGTTTGAATTAATACTATAAAGGGTTTAAATGTTTGTTTACAATATTTATAAAAACGTTTATAACAATACTACAATTATTATTATTAACTGAAGGGCTTGATGTAATATCCTTTGAATAGCCATACTGTAAATAAACTGTTTAAGTAGATATTCTTACATGTTTATACAAACATAAAAACCGTTTCTACTTACTTTCTAATGAATTTATAAAAATGGTGACATTGTAAATGAAAGTTCCTTTGGCCCTCTTAGCCATAATCTCATTATACATTAAAGTAGTTCATTTTTTCATTGTATTGTTTAGAGATTATGTCATTAGCATTGTTCTGGACGATGTTGTTATTAAAAACATCCGAATATAGCTATCATTTAGAACATTTTCTCTCTTTCTCTCGTGTGTTTAAGTGTACATTTCATGAAATATACAGTGAAATGTCATTTTACAATGCATTTAAAATAGTTAACCCATGGAAACATACTTTAACGTACAATAACCAGCCCAAATTGACGACTAGAATGAAGAGACAGCGAAGGTAGCAAATTTAGCAAGCGCCGCGAGCCTTTTGGTGTTAGAAATCAGGGGCCGTTTTGTTAGCTAGTGCTAGTTTCAACAATCACAATCTGGCACTTTTGAGACAAATCTAACTGGCAAACACGGAGTTGCTGTTTCTGTCATAATACCTCGACAGTGACGCTAGCTAGCCCAGTAATAACTCAGCTAACAATAATGCAAACCTATCAGGCTAGTTAGCAAAATTAGCTCCTACCCAGGGGATGGTAGCTCCCATCCACAGCTGCATTGCAGATCATTTTAAACGAATGTAAAAATGAAACTTTGTGCTCATACTTAACTGTATCTAGTGCGTTGTGGCAGCAACCTCCGAAAGGAAAACAATATAAAAACGATTCAAAGAGTCATACTTAGAACAAAATGCAGCTAACTAATTAGCCGTCCACTTCGTATAGGGTCCATGTAGCCAATCAGAAACGAAGACGCGAACCGTCAAGTGTGCCTAACTGCTGCAAAACGTCGACTATTTGCGACCGACAATGAATAAATCGACCACGAAAACAAGTATACCTAACAATTAAACATTTTACAAAAAAAAATATTTAACTTCAATGTCTCACACACCATAAAGCTTTATTTAACAAAATGAATGCCAATTTAATTGGGAAAATGCACAACAAAGCGACAATAGAAAGGGGAAATAACTTCCGGGACGGTAATTGACGTCACCGACTGCAACTGTAGTCATTTCTCATGTTTGGGAGTACGGAAGTACAACTTGTAGAAGGGTTTTCATTCTTAATACGTCATTTTTTAAAATGTCTCTCAATTTAGCTGAACAAGAAAGCGACGATTCAGTTCTTCGTTTCTTTACGTAAATTGGGCTTGTGAGCAAGTAACATTATCGGCATGTTTTTAAACTGTAGTGACGTTCTAAAGCTTTCTGTTATAAACTCACACTAGTTCAGCGCTAGTTTAGCATATAATGCTACAACAGAAAGTAAAAGAAGATTTATCTCCCACGAGCTCGTTATAGTCTTGCCACTGAGTATAGAAATGCTACTTAGTGTCACCTCATCGTGTCTACTTTCTGTCGCTTGTTGATGATCCAGTTTGTAATGATAGACATGAACGCGCAGCATTCAGACCTCCAGGCTGTGTTCACAGACTTGCGGTCTGGGCTCGTTCCTGTCACGAGCACAGAGGAACTCTCAAGTCAGATTTCATCAAACATAAAGCGTTCTTTGCACATACTACAATTTCCAAACAGCATGGCGACTGAAAATACAGACGAGACCTGCATGTTCCTTACACTGACTGGAAAAATCATCTCCAAACTATCTTCAAAAGATCTGCCACGAGATGTCAGTGAGTTCTATGATGACGTCATGAGGAGGCTCTTTGGAACCTTGAATCTGACAGCTGACCTTGTGAGTGTAGACATCCATATCTGCTGGGGAAGTGGTAGCTCGGTGGTTACGGTGTTGGACTGCTGATCTGAAGACCGGGTTCAATTCCCAGCACTGCCAAGCTACCATTACTGGGCCCCTAAGTAAGGCCCTTAACCATCAACTGCTTGGTTTTAAGTCGCTCTGGATAAGAGCGTCTGCCAAATGCTGTAAATGTAATGTAAATTCTGGAAATGTACTTCTATTTTTTTCACAGATATTTTTTCACCTTCCATTCACTGATACAGTGTACCGGTTACTTAGTTAAAACGTTATGTGTTATTTGAAAAAGAGATCCAAGCGCTTATATGGTTGGTCAGCACATTTTGGCACCGTTCATTTATTATTTATGTTGTTTTAGGTGTGTCTGATGAACTTCCAGGATAGAATGATGTCTCATTTATCTGCAAAGTGCATGGCTGCTTTTATCATATATGACCTCGATAATAGTGTAAGTACTTTAACTTACCTATATTTAACGTTAATTATCTACGTGTCTCACATCGTACATCAGTCGATCTGCTTAACACATATAACTGCTGCTTATACATTTCTAAATGCGCCCTATGGACAAGTATTGGAATATGCTGAATATACTGTAGGTATATAGTTGTTCTGTTTCTAGTAAATCTGTGCATTTTTGTCTGTTGGATTATTGCAGATTGTTACCCATTCCGTATGGAAGATCGCCTTCACAGAAACCTTTCAGAGTTCGCCTCCGAGTTGTGCCCTGGACACACACCTGTGGGCGTTGACAGATATCATTAAGAGGGTACTGAAGTTAGACCACGTTAACAAACGAGGTAAAAAAAAACGTTGCATTCAAGTCATGTTAGAAAAATAGTATGAACAGTTGTAATTATGAGGGGGAAAGAACATGACCTCAGGATTTCACATTAAATGAAATTATTTAGAGCAGCTCTGCCGATCTGAAACGCAAGCATTTCATGAAACACTTGTGAATAAAGAAATTACACTTAAATAACCTTAAAATTGGTTTTAAAATGGCTATAAAACATCAAATGAAAGGATGGTGCTGTTTTTTGCTCTTTCTGGTGTCTTCCGCCTACAGACATTCTAATGAAACTTCTAGCTGATTTTGAGTCATCCCTCACTTCCTTGTATTCAAAGCTGCTTTTTCAAGACAACCCGGATCATACACATGCAGCACAAAATGACAGAACGTCTGTCGAGTTCGGAGTCAGCGTATGCGCTCTCCTGGACCTCGTCGAAGTCCTCAGCGCTGCGAGGCTGCAGCATGGCCTCTGTTACTCCGTTCAGAGACTGGCCTTCCTCCAAACTCCAGCTCTCCTCCGTCTGACACTCTCCAACATGAGGGAGTTTGTAAAGAAGCGAACACTGCTTTTGCTGAAGCGGATTCTCCTTCAGAGGGCAGGGGAGGAATGGGGATTGGATGCAAATTACTCAAAAGCGCATGATGAGAAATATTCTGCCGATTTGCTCGCGATGGCTGATGCCGTGCTTCAGGAAGTGGAAGCTGGTTGGCTCCGGAAGTTCTGTGTCAATCCTCAGGCGAGTTTCTTCGGTGGAAGCAAAGCCAATGTTTCAGATGGAGAAATGAAAGATTCTGTGACGCTCCGGGCCGTGAGCCTGATTCTGATCAAGTGTTTGGAGATTACAACTCAGCTCACGGTTTCTGCTCAAGGTGATTTGACCATTCCACTGTTTACATTTTCATTCACAATATATCCACTTTATGTTCTGTATTTATTAGATAATGTTTCCACAAACCCCTGCCAGTAAAACACTAATTTAGTTTAAAAAACGGTCAAGAATTTTCCATTTTCAACTGCTATTATACAAATGATTGGGTGGTAAAAGACACTAATTACCTGCAGAAAGGGATTGTTTTATTTTTTTTGCCTTGTTCATGTAATGTTTAGATCTAAACTACAAATCAGCTTGTTGATCAGGTCAGACAACCTGCGTTCCATTCTTTTTTTTTATTTTTTATTTTTTTTTTTACCACTTCCTGTTTCCTTGTACAGGTTTCATAGTTAAATTTGAATGGACAAAACCAAATCTCAGTCAGCTTGTTCCAGTTGTATTGCACCATGACCAAAAGTTGTATTTCTACTCTAATCAACAAATCAGTGAGTAGTGTGTATACCGTATATGCCTTGGGATAGCGTGTGGCAACTCGTCCAGGGTTTATTCCCATCTCACACATAGTGTTTGAAGGAAAATGTGTGTGTCCCTGGCAGACTCGATCAGAATAAGTTACAGTAGATGAAATAGTGTAGATTAGTTAAGAGGTTGTATGGATAATTTAGTGCGTGAGTGAGTGAGTTTAATTGGTTGTGTAAGTAAGTGGTAGGTTGGGTATTTAGCTGAGTGAGTGAATAAATGTTGGGCGGTGCATTGACTGATTGAGTGAGTAGTCCATTGGTTAATTTGTTAGATGGTTAAGTCCGTGCATTCTTGAGTGGGTTTGTTATTCGTTTGGGTCATTTAGTAATGTAATGGTAGAATGGCTAATTGGCTGGTGGAGTGTGTGGCTGGTTGGATAATCGGTTAGGTGAGGGAGCGTGCGATCGAGCAGTTTGGTAATATGGTTCGGTGCAGGTTGGTATAGTTCGGTTTGGTTTATTTTTTTTTATCATATACCCCATAATTAAATGGGCCGACAAATATTACGTCGGTCAAGTATTTGACAGCGTGCAGTTTCACACTTCCAGCAGATGATGGCAGCCTTTCCATTTTGATCAAGCTCTTGTGTGTTTTGACATTTCAGGAGCTCATCATGCCCTTGATGTTCAGCCTTGTGTCATGGACCTGCTGGTTTTTCTCCAGCAGCAGGTGCCTCAAGTAAAAGTAGTCAAACATCTTTGCTCTTGGATTTTAATAGTGTTCGCCGACCAGGATGACGACCTCATCGAATCAGCCAAGGTTTTGATTACCTTGTATTTACATCAGAGAAGGTTAGATATTTCTGATATATGGGTTTGGGTTAGGTTAGGGTTAGGGTTATCCTAACTTTAACCAAACCCTAACCCCAACCCTAACCCTATTTATATATTTGTTATGCTGAGATTGATGTTGGTTTGTGTGTTTTGCATAAGTTTGGTTAGCAGGCACTCTAATCGATAATGATTTTGTTCACATTTAGTTCCAGTTCCGCCGATCCTGAATGTAAGTGGGGCTATAACCCTCACTGTCACTTCATTCTTCTACTCCAAAGTCTGTCCTTTGACCACACCGTCCTCCTGGACTTCCTCATTTCGGATGAAACCTGCTTCTTGGAGTACTGTGTTCTTTACCTAAAGCACTTACGCGACCACTGTCAAGATTTTTGTAATGCATGCGCCCATATTGAAAACTCTGAGACCGAAACACACACTCTGCCCCTCCCGCATGTTTTTAAAGCGTCAGTAAAAACACAAGTCCACAAAGAGTCTCGGAGTAAAGTTGCTGGATGTAGGCCAGGTCTGGTGAACTATGAGTGCTCAGACGATTCTGACGACGAAGATAGACGTGTGGCAGTCCTCCAGATTAGAAGGAATGCAGAGAAACCCGTAGCAATAAGAGGAACCGGAGCGCTTGCTATGTGTGGATCAGCAGATACAATGGCATCATTAAGCACCGCCTCCTCCGAGGGTCTGAGGGTGAAGGTCATGTCGTGCCTTAATGAGTTAAGGACCGTTATCAGCCGACTTCACAGCAGAGGGATCTTCCCATACAACCCTGGTTCTCTTCTTAAATTGTTGCTGGCTATTGAGACCCAACTGGGAAAGCCAACAGCACTACAACCTAGAAAAAGTAATTAAAGTATTTTAATGATGTATGGGTAAGCATAGTTTTTATAGAATGTAAAGTTTCTCTGGCACAATGTTACCCGTAACCACCTCATCTTATTTTATACCGTAAAAATTGACTTTTGTTTTATGTGTAGTTGTAACAAGCAATCAATATTTAAATTTATTGTGTGTGTGTGTGTGTTACGGGATAGTAATGTATGTTCTATTATCGAGAAGAGGTCCAACAGGATGGTTCCAAATTTGTGAAGTCTTCTCATTTCTACCTGTGTTTTCACCCTGTATCTACACACCCACACCAACACACACCCATTTGGCAGGTTTCCGCTGTGGAAAGCTTGCCTTCTGGCCATTCACATCAACCCATGTGGCCAGGCGGCCATGCTGGTTTCCTTTGATATGTGAGCATTGGTAGAAGTGGTTTAAGTCTGCGCCCTATACACAAAAGTATTGGGACACCTAGCCATCACCGCCAATATGTGTATTTTGAACCTCTTATTTTAGATCTAGTCTTACTCTTACTCCTATAATAACCTCCACACTTTTGGAACTGCTTTACACTAGATGTTGGGGGTGGAGTCGAGGATTTCCCTATGTGCTATCTATTCAGTTAAATCCATGAATCATCATCAAAGTCTATCGCAGGGTTCCTGTCACACAAAGGCCGAGATCAACAAGGCCCTGATCCTGCAAGTGCATTAGAGTCATGGCTTATACTCAAATTGAAGTTCAAAGTTTATTTGTCACATGTACATCATACATAGTACAACATACAGTGAAATGATTCATACTATACTTATAATTATCACTATACTTTAGTGATATAGGATTCATAATAAGACATTGTGAAGACAAAAAGGAACCAGTGGTTATAAATTTACTAGTTCATCAAGAAGGAACAGAGAGCAAGTTGAATAGAATTGGAATATGGAATAGTCACAAAACAAGACACAAATGCACTATATGCCCAAAAATTTGTGGAGACCTTACAAGCAAATCTGCATAAGTGTGTCTTGCCAAAAACAGTTGCTGGGCACACAGCTGGAAGCACGCAATTGTCTAGGACGATTTACAGCATGACAATGCCTTGGGCATAAAGCCCCTGAGCTCCATAAATTCATAGAGCGGAGGAACTTTCTAAATTACTCATCAGATGGTCAAGGGCCAAAAAAAAAGCTCCAGCATTACCAAGCTACCCCGGTTGGGACCATGAGCACGGTCCTCACCCTTCATCAACAGGAGAATATTATCACATACATCACAGGTTTCCTTAAGCCAAGCAGACTTTATTTCATTATATATTATTTGAACTTGCATCTTTTTGTTTTCATAGTATGTAGCATTTAGGAACGTAGCAGTTTTAGAGAACATGGAAATCAAAATCTTTATAATACATTTTGGATCATTGGAACAAGTTCATTGTCGTAGCTAAGTAGCTCAGCTGTATGTAGGGGGGGGGGGGGGTGGAGGAAAAACAACATTTTCTGGTTATGTAAGAGAACAAGTGATTCTGGTATATGTTGATTTACAAATAGACATTCATACGCTCATTTAATTTCTTTACAAAAGAAGTTTGTTAGTCAATTCGCTTCATTTAATAAAATTCTATGAAGGTTCTTAAAAATAATGGATTAAGGTGCTGTTTAAAGTGATTAAATAAAAATGTGTTTGCTGGATAATCATAAATCCTCTTAATTAGGACTAGAACTAGGGTTAGAGGAAGTCGTAGATTTGGGTGTTGAAATTTTATTCGATGATCACTTGTGTTCCCAAACCTAGTGCATTAGAAAACTGTTTCCCTGAGTTGAGATTTTATGAAGATGCTCCAACTGCTCCAACAGATCAATTTATGAACCAAAATCCTTAGATGAAAGAGTTAATTAGCATTAAAATGCAAGAAATTTATAATTACAGTCAGTTTTCTAAAAAGAGTTGGGCACATACCAACAGCAAGCTGGGGCGAAACCATGGTCTTTTATATGATATCATTAAAAATGTATATATGTCTTATTATTTAGTTATTTGTGTTAAAAGTATATAATAATAATAATACATTTTTAGTAACCAGTTTGAAGCTATATGTAGCGTTTACAGCTCGAAGACGCCGCTGTCTGAGCTGTAATGCTCCGGCAGCAGTGTAGAAAGACCCGAGATGCAAGGCGATTGAAAGCGAAAGTCTCTTTATTCCTCTGTGGCAAACCTGACATGAAGCACGCTGAACCGGAGCTTACGCTACGCGGTTAAAGATTGAAAGTAACACGAATAATAACCAGCGATGTTCCTACTCATCGCAGCTCTTTTAAACA
>JAOUQX010000003.1:5716824-5727721 GCA_028566295.1 Liobagrus marginatus
ATACCCATAGTTTTCTTTTTACTATTTAAAAAGTGAATAGCTTCTTTTGGCAAATCCCCAGTTAAGTGCAAAAGAAAGTAAACATTTCCCTCCTTTTCTCCATTCTCATTAATTCTAGCCTGAACGCTTTTTCTGGAGATGTGTTTGTGAAAACCTAGTAGTCATTTCTAAATGTCAACGTTTGCACACACTTATTTGAACCTATGCTGCCTTTGCATGCTTGGATGCAAAATGTCAGGCTTAGTTTAATGATTGTTATATCCAGGAACCAGAGGTGGCAGCTCACTGTTTATGGTTTGTGTATTGGGCTTGTCTCAAAATCATCATTAACTTGTAAATCTGGCGTAGGGGTTGAGAAATTGTTTAAGATTCTATGAATACCCTGTATCCTGTTATGGGCTTAAATTATGTGGAAGAATTGTCCTTTTTTGACTGTCTCTATTAACCCTTCTCGATTTCTCTCTCAGATGGGTGGCAGGAGACTGGGGCGAGTGTTCAGTGACCTGTGGTAAAGGTGCACAACAGCGTGAGGTCGGCTGTGTTTATCAGCTCCAGAATGGTTCATTCCTCACCACACGAGAACTGTACTGCCTCGGTGTTAAGCCGGAGAATATTCAACACTGCGAGGGACGCCACTGTCTCACAGCGTGGGACGCGTCGGACTGGAGCCAGGTTTGAAACTGTCGTTTTTCGCAAACGTTGTGACGCAACCCGCTGAAGCCATTAAAAACTTGTGCACAAAAAGTGCATAGTAGTATGACCACTGCTACAGGACACACCCAGAAAATGACATAAGACCAAAAAAAAAAAGCCATTTCTCTATCCATAGAGAATCTTTATCATATACTCTGACATGGTGATCTCGAGAATTCATAAATATCATCAACATTGTGATAAGTACTGAAAGTTATATAATACAGAGTTTGACATGGACATGCATATTGCGCCACCCAATCCTTATATCCATATGTGTATTCTGAACATACATATTCCAGATTTAGTCTCACACCTATACATACTATAACCGCCGCACTTATGGAGATTATTATCCCTAGATTGTGGAGTTATAGATGTGTGGATTTGCACATTTACTTACAAAAGGATTAGAAATGTTGGGTGAGGAGGTTCTGGGGTGCAGTCTGTGTTTCAGATCATTCCAAAGGTGTTCAGTGGGGTTAAGGTCAGGGCTGTGTGCAGGTCTCCATGGAGCTCAGGGGCTTTGTGCACAGGGGCGTCGTCATGCTGCAGCGGTGTTTGGGCCGATTAGTTCCAGTGAAAAAAGAATTGAATACCATAAAATATGAAGATGTTCTAGACACCTGTGCGCTTTTCATTGGTCGTTGGAAGGTTGGTCATTTAAGATCTGCTGTTCTTACTTCCAACTCCAACACATTGACCGTGCCTTTCCAAGAATGTATGCGCTAGACTGCGCTGAGAAACTGCGAAACGTTTATGCTCTAAAGCCTTCAGTTTATTTTTACTCATTATATTTAAAACAGTTGTGGACTGGAATTATGTAATCATACAGCATGCGTATATGTTTCCCTGTTTCTCTTTCTGTAGCCTCAGTTTACTGCTTATGTTTGACACATATGGACTTTGATGTAGTTTTTTGCTTTTGTAGCCAACAGTTTGTGCTATGCACTTTGAGATGCTTTTTTCTAACTATGTGTAGTGTATAGTGTAGTCATTTAAATTCATATCTTATATATCACATACACGTACATGCAGTGAAATGTTTTTATTACGCATATCCCAGCATATGAATATGAAGGCTGGGGTCAGACAGAACGTACGGCGCCCCCTGGAGAAACTGACGTTAAGGGACGTAGTCAAGGGCCCAATGATGGTAGCTGGCCAGGTGCGAGGTTTAAACCCCGACCCTCTGATCACTAAGACAGAGCCTTACCATTGCGCATCACCTTTAAATACTAACATGCCATTTTATTCCGCATTCATATTTGATGTGATTATTCAACTAAAGCTCTTAATTTGTAGCTGCATGATTTGATGTATTGCATTGCTGCTACACGAATAGCTAATTAGATTATTTGCTTGAACGTGTATTTAAAGGCGTTCCAGATAATGTGGACAGTGTGTGTGTGTATATACTGTAGTAGCAGTGCATATAGGTGTATATAGGTAACTGTGATGTTTAGGCTTGGCCTGTGGAGGGCACTGTGGTCGTTATTTCTTTTTTTTTTCTTTTCTTTTTTTTTCCTCTCCCCCTCGCTTCCATTTTAATTCTGTATCCAGGATCTTGTGTTTTATCCACTTCATTAAAAAAAGATTCTTTCAGTAGAGAAACTAGTTAATAGGTCTCCACAGGGGGTGACATTTTACCAAGTTTGTTTTCTTTTCCCTCATCTTTATTTTCCCTATGCCTTTACCAATTTCTTTCTCTTTGGCTTTTTTTTTTTTCTTCTTTCGCTCCAGTGTTCATCGAGCTGTGGGATGGGCATCAGGAAAAGAACAGTGACGTGCACAAATCCTCAGGGACTTTGTGACCCTGCCTCACGTCCCACCCATCAGGAGTCATGCGAGGATTACTCAAAATGCTACGAGTGGAAGACAGGAGACTGGTCCAAGGTACATCCAGATGCACACTTCTGCACATGTAATTACTTACATCTTTATGGGAATTTTTTTATTGATCTCTGTTTAACTAACTAAAAAAAAGAAAATTCAGCAAAAGGAAAATGAGATACTTTTTGGTTTTTTCCTCGAACCCCAGATCAGTCGAGATTAGTTTGGTTAAAGCTGTGCTGTGTTTATCCGAGCTGATTGAACTGCTGTTACATGCCTAGCCAGCTACTAGGAACATATTGGGGGATATTTTTTTGCCGACAGTACCTCTTTAGGGTGTAAATATTTTAAGATTCTCTTTGTTGGAAAGACAGGTATATATAATGTGGTCCCAAGAAGAAAGTTTTTATAATTGAAAAAAAAATAAACAATTTTACTGTTGAATATTATATTTTATAATAATAATATATTATAAAGAATAATATACAGAAGAATAATATATTCTAAAATATCATGGAAGCAGTAGAACTTAAGAATATAAAAAGTCGAATACGCCGTATAAATGAAAAGATGGAAAAATTAGTGGCATTTATTGCATTCGTTTATTCTATTATAAAGGAAATATGGCACTATTTCTGAGCTGCTGACAATCTGCACTGCTTACAGGTCACAAATTAATTTATCATTTCATTATGTCTCCAATTATGATGTCCTTCTGATTTTATCTGGGGTGTTTTTTTTTGTTTTTGTTTTTTTCGGGTGGGGGTCTGATCTCAGGGAATAGAACACTGGTGAAGCAGCAGCAGTTCTGATTGGACAAATCCTATCAATTTATTTAACATAAGAATACATCATGGTCTCATGATTGTTTCATCTGTTCTTCCATAGCAGAGGGAAGGTACAATAATGATGCGCATAGACAACTAGAATAAAGGCTTGGAGATGGTCGTTGTATTGTTGCGGTCAGCTGTGGCCCTTCCTGTTCACCATGTTTCACTTTTATTTGGTTATTTAATTTTCTACTGCCACCAGCACATACCACATCCATACAGTAATGTTTGAGCAGATATTCGCTAGGCAACACAAACCCATCGCTTTTATTAGGAATTCAACTTTTATTATTGTTATTATTGTTGTTGTTGCGTATCATTATTATTGTTGTTGTTATTATTATTATTATTGTAAATTATACAACTAGTACTATTACTACTACTACTAATATGTTGTTGTTTGCATCACTATTATTAGTGATAGTAGTAATAGTACTAGTAGTATAATTTACAATAATAATAACAATAATAATAATAATGATACACAACAATAATAATAATAATAGTAAAAGTTCATAATAAAAGCTATTAGTAGTAGTAGTAGTAGTATAATTCACAAAAGAATTAAATGAAGACGATAAGTGTAGACATGAGCATGTTGATAAAGGCTTTAACGTCACATAATTCATGCCTGTAATAAGTATAATTTGTAGCGTATAAGTTTAATCATTATCAAAAAAAATAGTTATAAGCTAAATCGAAGCTTTATATATATAACATTGTATGTTTATAAAGCTACTGTATATTATAGATCAATCTATATCTAACAGTGGCCCTTCAGATATATCCCTCGGACATTTTCAATAAAAAAAACAATAAAGTGAGATCTAGCCACATGTTCCTGTCCATGGTGAAGTTTGGAGACATTTCATCACTTTCTGCCTTTGGGAGAACAGTTTATTCTACGCTTTTATGAGAAGAGTTTCAGGCTAAAGGCCAGCAGGAGCCTTGGGTTTGTCCTGCTTGTGGTTATAGCTAAACTTTACAAATATAGCTCAGAGTGAGGAAACTCAAAAAGGAGGATTATGGTCCCTCAGTGTTCTGAGTACTGGAGCATGAGTCATTTTTTATGCACTGCAGATGGTGGATGTGCAGACGATGACCAAAGACCCATGATCCCAGGAAAGGTCAAGAGGAAGGTCTGATTTCACATTAAGATGAAGGGTCCGGTTTCAGGCCAGTGTGGCTAAGAGAGCTTGTTAGCATGCTAAGATCTGGTTTATTACATTGTCTGTTGGTTGGCGAAGGGAAATGGAAGCGGTCCAGAGTGCAAAGTGGCACTCTGGAAAACGGACTATAAGGTGGCTCAGCCTACTAAAGATGATGTGCTTCATTTTGGAAAAATATGTAATGAAAAGAGTATATGTTTGTTGGTGGCCATAAATGTAGATATCATCACTTCCAGCTCACACTACATCTAAAAGTCTTCTGCTGCTCAAGCTTTAAGGACCCTAGCAGTCTTCCAATCAGGTCGGGTCGCCTCCTGTTCACAGCCCAATTGTAATGATGTTTCTGCCAGACTGGATTAATAGCTGTTTGAAATACAATTCAGGTTAAAACACAAACAGTTTCTTCCATGTCCGAGGGAACTTCCTTATGGATAGATTGGCTAAGCTACATTGCGACTGGAATCCAATAGTAATAATATAATAATAATTGAAGATCTGAATGATTACTGACATTTCATTTTCAGATCGTGTTTATCACATACACATACACACAGTGAAATGTGTTTATTCCGCATATCCCAGCATATGAATTTGAACACTGGGGTCAGAGCGCAGGGTCAGCCAGAATGAACGGCGCCCCTGGAGCAAGTGAGGTTAAGGGCCTTGCTCAAGGACCAAATGATGGTAGCTTGCCTGGTGCGAGGCTTGAACCCCCCGACCCTCTGATCACTGACCGATAGTTCCTGGATCCCGTTGCAGAGGGATGTGTTTATATAAGTCCCAGCAGTTACAGCAAAGGTATATTAATAGTAGGTTGTGTGTTTTCTAAAAAGGCTCTGCTTACTTTATGCTATATTGCACGCACTCAGCTATACTGAGCTACAGAATCTCTTCTCTACTTGGATAATTCCGATTTTTTGTTTGGAATGCAATGTTTGTCCAATTATGTGGAACACATGGTGAGCGCTGGCAACAGATGTCAAAATGATATGCTACATTTGTCAACTGGATTGGAGGTTGAATTTGGTTCAATTTTGCCAGCGAAATTATATCATTCATCATACAGTGCATTGTACATTAGAGTCTGCAATTAAATCTGGCTATGGGCCTGGGTTTCCTAGTGCTGTTTACTGGCGAAACATGATTTTGTACAGCTTGCTGAGCATCAGTTTCTAAAACCAAAGCCGATAGATAATATTGTGTCGGTCCACTGTTGCTCTTAAAACAGGCTCCACTCTTCTGGGAAGTAGAACTTCTAGATTTTGGAATTAGCTCTGTTGGGCACTGATGTTAGACAAGAGGGCATGGGGCTTATGTCAATATTTCAGTCCATCGTGAAAGTGTGTATTAGGGTTGAGGTCAGGCCACTTGAGTTCGTCTACGGCAACATCAGCAAACCGTATCTTTATGGATCTTGCTTTGTACACAGGGGCATTGTCATGCTGGCCCAGGTTTGAAATATGAGTAAGAAACCTGAAAAAAGAAACAAATAAAAAGTATCAATTCTTCCAGCCATTCATTCATTTCCTGTGCTGTTTATCCAACACATGGACAAAGGGAACCTGGGACACAATGTTGAAGGACACCCTGCATCAGGGAGAACATGTAAACTCTGGGGGGGGGGGAACTGCAGCACCGGTCAGACTGTTGAGAATTTCAAGTTTGATTTTACTAGTGCAGAACTTTATGCAGTCTAGGTACATTTTAAAGCATTTAACACACATCCTTTAGCGTGTTAAGGACACAACATGTCCCTTTAGTCTCTATCAATCAGGGAATAAATCAATACTGGTTCGCTAGGTCCCAGACTAAGTGTAACGTTTAAGATCTGATTGGTACTATATATTAAGGCTCCTTTTCAGCCATGTTCTTTTTTAACTCTCTAAGGTCACCGAGTATGATTTTTGATGGATGGGGAATGGATATTTAATTGATCAAATGAATTAGCCTGCAGTTTAAAGTCCCCAGTGCCAGTGATTATTTTAATGCATTAGCGAAAAAAAAAAAAAGCCAGCGAACCCTAATAAGTCAAAAAAAAAAATGTAATTGGCTTATTATGCTCATCTTTGTTTAGAGCAGCCAATATGGAAGATTAATGGAATCTGTTCCAGCTCTGTGGATATGCATGTTTATGCGAATGCACCGGAACAAGTTGATTGAGTTTAGCTAATATGTTGTATGTAAATAAAGCCTCATTGAGCATTTGGTTGAATGTGAGTGCTGATAAACACACTTGTTCTGACATTTCATGAGCTGTGTCTCTCAGAGGAAGTCTGATGATGAATTACTCAAAAGGCATTTGTTAAATAGTAACCAGACAGCAGACGTTATTTCATATTTTATGAAAAGAATTTTATGTACTAATACATTTTTTGTACTTTGTTGTCTCTGACCAATATTACAAGCCATGTGATTGCGATAATGTTCTTCGGAACCTTACTTAGTGTTTATTTTTTATTTTTTAATGACAAGCATGTGCCATCATAACTAAATGAATTGTAGCTTCATAGCAATACTGTTATTGTAACCTATCATTTCATTTTTAGTGCTCATCATCATGTGGGCGGGGGCTTCAGTCCCGCGTGGTCCAGTGCATGCACAGAGTGACCGGCCGTCACGGTATCGACTGTCCCACAGTCCTAAAGCCACCAACATACAGGCAGTGTCATCAGGGGGCGTGCAATGACAAAGTTAATGTCAACACCATAACTTCACCAAGACTGGGTAAGAAAACTACTTTCTCTATAGTGGTTCTATTAATATAGACCAGATTCCGATCAATTTAACCTTAAAAAATATGAAAGTAACGTGTATTTTCAGCCAGACAGCGCCCTTCATGTCTGATGAATAGTTTTAAATTGTATCTGAGCCTGTGTCATTTTGTCAGACGGTAAGAAGACGGATGACCAACGGACTGCCAGAACAAAACATAAATTAGACGATTAGGCCAAGCTTAATCGTATAACAATCGTATAAATACGAATCGTATAACGATAATGTATAATGATTAGGCCAAGCTTAATTGTATAACAATAATGTATAATGATTAGGCCAAGCTTAATTTTATAACGATCATATTACGAATCGTATAACAATAATGTATAATGATTAGGCCAAGTTTAATTTTATAACGATCGTTTTACGAATCGTATAACAATAATGTATAATGATTAGGCCAAGCTTAATTATATAACGATCGTATAACGATAATGTATAATGATTAGGCCAAGCTTAATTATATAACGATCGTATAACGATAATGTATGATGATTAGGCCAAGCTTAATTTTATAACGATAATGCATAATGATTAGGCCAAGCTTAATTGTATAACGATCATTTTACGAATCGTATAACAATAATGTATAATGATTAGGCCAAGCTTAATTGTGGAACGATCACATTACGTATCGTATAACAATAATGTATAATGATTAGCCCAAGCTTAATCATTATAGCTAACAAATGCAATAAATCCGTACAACGTGTAAGTAGTTCTTTTATTTTTTAAAGGTAATGAAGTGATGACCATTTAATGCTCTGAGCTGTTTTATTCAGATTATTGTAAAATAATCAGCTTGATTATATTCCTGTACACTGTGCGCCATCATATTTTAATTCTTGCATAGTGAACAGAGGGGTTTTCTCTAACCTGTAAGCATATGCGTCAATTAAATATACGGTCAGTTGCTTTGGTCATTTGTTAAACATGACTTTCTGGCTGTAACTGACCTTATGTTAATGCGCTTTTCTAATATGTTGGCTGTAAGATGACTGATAGATTAATATTAATGAGCTAATCAGATATCCAAAGGGAGTTGAAACAGCTCATACACAGAATTGACTGGCAAATGTGCCTTCATTTAATAAAGAATAATAATAGGATAGAATAAAGAGGGCGTGGTGGATCAATGGTAAAAGGCTCTGGGTCAGTGATCAGAGGGTCGGGGGTTCAAGCCTCGCACCAGGCAAGCTACCATCATTGGGTCCTTGAGCAAGGCCCTTAACCTCACTTGCTCCAGGGGGCGCCGTACATTCTGTCTGACCCTGCGCTCTGACCCCAGCATTCAATTTCGTATGCTGGGATATGCGGAATAAAAACATTTCACTGTGTGTATGTGATAAATACGATCAGAATTTGAAATTAATAAACAGGTGTACAACAACGTTTTGTATTTAACAAAGAAAAGTGATTATTAGACAAAATTTATCGATTCTCAGCATTGGGGGGGGGGGGGCTTTAATGTCTTTATGTGATAGGACAGAGTGAAATGAAGTTCGGGAGAGAGAGTGGGGAAGGGGTCGGGAAATGACCACGGGCTGGATGGCACGGGTGTGTGAGTGCATGTCGATGCGAGTGCGCTACTGCTGCGCCACTCCGCCGACGATTGTCAGCATTTTTTAACATTATTTGGCTTTTGTAAAGTGTCCCAGAGCATGAAAGCTACAGGACAGTGGACGTTACTTTGCTTTCAGGTTTCTGTATAAAAGAGCAAGCTGTGCTTTTTAAATGAAAAAGTACGGAAAGAGTGTTAACAGAGACTAACTTAAACTGTTGTTAACGTTCCACACCATTCAATCTAAATCGAAACTATAAAAATTGTTTACAAATTAATTAATTATAATATTTTTCGTCAAAATTTTCTGATCTGATTTTCCTTGTACTCTTTAACAGCGGCACTGACCTATAAGTGTACAGGGGATCAGTGGACGGTGTACTGTCGGGTGATTCGGGAGAAGAACCTGTGCCAGGACATGCGCTGGTACCAACGCTGCTGCCAAACGTGCCGAGACTTTTACGCCAGCGCCATGTCCCGCGAAAGTTAATGAGTGTGGCACTTTCTCTAACGTAGCAGCTTCATTTTTATGTCCATGTCTACGATTTGTTGTCATAAATGACACCGTGTATATTGTTATTAAGAATTGTAGGATTTTAAAGCTGTAACCGGTCACTTGGTGCATAGGTCAGATTTTTCATACGAGACTTTGAAACTTTTGACTTGAAAATGGTGCAAAAGAACGTTTGTTTTTCTTCGTTTTCGCTGCGAACCAAAGCTAAGATTATAGGAGGCCACTGGAGAATTCTTTAGCATAGCAGCTTGGTTGTTGTACAGTAAGCTACCGTTTTGGAAATGGGCTTACGTTGCTTTCGAAAAGCCACTGGTTGGCCAGTAGTAACCCCGATGACGCATTACTGTCCTTTTAATATTCGAATTTTACCTTCATTCTCTTATTGTTTTATTTTTGCCATATTTCTTTAAGAATATGCCTTAATGAGAATATTGGATCTAGCTTGTCGTGGTGTTTGGTCCAGATGCATTCCATAAGCTATGACACAAAAGCCAGGGCTCTCTAAAGTACTGTAGGATAAATATCTAACCGCTAAATAGGTCATAGCAAAGACTGATGTTTTTTTTTGTTTGTTTTTTGTTTTGCACACCAACTAAACTTTTGCGTAAGAGCCACTAATACTTACATACACTCATTTTATCTGTAAAAAGTTGCTAGGCTAAACTGTCGTTTAGCATCAATGAAACGGTCGTTTCATTTTTATTGACCGAGCTAGAAATGTTGAGGTTTAAGAGCATCGTTTTGTAAGGAAATAACTATTAGGCCAATTCGTCTTTCTTTTTTTTTTTTACTTTTTTTTTATTATTATTATTAATAATATTTTCACCTTCAGCCAAATTTGTTACTGACTTGACTTTTCATGGCTACAGAATTTAGCGAAATTTATTTAACTATGTTTAAACTTATTTTTTCCACCTATTTTCTTGTTGTATTTGGAATGTACTGTTAATGTTCGACATTTTTCAAGAAGTACATTAGTTTACATTTGTAAGAAGAACGGCTATTTAACGAGCCTACAACTTTTTATATTTCCGAGTCATGTTTTTTTTTTTGTTTTTGTTTTTTTTTATGTTTAGTGTTACAATGAAAATCGTTGGGAACAATTATGAAACAAAAATGACCAGGTAGTGTAACTTTTAATAACTGCTGATGACATCATCAGTAAAGTGTTTCAAACTGGTTATAAGCTCACATAGAGCTGCATTACTTTGGATTCACAAGTGTAAAATGTGAACTTACCAGGTTTTTACACTATTCAGAAGTGTGTGTGTGTGTGTGTCTGGGTTTTTTTTTTTTTTTTTTTACACATACCTTATCCCCTGTTTTCTCAGGCAGTACAGGGTTCACTTGGTGCTAGACAAATTTCACTACGGTGGAATTGAAAGGTTTTTTTTGTTATCTAGTTTCTCTCATGATTGTTCTACCATATGTATTTCCTGACGCATACATTTTGTGATGATTATTTAATACTAAAATGTAGCTATCTTACTATTTGAAAGATTTCAGTTCAATGGTGCAAAGT
>JAOUQX010000003.1:5796527-5809484 GCA_028566295.1 Liobagrus marginatus
ATCTATCTATCTATCTAATCTATCTAATCTATCTATCTATCTATCTATCTATCTATCTATCTATCTATCTATCTATCGATCTGTTTGTCTGTCTGTCTGTCTGGCTATCTCTCTCTCTCTTTCTCTCTCTCTCAATCAATCAATCAATCAATCAATCAATCAATCAATCAATCAATCAATCAATCAATCAATCAATCAGTCAATCAGTCAGTCAGTCAGTCAGTCAGTCAGTCAGTCAGTCAGTCAGTCTGTCTGTATTGATTAGGTTTTTTTATTGTTCTAACAGGTGGACTGAACTTGACTGCACTTGCAGTAAAATTGCTGACTCTATTGTCCCAGGCGAAATTTCTCTCTCTGAATTTCCAAGCAAAATTAGATTAGATGAGCTGAACATGGTGTTTATTAATCTAATTTGTATATCATTTGTAATGCGAATTTGTCATTTCCTTCCTTCATTGCAAATCTTAATCAGTTGAGACTTAAATGTAATTCATATTTATGTTATTACGACTACACAAATACTGACCATTTTTATTAGTGATGAACAAGCAGATTAATATTGTTGTTTAATATCTCTAATCCGCAACATTAATTACAGAAAAGTTAATGTTATAGACTTGAGTTTAAACTGTCTAAACATTAAAACCAATACGTTTTATAATCCCATTAGTGATGAGGCGGATTACTGGTCTGTATGTAGGACATTCAGGTGCTTTCAGAAGAATGAAACTGGGGCAGAAGAAATCTGCAGAAGAGCAGAAGTTCAAAACGGTTCCATACAGCTCCAGATTTACGTACGGCTTTTCCTCTGGACAGCTGATTAATATCTGAATATTATGAAATCGAAATGAATGCAATTAAATAAATTTCTAAAAAACAGATGCTCATGTGTTTAAGAAGGACTTAAGATTACTGTGAGGCGAAGCGCATGAGTTTATTTTTATTTAGTATATTGTGTTGACTTGTCACTAAAGGATATGATTAAGGATTCATATGAATATGAAATTCTGGATAGCAACTGTATCTTATAATAATAATAATACTAGAATAACAATAAGAAGCAGAAGGAGATATGGATATTTATATTACATCTTTCCTTTATTAAAATGCAGAGCCGAGCGCTTGACAATAAACAAATAGCAAAAAAGCAAATAAACCAGAAAAAAAAATACAAACGGGGAAACTAAAGTATATGAACGCAGGCTCAATTGCGTAACGCTATGGGTTAACCAATACCTTTAACGCCCCAACACCAAAAAGCTGCTACTAATCGGCCCTTGAGCGCTGACCTTTAACCTTCCTGCTCCGGTGATGCTGTGAGATGGCTGACCTCACACTCACCCAACTTCCTAAAATCAGATATGCAAAGAAGAAGAATTTCAATGTTCTACAATTTCTCATGACATAATAAAGACTAACACATTATAGAAAGATATCCAATTACAATACTAGTTTGTGTGTATGTTTAAAAATGATTATAAATGTATAGATGTATTTTCAGGACGTTGTCAGTACTGCAGTAATGTTCTCGATCTTCAATATCAAAGTAGGAATAAAAAAAAAAAGTTAAGCCTAACCCTTTTTTTTCAGTGAAATTGACCTCGTCATGTCCAACACTGACCTCCTAGAATCTAAAATATGTATCCGGTCGTAATGAGCGGTGCCGGTTTTATTTTAGCCGAGTCAGGATTATTGTATTGTAGGTTATTCTGTTAATGCAACTGAATGTCAGTCAATCACACGGCTCTATTTAAAGACACACAAAATCAATGCACTTATATGGACAAGCTTGCTGATCATCTGAAATTATTGATTCTGATACTGAGGGCATTTTATATTTATTTATTTATTTTTCTTATATTCTGTCGCTTTTTTCTACATTTGTAAATCAATAAACTGTATGGTAAAAATATTCGTAACCTAGTACTTTTCAAAAAATAGTAATATATGATTTATATACAGTAGGCTCCTTGGTATTTGTCATGAGCCCCATAACTCCCCGGTGCCCTAAGCAGCTGCCCCTGACCTTACCTGTAGTCGACTGGTCAACACATATTTAGTGTGTTTTGTTTTGCCCCAGTGACAAGTATGAGTAACAATAACAGTTTTGTGGGGTTTATTTTTTTATTTTTTTGTATTTTAAATATTTTTAATCATCTCTAAATCATCAGTGACTTACTTCATGGCTGAATTAGCAATAAAGCATGTTCTGTTTCTGTCGTGTCAAGCTGCACGACCAACTTACCAACAATAAGCTAATTATAACTTTTATTGGTGTAAAAAAACGCCATGGCCTAAGTTATTCTGCTATAAAAGTCTAAATAAAGAGTCGCACACAGAGCTAAATAAAAAATTCTGCCGCTTTGGGTTATTCCAGTTGAATCATCTTACCACAGTCCGGGAACAAACAGCATTGTGTGTAATAAACACACATGATTTGCTCCTTTGAGACTTGTTGTTTTAGGTGGGCTGGTCAGGGAAGTATTTTAACTATATGCGTTCAGGGTTAGTTGACCCGCAGAACCTTATTTTTGTATTGAAGTGGCGAACAAAAGAGTTAGACACTTAATTAAACTTAAACTAAAACAGAGCGTCAGTGGATTCCGGATAATTCAATTCAATTCAGTTTTATTGATAAAGCGATATTAACAATACACATTGTCCCAAAGCAGATTTACAGCTGCCAGGATAAACAGTAAGATGTAAATGTGTGACATACAGTATATCCCAATGAGGAGCCTCATGCGACCTCAATAAGGGTCTATTTGTGGATTCGTTTGACTGGTTCATAGCAGCAGGTTAATGAGGATGGCTTAGTGGAAATACTTTTTAAATTAGCTTTGATTTCTTTTTTTGATGTCCTTGGCCTTCTAACACCGGATCCTTTGCAGAATTTAGACCGGGACTAACTGTTGAGCTTATCAATGAACTTTTGATATCTCTGCCCTCTGTTTAGGACAAGTTCAGAGTTTTTTTTTACCATAATGTATTCATAGTTGTAAATAATTTATGCAAATATTTACATTTATAGCATTTGGCAGACGCCGTTATCCATCCAGAGCGACTTACAACCGAGTAGTTAAGGGTTAAGGATGTTGCTCAAGCACCCAGCAGCGGTAGCTTGGTGGTGGTTAAAATCGAACCCCGGTCTTCAGCGCAGCAGTCCAACACCGTAACCACTGAGCTACCACTTCCTGTATATGATTTTAATAGTATATCATCTGATATGAATTTGATCTTGAAATGATTAGACTGGAATTAAGGATTACGGAATTCTGATTGGTCAGAACATTTTCGATTAAAAGCAGCTATTATGTTCCTGCTCCACGGTTTATATTATTTAAATATATTTATATATATTAAGGTACTCTTTCTAAAACAGGACTGTTCCTGTAGAAAGTTTAATTCTATCTAGTCTGCAGTGCCCAACTTGGGCAACATCACACCACCCTGTTGTTGATTAACTTCCTCTAGCAGCATGCTGCACAGTGTTCATTGTGTAAATGAACATATTTGATATTCAATTGGAAAGCGTTAAATTGGAATGAGCTATGAATTCACTTCTGATCTTCACTTTGAAAATGCTTACTAGAAAACACTGTTTAACGGTTAGTATATAGAACACAGCCCCCGTTTTTCTCTCAGCGTTGTGCGTCACTCTGCACCTCTGCCCCTTTCTCACTTCAAGACTCACTTCACTGTGTCGAATCCTTCGGACCAGACTACAAGATTCATATGAATTAAACTATGGGGTGTTTTACTGTTTTGAATTAGCAGAATAAAATTTTAAAGGGTACAAATTAGAACACATTCCTGGCTTTTATTCTACACTTTCAATTCTATCATGTTATATACACCCATATATATATATATATATATATACGGTATATATAGTCTAGCACTTATCCTGTTCAGGGTCACAGGATTGCTGGAGTCTCTCCCAGCTAAATTAGGGCAGGAGGCAGGGTACACCCTGGCACTTAATTGCAGCCATACACACACACTATAGACAATTTAGAGTAGCCAATTTGCCTATGCCCAATCACATGTGTTTGTGGGAGGAAACTGGAGTATGCAGGGAAAACCTGCACATGGGTAGGTATGGGAAGAACATGCATAGAAACACCCTGGGTGGGAATCGAACCCTTGCCCTTCTTGTTGTGAGACAGGCATGCTAACCACTCTGTCACTGTTAACCACACTGCCAAGCGGTACTTCTGATCTGAAGATTGTTGGTTCAATTCCCAGCACCACAAAGCTTCTGGGCCTTTGCACAAGGCCATTAATCACCAACTGCTCAGTTGGATAAATGTAAGTCGCTCTGGATAAGCGCGTACCAGTGATCAAATTCACCAGAAAATATTGCGAGCAAAAATAACAAAAAGAATAATTGTGAGTTTGATTAAAAATGTATGTCTTTCCTGATAACTGCTGAGAGATATGTTTATAATGGGTCTGTTAACATGGCCCATAGTGGGTCTGTAATAATATAACTGTAATAATATTATAATCATTTAACCAGTGAACCTAATATTTAATTTTGGATTATGTTTGTGAAATAAATCCGTACTGAATCTATATTCAACTTACTTTATTTTATTCGTAAAGGAATTAAAAAGATGGCTTCAAGCATCCCTGCTTCAAACATACCGTAATGTATTATAGACAGCTGTGTATAATGTAATACGTATAGATATAGTAATATAATTAATACTAATTCGTTAGATATTTCATTTAACATAAATATTCGACTACTTTGTTTTTAGTTAGGCAAATTCAGTGTCAACATAAGAGGGGGGTTATGACTATCATAGAAAAGAGGCAACAATTGGTGAAGCTTTTGGCTCATTCATGTGTAAGAATCGATTCGCTGGAATCGACTCGCATATGTGAGTCGTTCAAGAGGAAAACGGTTCGTTCGTGATTCGTCCATCATTGGTGTCGTTTTTGTTTTTCCCACAGAGGCGATATGGCAACACCCGCCGCTGTTAATCCGTCTGGTAAGTCACATTTTTTTTGCTGCGTTCGTGTATTAAAAAGGTTTGCGGTTAAGGAAAACGGAAGTCAGTTCGGCATTTAAACGTGTTTCTAAACAAAAGGGAGCAAAGCGGCGGCGGCGTTAAAAACGCCTCAGAGCTCCAGCATCCCCCTTCCCCCCACGGAGCCTTTAGAGCACTGGGCTGTATTTCAGCATGCAAATGAACGTTATTTGAATATTGTTTACCAGAACGCCATGTCTAAAATATGATACCTCTATTCTGAATGTGTGTAACCGGCAGCAGGCTTCATTCATGCTTAGCTTTATTTTGCTAATGCAAATTAGCTGCTGAATTGATTTGCACGCGAGGCGGTGACGTGCTGTGATTTGATTTGATTTGATTTCGTCCTCTTTGTATCAGTGCAACAAAACTTTGTGTTACATTGATATTTTTCGCTGGTGTTGGTCTTAATGACTACATTTCGACTCCTACACTGGAGATATTTAGAGGTTTTGGTCTTGTTTTGCCTGTTGATTGCATCTTGAACACAGAAGCTGTATGTAACGCACACCATGGTTGAACCGGGGTTGCCAGATTGGAGCGGAGTTTTATAAACTCCTCACGACCACCACGTTAACAGGTACTAAAGTTGTAAATGAATTATGCTCTAAATAAAACCTGTGTATAAATGTAATCCTTCGTTCCATTCAATAGACCATAGCCACTCGCTAACGTTCGGTAACTAACACGTCAACAAACACGATCCGGCAACCCTACTTTTAGTGAACGTTCTATGGTATTAGTTGAGCATGATACCTTCAATGTACTGAAATGTTTTATTGTTAAGTAATAATTTTAAGTGAAAAGTTGCTAATTACAAGTTTTATTTCTTATATAAACAATTTTCATATGATCAAATATTACTGTAAGGAAAAGTCATACCTCATAACAGTTTACAGATATTTAATTTGGTAAAAGGTCCAAGAAATATGGTTCATTTCTTTTATCACTCATGTTATTAAAGCCATAAGAAGTTTTCCTATAATAAGGAAGAAATAAATGCAGGGAAACCCGAGATTTCGGTATTCTTCTTGTGGTGGAAACCTTAAAAGAGCTACTCAAAGCATAGGCCCCTAAAGACATGCTTAAATGTTTTCATTGTTTAAATTCTGTTTTTAATCTGCATAATATTAATCTTAGATTAAGCAGCGTGATAATAAGAACAAGTTAATGTGAATAGAATTACAGTTAGGACTATTGTCCGAGTTGCTGTTAATGGAAATGAATCAACACCTTCTGATCAAACAGTTTGATCATTAAAATCGTGCTGTGGTGTAACAGTTTATAAATACTGCGCCTAGTTTATATCCCATTACATCCGGAGAACCATTGCTGGGCCTTTGAGCAAATCCTGTTGATGTTTACATTTACAGCGTTTGGAAGACCTTCATATCCAGCGTGGTGTACATCCAAGCAGTTGAGGGTTAAGAGCCTTGCTCAGGGGCCCAGCAGTAGTAATTTGACGGTGCTGGGAATCGAACCCCGGTCTTCGGATCAGCAGTCCAACACCTTAAACACCAAAGCTACCACTTCCTTATTTTAACTGAGCTGTTAAAACAACAATGGCTCAATGGTAAGGCTCTGGGTCAGTGATCAGAGGGTTGGGGTTGAAGCCTCACACCAGGCAAGCTACCATCATTGGGTCCTTGAGCAAGGCCCTCACTCTGACCCTAACCTTTAAATTCATAAGCTGGCGTATGCGTAATAAAAACATTTCACTGTGTGTATGTGATAAATAAGAAATTTGAAAAATTAGAATTTGATCTGAAGAACGTGGCACGATTCCCAGAGTACCATCAAGCTGCCAGTTCTGGGCCCCTGAGCAAGGCCCTTAAAGGCCCTCAACTGCTCTGTTGGATAAAAAAAAGTAAGTTTTTTAAACTTAGTAAAATTCTGCAAATGTGAATATGTTCACAAAGCAGTCCTCTGAATTGTAAAGCCACATGTGCTGAGAGAAAGTTATAAGCTACTTAGAAGTAGCTTCTACTTTCACTGTATGTTGTATCGTACAATGTATTTGTGACCAATAAACTTGAACTTGAAGTATAGGTTGGATAAAAACCACACACACACACACACACACACACACACACACACACACACACACACACACGCCTTCTTTTCAGTGAACAGTTCCTTGGACCGTTCCGATAATTATTCAGAATAACAACTGTATATGCGATAGCTTTTAGCATCGATATGTGATGAAGTGGCAAAGTGCCTAGTGTCTGATTGAATAAAGAGAGGAGACTCTGTTTGGCTGCAGTTCAGCTATAACACTAACTCACCTGATTCATCTTGTGGTGAATGAATTGAAGACGTTTAAATGTAAGACGTGTAAATGTAAATCTGCAGGAAAGTTTGCCATTATTTATTTAATTACATGAAAATTCCTCTTTTATACACTGATTGTGGTTCTGATCGATTCAGCACTGGCTTATTATCATGGTGTGTGATAGTCACGATGATGGAGGCGTCTGTGTGGGCCAGTCCTGTTCTTTTCTAATAGAGATCGGTACGTGATATGAGAACTGTAGGATCCAAACATGTCGCTTCAGAATATGTGTAAACTATGGATTATAACATACTGTATATTACACAGATCAGTTATCAATTAAGAACAATATGTGCATAAAGGACAGGAAAATGAGGTGTGATGGATTGTGGAGATAAAGCACTAAGTGAGGAAAATTGAAGCGGCTCCGTGTCTGTTGGCTAGACTGTGGGTGGTGATAAATGTGTCGGTTCGGATCTGCTGACGTGGTTGTATTTAAATAAATTAATAAAAACAATTGTGCGAGTAGATTGATAATAATATAAGCACATATTTTGCACACAGTTTGTATTGCGTGCTAACTCCCTGAAATGAGTTTTTGGGAAGTCTGCATAATGTTGTCATGTACAAAGTAACTGTTGTATTTATTTTTTTTGTTATAAATGATGTTTTTTATAAACTTAATTTTTCCTGCCTCAGGACGCCTGCTTCACAGCAAGAAGGTCATGAGAGCATGGGTTCGATTCCCAGGCAGGATATTACTGTGTGGAGTTTGCATGTTTTCACTGTGCTTGCGCAGGTTTTCCCTGGACACTCCGGTTTCCTCCCAACTCCAAACACATGTGATTGTACATAGGTGAATGTGTTCCTCTAAATTGTACATAGGAGTGAATGTGTGTGTGAATGGTTATCTGTCTCGAAGTGTTAGTGCTGTGATTAACTGCTGATTGTACAGGATGTACCACGCCCTAACTCACACACTAAGTTATCTGGGATAGACGACAGCGCCCCCACGACCATGAACAGGATAAACGCTAGATAATGAATGGATAGATTTTGACTCGCTGCCTAGTCTTTTATGCTAGCTGATAGATTCTATGCTAATACACTCTTACTAGAAAGTTATGTTCAGTTAATGTTAGCAAGAACAACATCTTTCAAGCATGAAACTTACACACCTTCTGCAGAGGCAAAGCGGACGCCACATTTGATAAATTTTTTATACGTCTTTGCTTACTCAAGCATATTTTAGCAAGCTAGAGCCAGACACGCATATCAGGTTCCACCTGCGGACGGCATAATAGCTAAAAGCGGACCTCGCTTGTTTTGTGTGAACCCTCGGTACTTCTAACTGACTTGATCCTAATGATCTGAGTGCGCAGCTTGGTTTATATTCAGTGATCATATCTGCAATGTATTTATGTCGTAGGCCATTGAGCGATTTATGAACGAGTACCGATACGTTATAATCAATCCTAAATGTAACTGGAAGCCTTTTTTAACTTTACTTTTGGAAATGAGTAGAAGTGTTACATTTTAATAATACTTGAGTGTAATATTGGTCTTAGTAAATTTGCCATAATAATAATTAGTATGCTATCAAAGTGCAATTCTAGTAAAAAACTGTATAAAAAAATAGCCGGTACTGTACAGTATATTGTAATATTGGTGTTTATTGTTATCCATATATATTTATAATCTGTTTTTTATTCAGGTTTCTTTGCTGTTGATTAGCAGTTTGAATGAAGCCTTCGGATTCCGACATTCCGTCTTAGAACAGACAAAGAAATTGTGTCACTTGTGTTTTGTATTTTTTTTTGTTGCTCAATTTATCTTAAGGCTCGTCTGTTTAATTGTTAAACCACAACACACCGCTCTACGCCACTATGAAGCATTTTACCTCTGCTGACTCCTTGAAGCAAACCCAAGATAACTTTTTATATGAGCTTAAAGATCAGTTCCCATGACTGCACCCAGAGTTGCGTCCTGATCGACTTCTGGATGCTGACGGGGTTTTGGTCTGTAATAAAAACGCAAACGTTGGAGAACTTTAGAACGCCTTGTGGGTTGTTTCAAGCATAAAAGCAAGCCAGGACAAATACAGAAGTGTTGAGACAGAGATGTCTCTTGAGTTGTCTCTGGAGCTGGACGGTGTGACAGTCAGGCTGATTGCAGCTCATCGTGCGTTGACCCGGGACAGTGTCGAGGTTCACCGCTTGCTGTCTGTTCCTGCTCATGAGCATTAACCCATGTGTTCTAGAAAGGGGTGTACAAATTTACATCCTTAATATGAACGGCTGAAAATGCTGTATTCCTGCAATGAGTTTTTTTTCCTGCTGCGGCTATTTAATACAAACGCCTTAAGACTAAAAATGATGCAAGACTTTACATTTTAGTAACATGAATCCCATTTTAAAAGTGACAAAATTGTGGAAATATATTAAGTGGACAGATGAACAGGACAAAGTCAAAGGAGAGGAAGAAAATCTTCTTTATTCAGATTTCATTTAATGAAGCCATTCCTAATAGGAATACCATATTTTCCGCACTATAAGGCGCACCTTCAATGAATGGCCTATTTTAGAACTGTTTTCATATATAGGGCGCACCGGATTATAAGGCGCATAGAAATGAAGATACTGCAGTTAAACGTTTGACTGGTTTTGCGTTATGCCTCCACTAGATGGCTTTGCTTGACAGAGCGCCGTGATCCATATATAAGGCGCTCCGGATTATAAGGCGCACTGTGGTTTTTTTTGAGAAAATTAAAGGCTTTTAAGTGCACCTTATAGTGCGGAAAATACGGTACTTAAACCTATGAAACTTAGTATTTTGTCATGCTAGTTATTAACTTTGCCTGGTACAAAGCTCTGGCATTGGAGACTCCTTTAAAAATACAGTGTAAACAAACAAAAATGCTAAAAGTGCTTCTTTTTTATTGAACATGTTAATGAACCATTATAAGTAGTCTCTTAGACAATCTTGCTAACCTTTTGCCCTAAAATAAACATCACGTCTCTTAGTTTTGTTTATTCGTGCCATGTGCCATATGTGCTGAACGCCTTCATAGTACACATGTCTTCTAAAGAGCTAGTTATTTATTACAAGTGCTTCTGAACGTGAGAAGGTCCCCCGTATCCTGAGGGGGGCTATGTCGATAAGTGTAGGCTGACTTGTAGGCAGAAGAGGCACATAAAGCAGAAAACGACGCACCCACCCATGGATTAAAGCTCTCCATCACCACATGCCACATTTCTGTTCTACTGATCCTCCAGAGGTGTTTTTATTTCAGAGTGTATTAGCCAGAGTTATACACTGGGTAATGGACAAGAAGTTCAGTCTGAGACGTTTCACAGTGAAAGTAGCTTTCATGTTTTTTTTGTTTTTTGGAAAGCAAATTTGCACACGGCACATAGAAGTTTCATTTTGTTTCATATTTATATCTCATCATGGTTAAATTGGGACCGAACTACGAGTTCATATATATGAAATGTATAGCAAAGTAGGGGAAGTGGTAGCTCTGCAGTTACAGCGCTGGGTCGTTGAGTACCACCAAGCTGCCACTGTTGGGCCCCTGAGCAAGGCCCTTAACCTTCTTATCCCCCCTTAACCCTTAAACTACTCATTCGGATAAATGATGAGATAAATGTAAGTCGCTCCGGATAATTTCGACTGCTAAATTTCGCAAATGTAATGGTAAATGTTTAGCAATGTGTAGCCAGGGGTCTAAGGGTGCTTTAACATTTGGGAGTTTGGGTGTTGAGTCCAGATCAGAACAAAATCTGATACTTTTGGTTTGCACGTGATCAGTAGTTAAACAATTAACAAAACGAAGTCGTTTTTAAGACGTGGGCGAACTCTACAAACAAAAGAGTACCCTAAGAAATCATAAAAAGTTTATATTAAATAATTATTATTACACAAATGATCGGTAATTACTTAAATACATTTTGCAGGTTGTGTCCTCCATTTGTTTTCCGTCTTTTTTTTTTTTTGTCCAAATCTTTAAAGCTTTTCTGCAGCGCTGCAGCTCTGTCCTTGGCTCGGAGAGACAGATAGAAACTGTCCATGTCTAAAATTAGAACACGGGTATCACAACATGCTCGAACAATACAAAATAAAAATGTAAATCTTATAAAAAAAAATAAATAAATCTGTAGAAGCACCATGTCTTCTTACACTAAATTCTCAGCTCAATGCAATGACTTTGTATTAAGTAGCAGGTTCGGTATTCGAACTTGTCAGAAAGCATAAAGGTATGATGTGTGGAAATGAACTTTTTTTTTAATTTTTATCTGCAATCTAAAATAAATTGGAGACAAAGGTTAACGAAAAAATGATTTGCCTGTTATTATAAAATAATTGTTAGGTTTTTTTTAATGATTAAAAATGGCAATGGTTTGGAGAACTGCTTCTTTGTTTATTTTTAACAGTGCTGTTAAAACGGTAACGTAGGCCAATATTCCGAATGACCGGTTTGCGTTCAATTAGTAATTTTCTCCTTTATGAGCAGCAAAGAAACTAAGCATGTCAGTCATTTCCAGCTATTTACACAATATATGCAAATGATCTTCGGACTTATTTGTATATTTGTGTTATGGAGATGCATATTAGATGAGGATGGAGGATATTTAATCATTGCTGTTTTCGGTCCGATGATATGAGAAGGATGAAAAGCAGAAAATAAAGGGATAAGTGAAGGAAAAAGAATGGGATTAGAAAAGCTTCCAATGTGTTACCCATTTTGCTGAAACCATTAATGTGGTGAGTTTTATTATTATTTTTTTCCCCGTACCAGCTCATTGGAAATGCAAATGATACGGAATGAATAAAGAATGTGTGTCTTATTAGCACCTGGCCAAGGCCCCTAGCATGATTAGGAATGCGTAGGAGCATGCTGGAAAGAGTCAGCCGTCAACAGGGGGACTGAAGGACACTGTGTTTAAAAGTCAGCCAGCTCGCCTCTGCTCTGCTCTGCTCCGCTCCGTTTGGCTTGAGCAAACCCTCAGGCTGCGCACACGCACACACACACACACGCACACGCACACACACACGCACATCTCAAACATTAAGCACGTGTGGTCCTGATGTGAATATTGCGCCAAGGCTGTGGTTTGAGATTCTAGCTATTATTGATTAGCTTCTGCTTGCTGACTGTCTCAGGCTTTTGTTCTGAAAGACCCAGCAGCTTGTGTAACGTTATAAACAAAAGACCAGAGTGTCTCTGGGATTAGTACTCTTTACCCAAAGGCCCGAGAGTGTTTGAGAAGCATTCTCTACAGAGTTTATTTAAACAAGGCTGTGACGAAAAAATTAAAGCGGTCGGGAGAGTACAGTAACATCTGTATCATATATCATATCATATATCATGTAATTTGTTAAGAATTAGCCAGGCTGATTATGCAGAGAGAGAACTGCGCATTGTGATGTCGTCGGGAATATCCGTATGCGTTCCCGCCGGAGTTGAGGTGAACACCGCTGAGATGAACATTAATGACCCTGATCCGCCGGAGAGGAGCCGAGGGAACGCGTGCGGCGCTATGCGGACACGGCCGCAAGTTGTTATTATTATTATTATTATTATTATTAGCAATATCAGTGGTAATGAAATTGGAGATGGGGTGGGGGGGTGTAAGGAGGAAG
>JAOUQX010000003.1:5891114-5901961 GCA_028566295.1 Liobagrus marginatus
TTATAAAATAAACCTTCGTGCCAAATAGAATCGAACGCTTTTTGGAAATCGATAAAGCATGCAAATATTTTGTTTTTGTTTTGGTTTACTTGCAGGTCGATTAGTGTGTGTAGGGTGTAAATATGATCACTAGTGCGGTGTTTTGGTATGAATCCGATTTGACTTTTACTCAGAACAATATCCTGTCAATATAAACACAACTTATAGGTGTGCAGTTGTTCAGAAAGCAAAGTAACATGCACATGTGTGTACCGTAAGTGTCAGGGGATGTTGTAGGACACAGAAAGTGTGAGGTCTCTTATTCAGGTATAGACACACAGAAATCACACAGGAGCAGTTAACATTACTTAGAAGAATGCCGACATATTATATAACTAAAATAATGAAGCACTTAGAGGTGTTGTCCCCATGCATGTTTGTGATGATGTAAGAGAAACATAAATGAACCTGGGTTTTATAGGGGAATGGTAGCTCTGGGGTTAAGGTGCTGATGAGAAGATTGTGAGCACCATCCCTGGACCACCAAACTGCCACAGCTGGGACCCTGAGCAAATGATCCTAACCCTCAACTACTCCGTTGTGTAAATGAGATAAATATGAGTTACTCTGGGTAAGGGCATATGTCATCAAATGCTGTAAATTTAAATAATATAATAAAAGGAGTCTGGAATTAGAGTTACAGGAAGAGATTACAGTTGTAGGAAGAGATGAAAGAGTGCTACTTACATTCAGACAAACTTGTTAAAATGTGTGAAAATCCACCTAAAACAACTCATATGAATTCTTTCAGCTGAAAACAGGCCACACCCCAGAGACCAGGTACACGGCTGGAGACATAACGTTTATAAATGATGGGATTTGACAGATTTATTTTTTTTTGTTTTGTTTTCCCATTTTGGGCTGTTTAACAACCTTATGAGAACCATATGAGAACCAGATGAGAACCATATGAGTACCTTATGAGAAGCATACTGTATGAGAACCTTATGAGAACATTATGAGAATCATATGAGTACCTTATGAGAACCTTATGAGGACCATATGAGAACCATACTGTATGAGAACCTTATGAGAACATTATGAGAATCATATGAGTACCTTTTGAGAACCATACTGTATGAGAACCTTATAAGAATCATATGAGAACCTTATGAAGAACCATATGAGAACCTTATGAGAACTGTATCAGAGCCTTATGAGAACCATATGAGAACCTTATAAGAACAATATGAGAAACATATGAGAAAATAAATCGGTGAAGAAACATTTCATTCTATATTTATATATCTATCTTTATTTAGATATTGAATAAAACCGTGTGTGTATTTTTCAGCTTATCACAAATTCGAACTCATCTGGTTTAAAGCAATAGTCAGAAATGTAAAGATGACTCACTACCATACAAACAACAAAACATCCAGAATGAGTTGTAGCTTTGAACTAAAACTTAATGGCTAGGCATGAAAAGGTCACTTTTATCACTTAAGTCATGGTAGTGGCTTATCTGCTCTTTTGTACGCTAGGAAATCTGTGTTAATGGATATAAATACATTTTGTTGGCTACACCTGCTGTGGAGAATAAAACTAATTGGCCCAAAAGCTGTTTAGGAAGGTTTTGATTAATTATTAATAATCGCAGTATAAGAAACCATACCGTGAAGAAGCAGAATAGAAAATTTAGCCTGTATATGAAAGACACCACTTGCTCAATTACCAAAACAGACAAACTTAATATACTGTTAATACCATTTATGCACAGTCACTTTAATACTGTTGTCTTTCAATGCTGCTACTTTTAAACACTAGTCACTTTAATTTTGTTGCTGCTAATAACGCTACTGTTTTTAATACTTACTGCTGCAGTCCTTTCATTGTACAGTACCGCATGTTGTATTACGGTATATATTGTATGTATCTGTCCTGTGGCATGTATTGTACTGTTTGTTTTGCAACATCTGCACTTGTTGTAGTTGTTGTAGTACATAGCACTGTGCTGTTTTTGGTTTATATATCTCTGCCCTGTCTAGGGAAGTAGTAGCTCATTGGTTAAGGTGTTGTACTGCTTATCAGAAGACCGCGGTTGAATTCCCGCCAAGCTACCACTGTTGGGCCCCCTGAGCAAGGCCCTTAACTCTCAACTGCTCGGTTGTAATTTGCTCTGGTTAAGAGTGTCTGCTAAATGCTAACTAAATAAAAGTAAATGCGACTCTCTGTTGTTCTGTGTAGCACCATGGCCCTGGAGAAACGTTGTTTTGTTTTACTATGTATCGTATCAGCTATATACGGTTGAAACGGCAATAAAGCTTCTTGCCTTCACTTGAAAATTATTACTGTAACCTTCATCGTCAAGAACAGGCATTAGCTTAATGTGGCAGTTGTCATTAGGATCTTGGTACTTTAAGACCAAACTGAGCAAGACTTGGAGAAGCAATTACAGACTATCAAAGATAAGCACTCTTGTCAAGATATTCATACCCTGCTGTCGAGCGGCAATGCGAGTGCCTCAATTTACAGGCGTTTTTGCCCAATAGTGTATCTCTATGTCTTGAACAACCATTTGCATTTGACAGCTTTGCCAAATAATAAATTAAATGGGTTGACTGAAGTCCATAGGTTTTGGAGGATTAATCTTCAAACTCTTGCCAGTCCTCAGTTTCACAACGCTGTTAAACACCACATAGTTTTTCCGGCAGCAGGACGTAATAGGAGAATGGACACAGCGGCTACGGAGTAGTTTGGAAAAGGTGAATGTAACGACAGGAAAGTGAAAGCCTATTGTCGCACCACGCCGAGTGGCCCTCATTCTGGAAGATGGCCTAACTCTTCTGACAGAAGACCCTGACTGTCTGTTCTTGTGTGACTTGGAAGAATGTAGGATGTGGTGGCTCAATGGTAAAGCTCTGGGTAAGGCTCTGGGTCAGTGATCAGAGGGTCGGGGGTTCAAACCTCGCACCAGGCAAGCTTCCATCATGAGGTCCTTGAACAAGGCCCTTAACCTCACTTGCTCCAGGGGTGCCGTTCGTTCTGTCTGACCCTGCCCTCTGACCTCAGTGTTCAAATTCATATGCTGTGATATGCGGAATAAAAACATTTCACTGCATGTACAGTATGTGTATGTGATAAATACGATATGAAATAGAAAAAAAAAAAGCCAGACTCTCTCTGGGTTTTAATTGCAGTAAAAAGGAAGGAGTTCAGTTTTCATGGTCGCTTGAGCGCTGCATGGTTTCTATTCTGTCAACTTCACACCTTCTTCTCTCTTTATTCTTTTGCATTAGGCCTCAAGCTCAGTTTATCCGGTGTTGAGCACCTGCTTTTTAAGACAGCATCCTGCTAAGATCTTTGATTTGATCGTCTGATGATTTTTAGAAGTGCTGATAGAAGCATGATTTAAAAACCCGGTTCTTAGAACGACCTCATAAATAATGTCATGTCTCAGCAGTCGATTGATCAATCCTCCACCTTGTCCTTATAAAACCTACCCGGCAACAGCCAACAAGTCGGAGCATTTAAAGGAATGAAAAGTGAAACCTTTTTCTTTGCTTTCTGTTTTTTTCTCCACATGACATGTTGATTTATTGAGATTATTTTCTTTCTTTTTTTTTCACACCCATAATCCTGCATTTAACAGCTAGTCCTGTTAACGCTGACTGACTTGGTATGTGATGGCATTTATTTTTAAGAGGAGAACGTGAAGTCAAAAGGCACAGAATGTCCAGAATGTTATTCATGGCTAGACAGCGTGAGACACCGTGAGAAGATACGTGAGAGTAAAACAGAATGATATAGAGATAGGCAAGATAGAGCATGCTGCAATCAGTTCAGACTTCAACCGAAAGTTCTCTGTTTTTTTTTTCTTCTTTTTTTTGCTCTACCTCGCTCAGGCGAACGCCGTTGTTAATCTGCGTACCTGAATACCAGACTGGAGACTCCTAAACACATCACTTTTGGGAATATGTATCGCTGTTGATCGCTGCTCTTGCAGTATTTGACCTCCTGTAAGGTCATTGGTGGGGCAATGGTGGGGTGATGCAGGGTACATGACATCATCCTGTGTAGGCGTGTAATAATTACAAGCAACATGGTATAAATGTATAAAATTTAAAGCACCGGTGGAATTCCTTAATCTTAAACAAGCATCTACAACAACCTTAGTATAAGTATTTGCTCCCTTTCCACGTTTGAGAATGTTGAGTTTTCTTTCTTATTCTAAATGTACAAAATCAGACAAGACATGGCTAATGACACTGGAAATAAAATGGATATATTATATTTGTCAGAAATACAAATAAAAGAATGGATTGTAGTGAAATCAATGCGTATATTAAACGCAGGTTGTTGTATAAATATTCATTTCATGCACCGTGTAACCCCCGAATTCATGCTAATGTGACCAGTTGTCATCAGTAGTCACATAATATTTTGATGTAGAGTAATGTGAATGCACTCGGCAGTGGGGGCAGAGTGGTCAGCACTCCTGTCTCACAGCAAAGAAGGTCATGGGAGTAGGAGTGAATGTGTGTGTGAATGGTTGTCTGTCTCTAAGTGTTAGTCCTGTGATTAACTGCTGATTGTACAGGATGTACCCCGCCCTAACTCACACACTAAGTTAACTGGGATAGACTTCAGCGCCCCCACGACTCTGAACAGGATAAACGCTAGATAATGGATGAATGAATTTTGGGTCAGTTATAACTAAGTTATAGTTATTGTTTTTCACCAGGCACCCTAATTAAAGTTTAATTAAGAGTTTAGAGTGTCGATAAAGTCTGTGCAGAAATGACAAATCTGCTTACAGGACAACATCTAAAGGTCAGTAACATTGGTAGTCTTGGTAGCTAATACTAATAAACACTCTTTTGAAAACACAGCAGCTTCCTTCTTTAGAAGTTGTTATAATTCAACTAATTAGTGAGACTCTTAAAATCTCAAAAGCTTTTTATAATATTGAATTTATTTTATTATACATTGTTAGTCCCAGGGGGTGGGGTGTTAATTAGATGCACACCTAGAGCAAATTGGATTAAGGGCCTCGGTCAAGGGCACAACGATGGTAACTTGCCAGTTCCGGACCTCGAACCCTGACCCTCTGATGATAGACCCAGAGCCTTAACCATTGAGCCACCAAATCCTGTAATGTAATATAATGTAATGTGATGTAATGTAATACAGTATAATGTAATGTAATGTAATGTAATGTAATATAATGTAATGTAGTATAATGTAATATAATGTAATGTAGTGTAATATAATGTAATATAATGTAATGTAGTATAATGTAATGTAGTAGTGTAATGTAGTGTAATGTAATGTAATATGCTATACTGTAATATACTGTAATGTAAGATAATATAATGTAATGTAATGTAATATATTGTAATACAATATTATGTAGTATAATGTAATATAATGTAATGCAATATAATGTAATATAATATAATATTTGCATCAGATGTTTAGCCAGCTGCTCGTAGGTGTGATGGATATATGGCATGCATTAGTCAGACAGTCTGACCACACTTCATCTTTGTGCCATGACAATCCCACGTTGTCTATCTCCATTCCAGGTTGTAACAATACAAATCATGGAAGATGTTAAGGATGTGAATATGTATGCAACATACTGTATCCCACACATCTTTATACCCCTCATACCGTCTCGTTTCCTGTTCACTGGTGCATTCAGTCACTCATCCATCCCAGCTGACCCTGAATCATGTCCTTGTCAATGCTTTGACTGCTCTTCTTATAACACTTTCTTCACCTTGCTTTACAGTAAAACCGAAAATAGATCATGAATACCTGCTCTAGGCATTTGCCGTATTCTAATTTAGTGAGGAGAAAGCTTGTCAGTGTCAGTGCTAGATTAATGGCTAAGCTCCAAATTTCATCTTCCACATGCACCAGGACAGCAAGCTAACCAACCGTTTAATGCCCTGTATCCGACATGTAAATAGGAGACAATGTGAAGAGGAGCTTGTATTAACGCCTGTCTTGTGTGGAGATGAGGTGAGCTTGTTGTGATGGCGGAAGTTGCCTGTTATCAGCGTTGTGCATCAGGAGCGATTCATCAGGAGCGATTGCTCGAGTTGGTTGTTAGCGTGTCAGCCGTGTTAGGAGTTTAAGCCGAAAAACGCACCAAGCCACAAAAACATCCCGTTGTAAATGCACTGCTTTTCTTCTGTTCTGCACGACCACGTTTAGGCGGTGATCTCTGAGTATTCAGAAATGAGTGCTTCATGTGCTGAACTTTTTTTTCTGTGATTGAAGGCAAAAAAAAAAAAAAAAGACACATTTGCTTGTGATTGCTCTTGAATGTACTCACTCCTGCCACATAATGTTTATCACTCTTTAATTTGATAGCAGGCAGTCATGACAGGTTGATCGCGCTAGCCTGGTTTATTTTACCTGTGTGCAAATACACATATATTTGGATGTGTGTTTGGATGAGCAATCCTGGCACATACTTTTAAAGCCTGCATTCTTTGCATTCCTAAATGTGAAATAGAACGCTGCATTTAAGCCCAGGCCCGACGGGCCCCGACTTATTTATGCCCCTCAGGCCGGGATTTGGGCCAAGTTTCACGTCATATCTCACACGCGGGCCGGGCCGGGCTTTGGGCTTGTTATAGGCCTGTCCTCCTTTTTATATATTACATATTCGTGAAATATATTTCTAATATATAGAATAAATTCATTAAATAAAGAAGCGATTAGAAGTTGATGGTAAATTAAAAAAACACGAAAATGAACTATTTTAATGGCTGCAACCGTAGTATGTGCAATGGGATTAAAAAAAAGGAAATCGGGTTCTAAGCGGGCTCGGGCCGAGAATTCTGATAAGCTTGTCGGACCAGGGCCTGGCCTGGGCCTGGCCTGGGCCTGAGCGTTTAGGGTTAGGGCCGGGCTCGGGAATAGATTTAAGGTCCGTGCATGGCTCGAATATAAATGAATTGGAAGCCAGCGGGAACAAGGTTTAGACATTATTCCATCAGACATTGATTTTCTCAGTGAGTAAAGATCCACCAGTTTTATTTATCCTGTTACAGAGTTTCACTTCAGGAGGAAAAAGACCTTCAGCACCAGTTGAGAATGATTTATACCCTTCTCTTATACACCGTTATCATTGTTTTTAAGGCTTAACCAAGTTTCAAGCATCACTAACGAAGCCCTGCTGAGAGCGAGGTAGAATTATCATCTCTAATTATGATGAGCTGATGGTGATTGATGGGATATTCAAAACAGTGAAGCAGTCACAATATTTACTGTGCAGCAGCACTGATGTAACAGTATACTTTTATTTACACATCTTTTATTTAGACAGACCCATCTGCCGGGCCTGGTCGAAAGTGCGCCTACTTTTAGGTCACTCCTATTAAATAATGCGTGATTGTGCTTCTCCCTTTTAAACAACACTGAACATTGAATCTCACTATACTGCGGGAAATATACATATTACAAAAAAGGATTGCTCATTGGGATATACAGTATGTCATACATTCTTTTCTTTTTTTTATATTTCTTCTTAAATGTGTATTTTCTGTAAAGCTGCTTTTGGACAATGTGTATTGTTAAAAGCGCTTTATAAATAAAATGGAATTGAATTGAATTGAAAATGATCACATGAGAACGGCTCCAAATGATGTTCTTTTGAATCGTTTCATTTTGGAAGATGGACAGATTCGCGATTCCCACCCAGTGTGTTTCTGTGTGGAGTTTGCATGTTCACCCCGTGTTTGCGCAGGTTTCCCCCAGGTACTCCGGTTTCCTCCCGCCTAAAGTGTAACTAGTTTTGAAATATCTTTCTTTTATTAGTCATATAATAAATGCATTTTTAACGAAACCCATTCTTAACATCCTGGTCAGGTTCTCCGGCTGTTATTTAACTCAATTCATTCTTTTGCTAATTACCGTGACATTCACGTCTGCATATATGCCAAGCTCTTTAAAGAATGTGACGGCGACATCCCAGCTAGGATTCCATTCTAGTCTATTTTTTTCTCTGTCTGTTTCTGTCTCGCTAATGATTATGACATTGTCATGCGCACTGATCAGAGACTTGATAGAAGTGTGTAAAACTGTGTACAAGTTTTATTAGGAGTTAGTCCAAAAATTGGTGGAGGTGAAAACACAGGCAGACAAAGACGTTTGCCGAGGATAAACACATAATCAGTAAGTAGGAAAAAAGATAAGGGTGCAACCCAGGAGAATGCAACACTAGGAACTATAGTCATGCGACTCGCCAAAAAAAATACAATGACACATGAGAATTCTAAAAGCAAACTGAATAAGAACTAATACGGTACAGGTGAATTCAGGTGGGGACAGACCAACAATGACGCCACAGGGTGGGGAGCAAACACAAACAGAAACAAAAGTTTGGAGTGTAACACAAGAGCACATGGAAAACCAAAGACAAAACACATGGCATGACATGGGATCATCTATTCTCTCTAAAAATGTGGAAATTCTTGATCAACAACACAAATGGAGAACCGAGTAAAAAGGAATTGTACTGTTCCAATGCTATTGTCATGTGGAACTAAACAGGAGCCCTGCTGGTGCTGCGTTGCGGTTGCTGACTCTCTTTCGAGCAATGTCCAGTGACAATTTCACTGACATGCATTGGGCACCGATGAACAGTCCTGTGGCAAATGTGTCGTCCCTGCTGTATCCGGTCTACTATTTCATTTGCTCTACATAACCTCCTCTTACAACCTGGCCAGGCTATTTCATTTCATCTTCTTTTTCCTTAGTACCGTTACATACTCATAAAAACTGGGAAAAAAAGCATCAAAACGTAAATGGCAGCAACACATTAAAAAGCTGAAAATCCAGTTGAGTGAATACCTGGACATATTTCTATTCAGTATGTTTACATTAAGGGCGGCACGGTGGCAGAGGGGTTAGCACGCCTGCCTCACATCAAGAAGGTCATGGGAACTGGCATGGGTTCGATTCCTGCCAAGATTGTTTCAAACTCGTGTGGGGTTTGCATGTTCTCCCTGTGTACTCCGGTTTCCTCTCATCGCCAAACACGTGATTGTACATAGGTGAATGTGTTACTCTAAATTGTCCGTAGGAGTGAATGTGTGTGTGAATGGTTATCTGTCTCTAAGTGTAAGTCCTGTGATTAACTGCTGATTGTACAGGATGTACCACGCCCTAACTCACACACTAAGTTAACTGGGATAGACTTCAGCGCCCCCACGACCCTGAACAGGATCAAGCAATGGCTGCCTGATGTTTACATTAACAGCATCTGGTACTGTACAGGCTTTTATCCAGAGCAATACACAGAAGTGCTTTAAAGCCTTTACCAATAAAGACTTCCTGAAACTGGTTCAAATTGGTTCATTGGTTTATAATGGCAGCTAAAGCCATTGTGCTTGTCATGTCACAGAGCACTAGCTAGCCAGGCAGAGTCTCTGTGGTAATTCAGCACAACTACAGTGTATATACATGTATAGTTGTAAATATTGCATTCTGAAAATTGGAGCGCATTATTCAAAATAGTTATGTATATATACCATCTGGGGTTGTCAGACAAAAGTTATAACAGTTATCTCCAACTGGATGTCGGAAATGAACAGAACAGTGGTTTATATTTTTTGCTTTGGCTTTGAGAAATCTCTCAGAATGCATTAATCAAGTCCTCTTACAGCGTTTTAATGGGATTTTCATCAATTACACGCATGTTGCTGACTGCTCTTAAATGTGCATCTGTGTTGTAAATTCAGATAACTCAATTGTGCATGCTTTTGTTCTGACTGTGTCTTATGATTTCGGAGCAGTAAGGTTACATCCTTGCCTTCACATTTCATCACTCTCATTTCTCATTCTTTTATCGTCAACTTTGAGGTTGAACTTTTACTGCTGAAGGGACTTTTTCATAATGAGAAGCGCTTGATGACACTTTTCACACACTTCTCACCAGTTTCCATCTGCACGTTTCCATGTGGTGTGAGATTAAAGCTGGGAAGGTGAAAAAAAAAACACGTTTCTCCTTTCACACTAAAAAACTGTCCTCAATTTAAGGGGAAAGAGGTTACTAAGTAGATCTCGATGGTGGCAGAAACACAGTATGAGTCTCGAGCTTGAGCTGAGTCTGACAGTGACGGGTGTGAACGTCCCATGCAAAGAATTTGTGTGTCCGCAATTGAGGAAGACCGAAAGCCAAGAAGAATAAGAATGAACACACACACACACACACCTTGTGTGTGATCAAGTGGGCTTTAGAGTCAGTATTTGCATAGCAGTATTTACCTGTGGTGGTAAATTGATGAAGGGGGTTGGGAGGGGGGGGTTGTTTGTTAGGACAGTCCAGAGTCCAGAATGTACACTATGTGCAAAAGGCATCTGCGTTATTTCCTCCCTTTCAACTTTTCGTTATCTTGTTTCTTCCCACACTGCAAGAAGCACATGGATATTCGCAAGTGCTAAGTGAAGAGATGGTCAACAATTAGTCATTTTTATGGTTACTAGTTTTTAAAATCCTGGTACACGCTGATATTTTATTATATAATTTCACAAGCACATTGAAACTAATGAATACAGTACAATACAGCAATAAATATTAACAGCATAATATATAAGAAAAATGGCATTCATTTTGAAATATTTTTTTGTCTGTCATCTGTGTCAGTGTCAGTTTTGTCTGCTGAATACTGTAAATTAATTCCTGTGAGGTATCGGTATTATATATTGGCCAATTTGTACAGCCCCGATACTGATGCTGCTATCGGTATCTGTGCATCCCTACTAATTTCCAATTCAAGTTCAAGTTCAAGTTTATTGGTCACATATACATTGTGCAACACAGCATATAGTGAAAATCTTTGGCGACT
>JAOUQX010000003.1:5972049-5983221 GCA_028566295.1 Liobagrus marginatus
GGTATTGTGAAGAGGAAGATGCGATATGCCAGACCCAACAATGCAGAAGAGCTGAAGGCCACTATCAGAGCAACCTGAGCTCTCGTAACACCTGAGGAGTGCCACAGACTGATCGACTCCATGCCACGCCGCATTGCTGCAGTAATTCAGGCAACAGGAGCCCAAACTAAGTATTGAGTGCTGTACATGCTAATACTTTTCATGGTCAAACTTTTCAGATTTCTAAAAATCCTTTCTTTGTATTGGTCTTAAGTAATATTTTAATTTTCTGAGATACTGAATGTGGGATTTTCCTTAGTTGTCAGTTATAATCATCAAAATTAAAACATATAAACATTTGAAATATATCAGTTTGTGTGTAATGAATGACTTTTTGAATGGAATTAGTGAAATAAAACAACTTTTTGATGATATTCTAATTTTATGACCAGCACCTGTAATCTAATACTAAATTACATTAAAAAAATCAACTTTTTTTTTAAAGTATTAAAGATAAAAACAACAACAAATGTTTTTGAAAGAAAAACACTGATAAAGTACAGAGACTATACATTTATTTGAGTAAAGTAAAAATACTTCGACTGTCTGCCTCAACATGCTGTATCAGATTGAATTCAGTTATTATTCTGTCTTGTGGAGTAGTTGTATAAATTGGTCATACGGAACAGTTCATTCAGATGATTTTTAGTATTTTATGTTAATCCTTATCTTCAGAACATTCGGTAAGCTGCTTGAAAAATGAGATATAATACATACTGCATACCCATGGGCCATGCCTTATACACATCTAACTAGGGATATAATATAGCGACCCCAGACTTTAAAATGTTTTCTCTTTTTCAGGGGTTCCTTTTCCAAAGAACTTCCAGCAGGTCTGCAAAAAGATCCTAAGTCGGCTCTTCCGTGTGTTTGTACACGTGTACATCCACCACTTTGACAGCATTTGCAACATGGGCGCTGAGGCCCATGTCAACACCTGCTATAAACACTACTACTACTTCATCTCTGAGTTTAGTCTCATCGAACACTCTGAGCTGGAGCCACTGGTGAGACGGATATGATCAAACCAATTTTTGAGAGCTATTACAATATTATTTGCAATAAAACTAGATTAAAAATGAGATGAGTCTGCTGTCTGGACCGTGGAGATGTTTGACCTTGATTGGATATTAGATTAATTGCATCACAATTCCATAGAAACAGAGTTCACTTTTTTCATCTTTTTTTTTTTTTACAGAGACCCATGACAGAACGGATCTGTAACTAAAGCAAGCGGCTAGTGAAGTGACTCCCGACATCCATTCCTCAATGATCCAAGCATCTCAGAATTTCTTACGTTGTCATTTTTAATATACATTGACTTCCTCCTGTTGTATTAGGATTTTATCCTACCAAATGAGCCCGAATAGAGCTGTAGCAGATGGACCGTTTACAAAATGTGTGTTTTTATGGTTGAAATGTGTTCCATCTTTTGTGTATCTTGAAACAATCATAAGTGCCAGTGGTTTTCATTTTGTTGACTTACATTACTTGTTATATGCAAGGTTTTAAGTGGAATCTCAAATCTCCCAAAGAGTATCATTTTTCCCGTTGAGGAGAAAAAATGACTTGTCCTGTGTGTTTTGAGGAATCGTGTTGGAACACGTTAAATGCCTGGTTACTCAGAGCAACTAGAAACACGACATTCTTCTTCCAAAAACCGCTGCTGAAAGTCTGACTGTGGCATTTATTTCTCTTGTGCGTATCATGAATTTTATGTGAAGGAGCACTGTTCTTGTGTTACATTATTTATATATAATTTCAGTGCCATACATTAATATGAAATTATTCATCAGGATCCTATGGTTTTTTTTAACCAGCTGACCAACCAAACAAAATGTTGGCTTTAATTTTGTTACTAGTTTTAAAGAGTGTTATTGCAGCACAATCAAGTCCTACCATTCATATATTAATTTATTTTCTAAACATTAGACTTGTAAAATTCACTGTAAATATGAAGAAAGAGTATATGAATACAAATAAATTCAAGTACTTATGTAAAGCGAATATTGTGTTGATCCAGGTTAACTGAAATGTACAGGAGCATTTGTATGTTTTCTTTGGTTTTGTACGTAGATTTTTTTAGAACCTTCTTGCATGAATCATTCTTATTTGTGCTTTATGACAAGTAAATTGTTTTTGTATTATTCCTATTATTTTTTCACAATAAAATAAATTTTTTATATACAGCAAGCTATGTGAAAGAATCTTAAATGAAATCAATTTCCAGAAAAGATGAAACACGTTCTAAGAGTCCATGAAAACTAAGATCTGTATTTTGTTTATTCACGTGTGCCTTTATTTAACAGACAAAAAAGATTTTCAATGTTTTCACTGACAAACCTAATTCTTTTAAAAATATATACCGGATTAGAAATGATAGTTTTAACAGAGGCATCTTTCACATAACCTTGTCTCTTAATCACATTTTTTAATCGTTGAGGAACTGAAGGTACAAATGGTTGCAGTTTTGCAAGTGGAATTTTTGCCAGTTTTTGCTGTGTATAAGACTTCCAGGGTTGCCTTTGACTGATTGTCCTGTTCATGTTCAACAGGAGACAGATTTAGACTGCAGGAAGGTCAGTCGAGCACACACTCTATACCTATGACGCCACATTGTTGTAACCTGTGCAGAATGAGTCCTTGGCTAGCTAATATAGTCATGGAGATCATGGGAATGGATGTCATTTTGATAGCAATATATATTGCTATATAATATATGATATAAAATATGATATGCAAATAACCCATACCATTAGCACTGATGCACCCCAGATCAACACTGATGCTGTTTTTTGAACCTTTTATTGATAACAGTCTGGATGCTCTTTTTGATCTTTGGCATGTAAAATTCAACGTTTATTTTCCCCAAAAACAAGTTGAAAGGTGGCCTCATCTGACCCCAGAACAAGTTTTCACTCTCTTTCTGTCTATCTCAGGTGACTTTGACCATCACAGTAGCGTGTCAGTTTCTCATACAGTATCACCTGAGGACTTGATCGTCATGCGCACGCCGCACCAGTGTCCAACCTTGACCTTTAAGCACTGAGATTTTCCCTGACTCCCTGAATATTTTCACAATATTATGAAATGTAGATGGTAAAAGAGCTCTGAAAATTTAAGAAACACTGAGAAACATCATCTTTGAACTGACTTATCATTTTCTCATAACAAAAAGCTACTAGGTGTGGCCATAGTGGGCTGGATACAGTAATTAGAGTGGGGCTGCCTATATAAAATCCACGCCTGAAGCTCATAGTAGGTTGCCCACAGAAAATATACAAATGATTCCCGAAGGAAAACCTGCTGTGGGCCTACATGGGCTTGTGCAGGGTTCTGTGCAGGTTTGCTATGGGCTATCCCATCTAACTACCTGTAGAACTATGGTAATAAGTAATAAAAAATAAAAAATAACAAGGAATTAAAAGTTATTAGGCAGTAGTGATCATAAAAATAATGTCAGGGACTAGAAGATACTTATTGCACATTAGTATTTTTATGTGTAGATTTTATATGCATGTGTTTTGTGGTGTTTTTTTGTTTCACTCTTTATCTATATATATCTGGGTCGTGATATGATTAAGTTATAGAAAATCATAAATTATATTGTGACCAGCAAAGACATTGAAGTCAGGTCTACCCAGTTCCTGTTTTAGGTTCGTGACTGAAAGTGTTTCGTCATTTTTAAAAAAGACATCTGAAACAAAAAGCAAGTATCATCCGGGTTCGTCATCACGCCGCTGCCAGAATAGACCAATAGCAAACAGGCTATTGGTCTGGTGGGCGGGGCCTGGCGTTGTTGTGTTTCGTCCCCGTTTTCCCTCCTCTTTCACAAGCGGAGGCGTCGAAGACACAAATAGAGTTATCTGGGCACGGTTTCCAGGTTTGAATGATATTATCCGAATTAGATTTGTCTTACTACTTAAACATAATATGTAACAGTACAAGCTTAGGGTTATGATTAGGGTTAGGGTTACAGTATTTGCTATCTATGCAGCAATCTCTGCTAGCGTTACATGAGCAGGCAGACAGACAGCTTTACTGAATTCGTTTTTTCATTTACCTTATAGCCATTCTACTGTGTAGGTATTTTAAGTGGTTAACGATGTTGCTGCGTTAGTATAAAACAAGGAAAAATACCCTTAAGTGAGACAGTAACTGGACTTTTAAATACTTATGTGATGGTATATTGCAGTTTGTATGCTGTGTTTAAACGGTTTAAAACTATGACATTGCTGCTGATGTGTTTATTTACAAGAATTCATAACGCATGGGAGTTTGTGGGAGTTTGGTGTGCTTTTAATGAAACGTATACAATATTACTTATAAAATTATTACTGTGTTTTTTGTATAGCTTCCAAGCTATCGTGACAGAAAGTGAGATGACGATTGAACAGCCTATTCATTCATTTACGTGTTGTGGCGTTAGGAGTTTCCCCCTGACCGAGATAAACCCTCCCTCTGACTAAAGTGTTGAACAATGTTCGCTATGCGGCTAACGTTTCCTTTAACGATTACGTCACCTGCGGAATCGCGCTTATTTCGCTCGCTCGCGGGAGCTTTATTAAACTGTCAGTCATCGCGCCGGTTTAATCTGGTTAAATTCCAGAAAATGGACCCCAGTCATCTCGAAAACGGTGGGAAGAGGGGTTAAGACACTTTAAAAACCTCGTCTGTCTGTTCCCAAGCTTTGCTCCTGTTATTTTAGAAATATCCGTGTTAGAAATCGGTAAGAAAGTGGTAGAAATCAGTGACACAATGAACACATTTCAAACTTCTAATCAGGGGTGTCCTTAATTAAAAATGTGTTTCTAAATGAGTTACACTATATACGGTTTGGTTATATTTACAGATTGAGCAAGTTTAATCCATTTTACATCTTAGCTCCATAATAGAACTCACATTGCTACAACTTAGTACTCAAAGTCTTCATTACCCCTTTGGTAGTTGACATGATGCTGAGTGATTTCCAGCTGCATCTTAAGACAAACCAAATCCATTATGTGGACACCATCATACCTGTGATTTCATAACCATAGGCATTAATATTGAATTTCTTCATTAATATGCAGTGTTCTCATACTCTCCAAATAATGTGTTTGACTTCTTAAACACAAGCGTATGTCCATAACACTGTCTGACTTTGTACCTACAAACCTCTGCTGTAATCATAAAACTCTGCTGCTTATACTGACAATTTTTCTGACGTACTTACTACTGTTTGACTGTATACCGTAGTTTACAATTATGCTAGAGTAGTATTTTATAACACACAGAATACCCCACGCTTGCAATTTACCGATTTGTTCATGAAATTCATGACGCGACGTTACCGTTCTACAGAACCCCAGTTTCATAGACAACTTATTCTGTATACTTTCCCTGAACATATTGCCACAGTTTTTATTTTTCAGCTCGCAGATATGGTGCGGGAAAGTGAGCACTCGGATCTGCAGGCGCTTCACTGCACGCGCCAGGTAATTTAATCTGACAGCACTGCAGAGACGAAACAACACGAAGCAGTTCTTTGTAAATTGAAATACCATAATGATGTTCTACCATGGGTCCTCAATGTCAAACGATGTTCTTACTTGGCAATTAGGAGCTGTTGAAATTAAAACACAATACAACTGAAGAAGGTTCATCCCCAGTGTTGCTTCATTAGACAATTAACAAGAGCCTTTGTCTAGCTTGATTTATGCCTCAAAAAAATTAGTATTCCTTCAATTATCGGTTTGCCCAAAATTCCCCATAATGTTCACCTGCCTTAGTAGTTAGATTTTTGCTATTACACTTTAAGCTCAGGATGATGGCATTTTTCATTGATTATCTATGAAATGTGTTTCAGTTTGTACAATGTTTGGCGCGTTTACATTTTTTGAGTAAGGCTATAACAAAATAGAAAAAATACAGGTTTAATCAGATGACTTTCTTCATTGACCATACGGGCAAACACTTACTATATGATCACTATAATTAAACCTGCCTTGGGTTAGTTATGGCCTTCGTGACAGCAGTAAGAATCATAATGTCAAGAGAGTGATCTCATATTCAATTCTTTAGATACTGTCATGACTACTTCTTTATAGACTCGCCCTATTCATGATAAGAGGTCAGGTATAAAGTTAACGTTTGTAATTCTGACACTATTTATAATCACGATACACGCCGGAGGGTCATGACCGAGTCTTTTTTTTTTTTTTTTTTTTTTTTTTTTTTTTTTTTTTTTGGCTGCAGTTAAATAATACGTTCCAGTCATTCTAGTCCACTGTTGGGATTTCCTGTAAATGTCACTCACACCATGTTGTCTTTTCATTTACCTGGCAAGCTGCCTTTGTGGAAGCACACAGAAATTGTAATTACAAAACCCTCTATCTATATTTATCCATAAGTCAGAAAGAAGTCAGCCAAAGCTCTCATCTAAATCGTTTGAACTTGGTCTGGACAAAACAATTATAAGGCTCTGTGGTAAACGAAGGCAAGAGTGGACAAATCCCAAATGCCACTCTATCAACTCGCTTACCAGGCAAGTGATTGTATCATTGTGGTTGCCCCGTCCCATATTGTGGTTGCTCACAAATGGAATCTATCTTCAGAGTATGACACTGTGCAAATGTAATCCTTGAAGTGAAAGGGAATAGTGGCATGTGTAAATCAGTTGTTTCTTAGGCATGAACTATAGGAACCAACTAAAGAATACCGGGTGTAAATGTAACTTTTTCAACAGTTTTTAATTAATGTTACATTTAGTATGTGGTCTAACAAACCATTGGCGTATTCATTAACAGAGACTCAGCACAAATGCCTTTGTGTGATGGGTGGGTTTACATATGCATTATCTATTAGCTCTGTGCACTAAGTTGTGTCTTAGTATGTGTAATTTCACTAAATGCTGCCCTTGATTTGCACATGTGCACTTTATGTAGTCTGTGTATTTGTGTTTTATTAAAATTGTGTTATATGTAGCTTGAATCTGGCGGAACGGTGTTTCATTTCTGACTTGACTTGACTTAGAATTGTTGGGCCAAAATATGAGCATCAAATTGAACCAAGGAATGGAAAAAGTAAAAATATATACAGTATATTTTTTTAATTCGGTATATATCCATAAAGCTAGCATAAGAATTTGTCTTTAAACTGTAAAAATGAAAAAGACTTTAACTATATGATTTACTTTTTCACAGGTGACCAGTAACTCTTTGGTGTCTGGACCCTTAGATAGTGTTGCCAAGAATCCTGCTTCTTCTTACTGCGCTGTCCAGAAGTCTTCAGGTACAAGGGTTTCTTCAATTAAATTAAATTCATAGACAGGCACGGTGGCAGAGCAGTTAGCACTCATGTCTCAAAGAAAGTAGGCCATGTGTTCGATTCCCCAATCCCAGGGTGTTTCTGTGTGGAGTTTGCATGTTCTCCCCGGTGCTTACACGGGTTTTCCCCGGGTACTCCGGTTTCCTCCCGCCTCCAAACACATGCGATTGGGCATAGGTGAATTGGCTACACTAAATTGTCCATAGGAGTGAATGTGTGTGAATGGTTGTCAGTCTCTAAGTGTTAGCCCTGCGATTAACTGCCGATTGTACAGGATGTACCCCACCTCACACCCTAAGTTAGCTGGGATAAACTCCAGCGCCCCCACGACCCTGAACAGGACAAACGCTAGATAATGAATGAATGAATAAATGAATGAAATGTAACATGAAACATAGTGCAGTAAAATGCTAGACAATGAAAGAAAAACCCTAGACAATGAATGAGTGAGTGAGATTTTTACAAAGGAATATATGCTTTTCTGTATGTAGTGGTGACAGAGAGCAGTCAACCAGTGGACATTAACGATGCAGGAATGCGAAGGAAAAAAAAGCGCAGGACTCGGGCAGTCGACAGCTCCGTGGGAACATTTAAAGGTAATTTCTTTCCTCTTGGTTGGTCATTGTCCAAGTTGTACATGGATTGCAGTTCCACCACAACTGCTTTTTGTCGTCAATTAGAGCAGTATTGAGATTCTTTCCAGTATTTTGTTTCTCCAGGACCATCTTGAAATTCATGGTTGCATGAAAATGAAGAGCACATTGTAGCATAATCTATATAATGTAAACCAAGAAATCAAGCCCATTGATCGTGAAATTAAACTTCATCTTACTAGTTAAGACTAAGAGCATGTGTCTCAAATTCAAGAAGATTGAGTGTTTGCACAATGACGTAGTGTATTTTCCTTATCAGATCAGTGAAGGTAAAATGGCGTTCTGTAATGAACTGAATTTTGTGCTGCAGATCTGTACAGGCTCACCGACGAGGTGCTGGGCCAGGGCGCTTACGCTAAAGTTCAAGGATGTGTGAGTCTGCAAAATGGCAAGGAGTACGCTGTGAAGGTGAGGCATCTCATTAGTATAAAAGGTCATAACAAGCTCTTTAAAACGTACACGTTTAGGCAACTCCTATGGGATTTGAGATATTTTTTTTGTGATCGCTACGATGAAAGATGGTTGACTTTTTTTGCAGCTATTTAAAAACACTTGCGATGCTTTTTAGCTTGAATTACTTGAATTGGCAAAATTGCAAGCAAATGTCTTTTAAAGTCACTACTGGTAAGGGCATACGTGATTCGTTTCTATCTATCTATCTATCTATCTATATACTGTGTGTGTGTGTGTGTGTATATATATATATGTATATATATATATATTAATGAAATATTCATGTTTGTCTCAGTCCCCTGGGCATGAGATCTTCTCAGAACTTAGCTTCATTCATACTCTATATTTCTTTTGAGAGACATTTTATGAATAAACTACCGTAAATCAACATGAATGAGTGTTATGACCCACAACAAACTCAAACGTCATGTTGTAGCTGCAAGCAGAGATTAAGGGGCCAAGGTCTATTTGCCCAGCCTTCCTTTTTAACATGAAGGAAGATCAAATGCTCTTTAATTCTTGTTGCCAACGATTTTATGGCAATATGCCAAGATGTACTGCCATACTAAAATAATGATTTATATCCTGTTTCTGTCACTGGGTGTTGTTAATACATGAAAACACAGAAATAACCTGTTCTGCTTAGCTACTTAAATGTTCAATTCTAAAAATTCATCTAAAATGGCAGAAATTTTAATAATTAATATTAATAATAATTGGTGGTGGACGCAGATCAATGGTAATGATCTGGTTCAGTGATCAGAGGGTCAGGGGTCAAGCCTCTCACCAGGCAAGCTACCATCATTGGGTCCTTGAGTAAGGCCCTTACCCTCAGTTGCTCCAGGGGGCGCCGTACATTCTGTCTGACCCTGCGTTCTGACCCCGGCCTTCAACTACATAAGTTGGGATATTTGTGTAATAAAAACATTTGAATGCATGTATGTGTATGTGATAAATAAGATCTGAATTTACCGTATATATCTTATATATCTAAATTATTGTCACTACAGGATGTGAAATAGTAAAACATTTACATGTTTCCCTTTGTGCAGTCATCATTCCCTACATCCTAACTGTGCTCAAACAGGCAGCGGAGATTTAAAATAAATTTCATGAAGTTTTGTTGCATCCTGTATTATCACGCCATATTAACGCACACATATTAACACACATATTGATGTAGCACTTTAAAATAAATATCCTTTGGTTTCTCTGCAGATAAATTGGCATTCGTGGGCTTTAAAGGTAGCTTCCGACCTGACTGGGTGAGAATGGTGGTGGATAAAGAGCATGCCAAGCTCCACCAGGTGCTACCGGTGCCCATTGTACGGGTGATGAAGCTCTGAGATCGTCCAGCACCGCCCCGATCATGCACACACACACCGGGTCTGAACTCCTATGGTTAATCTGAAGCAAGCATGCGTTCGCATCACTCCTCATCCGGATCAGTGTGTGACGTCGGTGTATGTGATTATGTGGACGTTGTGTGAATAATTCCGGTTGTGTCGTCCGTGTGACTATAATTTCTGTTGAGAGAAAAATGTGAGAAAGAAAGATGCACCGCATTCCTTGTTTTTTTTCTGTTTGTTTGTTTTTTTTGTTCTGTCTGCTCTCTGTGGAGTCTGTCATTCCAAAAAAAAAAAAAAAAATCATGTTTTTTTAATCTGTACAAAAAAAAAACAACTTTTCAAGTTGTAAATGTTGTGAGGTCTGAGGTTTTTTTCCATTTCATTGTATAGCATACCAGATTTTGTGGTCAGTTTGTTGTAGCATACGAGAAAAACGGAAAGAAAAGAAGCATGCAGTCTGACAAAGAATAGCTGCAAATGGGGAAAGAGCACAGCTACGTACATGCATTTGGGTTTAAACCATGAAAAGATTTGACAACGTGTATTCCACCAGGCAGGGAAACAGCCGAAATAGCTGGTCTTTTTTCGGGGGTCATGATTTGTTAGTGATTTGTATGTTTTATGTGTTTCTAAAATCCTTCAGATTGATAACAGAGCTATATTTTCTACTTATTTATTGTACAGGCACTATTGAGCAAATTAAAAATGGACATCTCTTTTAAGTTGTAATGTAATTCTGTCTGATCTGTAAAAAACAAAAAAGAAAGAAAAAATCTGAACAATATCCCACTTTCTTGTGTTATTGGAAATTTGCATACATGAACCTTCAGTTGTACAATGATGTGCTGTAAATGTGACTGATTTTAGTAATGTAATGTATCACTTTGAATCAAACCTTTTGTACAGAAATAAATGATAGATATGACTTATTTTACTGTGTTATGCTGTTTGTAGGTATAATATATCGGTGTTACAAGGATTGCTCTTCCTGAGACACTAGGCCTGTTTACATGGCCCATTGTATTCCGGTTACAATTGGTTTAGACGTACAATCGGAATGAAAACGCTCCATGTAAACACTTTGATCGGAATGAAAACGCTCCATGTAAACACCTAAACAGGAATGAAAATGCTCCATGTAAACAGATTAATCGGAATGAAAACGTTCCATGTAAACGCTTCAATCGGAATGAAGACGCTCCATGTAAACACCTAAACGGGAATGAAAATGCTCCATGTAAACAGCTTAATCGGAATATACACGCTTCATGTAAACACCTAAACAGGAATGAAAATGCTCCATGTAAACAGATTAATCGGAATGAAAACGTTCCATGTAAACGCTTCAATCGGAATGAAGACGCTCCATG
>JAOUQX010000003.1:5983321-5999759 GCA_028566295.1 Liobagrus marginatus
TCCATGTAAACAGCTTAATCGGAATGAAAACGCTCCATGTAAACAGCTCAATGGGAATGAATATGCTCCATGTAAACAGCTTAATCGGAATGAATACGCTCCATGTAAACAGCTTAATCGGAATGAAAACGCTCCATGTAAACAGCTCAATGGGAATGAATATGCTCCATGTAAACGCCTAAACGGGAATGAAAACGCTCCATGTAAATGCCTCAATCGGAATGTAAACACTCCATGTAAACGGCTTCAATCAAAATTTAAAAAAAAAACTTCAAGTAATCAGAGACACCACCACCCTTACTAGACGACTAGTGTCTTAATCAGCTCCCTAGTTTAGTAGTCAGGACACTGATCAGAGAGTCGGCCTTTTTAAGGCCTGTAATTACAAAGTACTTCTCCTTTCTTTCTATGTTCTTCCCTAAATCATAAGTCCCCCAACTCATTGAAAATAACAGGGTGAAACAATGCACACTGTGCTCCTTTAAAGGAAATTACATCATACTTTATGAGGATTCTCTGAAACAATTCAGTCATTTCAGAAACACCTTTCAGTCCAGCTACATACATTTCTGATCATCTGTAGTATTTGTTAAAGGTGATTAGAGGCTGTTTTTCTGTCGAGGCGTACTGACCCTGTGTGCTGTGGGTGGGGTTCTCAGTCCTGTTAGAAACCATGTGGAATGTTGTACTCCACATGAAGGGCAAACGGCATGAAGGGGGTTTGGGGGGGGGGTGTTATCTGGGTTGTTACTGAGGGAAGCTGCAGCTGTGTCAGCTCCCGGCCATGAACTTACCAGAACAGAAAGTGTAAAACACAGGGTGGGGTACAAAGGAAGCGTACTTTGATCATAACTGCCAAGTATTTCTAACGTTCAGATAAAGCAGAAAAAAAAAACGTTAGCAAAAATAAAGAAATAAATAAAACAGCTTAATCGCAAGGAATAGCCATGCTTCATAAATAATATTAATAATAATACATTGTTATGCAGATCCTATAGCTACATCATTTCCTCACAATACATTAAACATGCAAATCAAGTCAATATACAATGGATTTATTTTTTGTGTGTTGTATTTGGGTAGTCTTTACTTCTCTTTATTCAGCATAACTACATCCCTTTCTTCCATTGCTTGCTTCCTACCTGCTTTCCATATTTTTCAGTTAGTCCCTACCGTGGTCCCATTGTAACGGTCGCTTCCTACAAACATCCCATTTGCAACATTGCTTGCTTCCTATCTGCTTGTCACATTTTTTTTTTTTTGCTACAAACGTTCCTATTCTTCATTCATTTACCTCCTACCGTTCTTCCATTCTTGCACTGTTTAATTACTATAGCATCGTTTGCATGTGCATCTGGTCCATTTCTTCCATTACTCCATTACTTTCCTCTCACCTGTTCCCCTCCTTTTTTTTTTTTGTTCCACCATTTGCTTACCGGTTTCCTTCTCTTCAATCATGTCTTCCCATGTTTTTCTACTTTGCCTACCTGCAGATAGTAGTCTTCTCATTTTTTATTGTCAAACTTTTGAAATGCTATTTCTGGATGCCTCTAAACTCTTCTGCTTTATCTGTACAGCAAGACAAGATTGTGTCTCAGGTTGGGGGTGAGACATGATGTATTTTTGCACTTCATGGATTACTGATTCCATACCTGACTTCAGCCAATACACACACACACACACAGTCCTTTAGCAGGAAATCATTGACGCTACTGGGATCCTGTGTGTGTGTGTGCGTCTTTTAGTAGTACAGGTAGGACATTTTGTCTTCTCTAGAAACCAATGTTGAGTTTATATTTCCTTAACAGCGCATAGAAAAAAATGGTAAGATGATGAATAACTGCATTAAAGTTCGAGAGAGTTCTTCTGGCTGATGTGACAGACCTCGTTTGTCTGGAGCTCTTTTTGTTCCTTTTAAAGCCTCAGGCGGATTTCATGTTTGGATTATTTGAGATTCATCTCTATTATGCCCCTTTTCCATGGTGCCAAAACATTTTTACTTAAAATAAAGACTCCATACTTCTTTTCAGACTGCTTCTTCTCTGCTCCTAAAAGCATGTAACTGTTTGTCGAACATCAAAGACAAGAGATAATTCTGAAATTAAGTTTCATTAGAGATGGAAAATGTGGATCCTTTTCATAAACTCTCCACTGTAGTGTGGCACAGGTTCAGAATTTCAATTTAAAAAAAAAAAAAGTCAATCTTCTTATGAGACGATGAAAAGAAAATAAGATTAGAGCTGGAAAAAAAAACAGAAGAAGAGTAGATGTTAACAATAGCTACAACCTAAAATACAATTCAAAAGAATTCAGGATTTTTAAAGAACATACTTAAAGATAGAGAAGCGCCATAAGTCATAAATTACCTATAATTTATAAGTGGCACCTGTAGAAACTGGGCATAAATGTGCCAGTAGTAGTAGTGTTCATGTCCAACCTTGTGGTCTGATGTCTATAAAGGATTTAAGAAGGCTTGGAGAGAGTAAAGCTGCAGTAATGTATTACAAATCTGTTTTTATTGTGATTCAAAGTACAATGGGTTTGATCTCAAGTGATTTATAATTGTGAGGTATTCGCAGTGATGAGGCCAAATCAATTTTTATGATCATTCATTTCATTTTGATGATTAATCATTTCAATTCAGTAGACAAATCTATTTTGTCAAGCATTTGAACAAATGCTTGATTGAAGAGAAAAGCTCGGGAGCAAAAAAACAAAAACCAAACAGACAGCATACTGAAAAAGTCTTTTCTGAAGGGTCTTAAACAACTACCTTCTAAAAGTGAATACTCGTGTAGGAGCACCAGCATGACGATCTAACCATATATAGTAATACGTCACTTAAATTAATCAACGTGCTTGCTCTATAAACCTTGCGGTCATAGCTCCTGTTTGCTTTTGTTTATTCGGTTGGCTTCGTTCTTGTCCTTCTTCTTTTTGGTCTCATGTTGTTGTTTCTCTTTGTTTCCCTTGTTAGCTTTATTGGCTGCTTTCCCAGGAAACACCTGGCCCTCGACAGTCACGTCCTCGCACCGCTCTTGGAGGGTCAGGAAGTCTTTAATCTCCCACGCATAGCTGCCATCACGTAGCATGAAGATGGCACGGTTGGAACCCACCACAAACCTAAAAAAAAAAAATAAAATAAATGGGTGGAAAGAAAACCATTTTCGAACAGTTATTAAATTAATATTAACAATACAATGAGCACTAGAACACAGCCCAAGAAAGCATTTCTCAACACTAGAGTTCTTTGTCATGACTCAAGACTATGTTTTTCTTTACCTATTAAGGAGCCAACAAAGCCTTGAGCCTACTGAGTTTCTATTACAGTCCATAAAAAAACTGTTTTATAATAATTTATACTCGTGTTAATTTCTTGACTACAAACGATCAGAGGATTTATGCACTTTAATTATAACATCAGCTCTGGCAGAAGCGAAAAGTTAGTATTATTCTTACAGCTTCTTATTATTTTGCATAAAAATAACTATTCCATGTTTCTCACCTCGTCTTTTATTCAGCATCTAAAGCGCTTAAGCTTACATTTACTCTTTCGCAATTATTTACCAACTTCTCCAATAGGTTGTTCGAACAGGTTTTTACATAAACTTGTAAAGATTCCAAATGAATAACAAACAGAGCTGCAACAAACAATAACAAAAAAAAAAAAGAGAACAAATTAATTGCCAATGAATTTCATTTGTTTCATTACTGTATTATAAAGCTTGCGCTAGAACTTCATAAAAACACTTTCGGCCGAAATGATCTGAGCAATAGAGAACCAGTACAACATTCTTCTAAGTATGGAAACTCTGTAAATTACACTTGACTGCTGGTCTCATGAAATAACTTTATAATTACGTTATAAGCGTTATAATTATGAGAAATATAATCAAATATTGGTCGCAATGTAAGAATCTAACTGCCCTAAACCTGGTTAAACCTCAGCCAATTTTCTGATTGTTCTATACATCCATATATATGGAATTTGGGTTATGAATGCAGCCTACATAATTGGCAAAATTCAATGTCTGCCAAACGGCCAATATTTCCCAGCCAAACGTCATCCTGTTTCTCATATAACGGTCACGTGTGAAGCACAGTACCTCTGCACATCAAAGTTAGCATTGAACAGGCTGCCCTGCCACAGGCTGGTGATCTCCTCCGTCTCCTTCTCGGTGGGGTTTCCGGAGACCGTTGCAAACACCATCAAGGTCTTTCCCTTTTTGGACATTTTCAGGAGATCTTGAGGTTTGGAAGGGTCCACTTTAGAGAAGTCGATGGGTGGGGAGGGTCTTTTGTGCTCTGGCAAATCCCCTTCTTCAATGTCATCGTCTTTCTGTTAAAATAAAAAAGGGGGCAGAGATAGAGGAGGAGTGAACAAAATAATCTGCTGCAGGTCAAATATGATCTACAATATATAAAACATTCAGAGCAACTACTGTGCAAGTGAGATTTTCAATTAAAGCTGAAAACGTCCAGCAAGATGTGAGGCTGTCCAGTGACAAAGTGGAGAAAACTTGTGATTTTGAAGCAACTTGGTGCAAGAACTACAAGCTACTTTTGTATGTAGCATATCATAAGTCATTCCTACCGTTAGACTAGCTGTTTTTTCTCTGATTCTAGAAAGGTTGGTTTCATACTCTGGCATGCAGTAAACCTTAATGTTAAAAGTAAGTTAATTATTTGGCGGCTAGGATAATAATTTGTTAAAAAGTAACTAAACCGTGTTGCAGCCAGTTGAACACTTAAATGTAAATTCATTTCTAAAATAAAGGAATCATTGGTGTAAAATTTTCAGCTGCAACTGCAATTTATAGCAGTGCATAAAATATTGTAGATTAAATATTTTTTGCAGGCATCATAATGCGATCATCAGCAGTAAAAAAGAAAAAAGAAAAGAGAAATATCCATCTACCAAACAGGAAATACAAACACCTGTTACTGATGTGGTTAGTGGGTCTTCTTCTTAGAGTAACATTTACTTCAAGAAACGTCTGTCTCTCACCATTTACTTCGGGAAACCTCGGTCAACTTTGCTTGTAATAAAAGAAAGTGATAACTTAAAATATCAATCTCTTGTGTTTGCACATAAATAATTTTGTTTACTTGCAACAACGCCATTTTAGCATGTTTTGTTTAAATTGTACTATGCACTTTGACATAACTTGTAGTTTATCCTATAATCCATGATATTTACATAATGACATTACAAAACCTTTGCTAAACTTAGGCAAGTAGAGAAAACATTCCCAGATAATAAACGCTGCTGCACTTATTAGCATGTAGGGTGTTATAAGTAGTGCTTATTATATTATAACAGTGCATGCTGAACATCAAGGTAATTTAACAACACTACAAAATAGTTTATTTTAATATATATATATATAGATCTATATACACATACAGTATATATAAATATATATAGATATACACAGAGTATATATATATATATATTAAAAGTCATCACTGGACAAATCGAAAGTGCAGATGAATGAAAGAGTTGCACTACTACTTAAAAAGAAGACTGAAACAGAGTCCACTGCTTTACACAATGTAGTTATTGATTATGTGACAATAAGCCAACCTAATAATCTCTAAATCCCCCCCCCCATCCTATCCCAGCGATACCACAGTTCCTGACCTCTTCTTCAACATGAACATCACAAAAATCCCCTTTCTTTCAATAAAAAAAGGACCTAAACACATTAAACAGAAACAACTTAAAAAGTAGTTTTGGAGGCCCCGCTCCTCCTCCCTCTCTCATCTCACGCTGTCTTTACTAAAATCACATGACGTCCTCAGTATTCTGTTAAGGAAATGACGACTATTTGGAGTTCTTTTTAACCAAACCTATTTTCTTCAGCCAAAAGAGAAGGGAAATAGAACTATTTGGCTCTAAATTTGGCTCGATTAAATAAAGTCGACAACAATATGAAAAAACACTGCTGATTGTGCCGATTTAAATGTGAACACTTTTAAGCAAGAACACTTATGAACAGAAAATGACCAATATCATAGCTACAAAGGCTAAGGAACATTCAGGGCCTTTTAGTGAGCTTGTGTCCACTGTGGCATTGGTTTCCTTACATCAGATGCTTTACTGCTCACTATAGATATAAAGAATAGCATTAGCCATGGCACTGACATAGTTCCCGATTTCACATTTTACCCTTATTTTAATGTAAATGTAGCAGATCTCTGTCCATAAAATAAAATGATTAAACTGATTAATTAAATAACCAGGAGTGCCTGTTTAAGACCTTCTTTTAAACTTGTTTATCAGCTTTATACACATGCATCCGGGCACCGCTTAATGAGGAAGTGACCCTCCCACGGTGTTCCACTAATTAAAGCCCCACCTATAGCAAGTGGTAGGAACCCCAAAGAGAAACCATATACACAACAATACACAATGACATACTTTACAAAAAAGAAAGAAAGGCTTTACCGACATTAACTAGTTTTATAATTCGATGTTTAAATCGGCTGTTTACATGAACACTGAAACACTTCACTTGTATTTTATACACTACACTTTGTGCCCGTCCCCGAAACTGCTGGAATACATGCATATGTGCCCGTGGTCCTATTAAAGTGTCCAATGAATTCATAGGTATATTTTTCACATAAATAAAATACACGGATAAACAATGTGTTTTACGACCATTTGTCTTACTACACCAACTAATTTATCAGAACCGATCCAGTTAAAGCTACACTAGGACTCTACGTACTAGTTGGGGACACTATCTAGAACACGCCGACGCAGATTGAAACACGACCACATTGCAAGCGACACTTTGTATGTCCGCTGTTATTAAAGTGAAGCGTTGGCTTAATTTTTGGCGCAGTTCGTAAACCATGGTTATATAACGTGTTGTTGTAGATAGTTAGTTTGCTGGCATAATGGCGTTAAGAATACAAAGTAATCTGGAGGTTTGTCTGTATTATCTGTAGTTTCAGTGCTAATGCAAAATGCTAACGCTGGTGAAATGTCCAGGCGCTGCTCTGTATGAAATACCTCCCACTGCTCCAGCAGCCTCGCCATGTCCGCGTCATTATAATCCCGAATATCCTTCTTCTTTTTAGATTTACTCTCCGAACAACGAACCAAAAGGATAAATACTGACAAAAGCAACACTGATAAAAATCTCCATCTGGTGTAAGGCGCCATGTTTTTCTAGCGTTGACTTTGCTGATTGGTTGATATCTTTCGGCTTGGAGTGTTATGATTGATTCTGGCTCATTCGACGTCACACATAAAGGGGCGTGTCCGACTGGCACCTGACTAATGAGTAACGATGAATAAGAGCTCATAAATTTTTAAATACTGTATATAGAATTTTTGTTTTTTATATTAGTTTGATACATAAAAAAATAATAGAACGATACATAAAATATGAACTGTACAAAGCTACAATTAAAAAAAATAACTTAAATAATCTAATTTAGAACATTGAGGGGCAGTAATCACATTAGAGATAAAAACAATAATACCAACACTGATTGTAATTATGTGATAACGATGATGGTAATAAGAATAAGAATAATCGTTTTTTTCATCTTTGTAAGCAAAATGTATATCATTTGCATCAAATTAAGTCAATCATCCCATGTTCCTCTTAGTGACTTACTAAGAGTGCTTAAACTGTTCACTAAATAACCCCTTACTTTTTAGTTCAATTTGAATAGACTAATAGACAATATAATAAACAACCATTAGAACTTTAAGCCACTATTATTATCTGCCTGCTCTGGTTAAACATAAAACGCATGACCCCTCCCTCCCCCACTCCAACCTGTGTCACTTCATAAGAAGTGTGAGGCTTGTTCAACAGAATTAGATCAGTTTCCTCTCAGGACACTCCACCCAAATGGCACTGCGCCCTGTGCAGCTGTTCACCCACCAAAGCATATGAAATACAGTATGTGCTTCCAACTTACCCTGTAAAAATCAAGAGCCAATAACCCCACATTCTGTACATGCTTGGACTAATGGGGAATCAAGCAATCATAAATTTTAAAAGTATATCGTATTGAGTATGATAAGATTTTTGGCACATATACATTACAGCACAGTGAAATTCCTCCACTGTACAAGACAGCTGAGGAAGCTGAGGGCAGAATGCAGGGTCAGACATCCTACAGCACCCCTGGAGCAGGAACAGGTTTAAGCGTCCTGCCTGGGCCTCTGCAGTGGCAGGTGGGTGGGTACTAAAGCTTCAAACCTGCTCTTCTGATCAACAAACCAGAGCCTTATCCATTTAAGGCACAATGATATATATTACATTTGAGTCCAGATTACCATACCGTTAAACGCTTAAAAAAATTTGCGAGGTGTTAATTTTCTATAACAGCAGCAGTAATTGAAATAAGATTTTAAGGGATATTCTAAAATTGTATTCTTGCTATAGTAACAGCTCATACACATTGGCTTGAATAGTAAATGGTGTACATTATCTAGAAATCACACTAAATGTCTTAAAAACAAGTTATTTTTTCAAAGAAATACAAGATATTTGATATAGCGCTCTGACCCCATCGTATTCTGACAGGTATGCTGTGGGATATGCGGAAAAATAAAACATTTCACTGCATGTATGTGACAAATAGGATCTGAAAATGTCAGTAATCATTCAGATCTTCAATTATAAATTATTATAGTGAAGTGTAATGGATATGTGCAATGTGTAACTTAATATCCATAAAATGGTTAGCGATGCTGTTTAAAAAAAGAAACACATTTGTGGTGCTGCAGGAATGTTTCGCCATATTGCTGAAAGTTAATAATAGTAAATCTGTTTCTCCAAGTAACAGTAATAATAACTGTATTATTGTTATTATGGTGCGGACATTTTCAAGTTGGCACTTGTGTACCATCTCTAAAACAACATGAGGTTAACCTAAACATACATTTAAAAGACTTTATATAAAGCGTGTTATATGATTAACGTTTCTTACATTTTGGTCTTAAGTCGAGTCAAGTCATTTTTGCATAAGGAAAACATGCTAACAAGTCGCCCACCCGCCTTTACCGCCACTAACCTTTATTTGATTGGCTCCTCGAAGCCCGGAAAATGCTTTTTTTGTCCAATGAAAAGTAGAATAAAGTATGACGTTGCGTTTGTTCAGGCTTGCTTCAATCTCGCCTCCCACGAGTAAATCTAGTGGTTCAATCGTTAGTTATGCTCATTTTGGGGAGGAAGGATTTTTTTCTGGGGAGGTAAGAGTTTTCCTTTAAAGCAGAAACTGAGCGATGACTGATAATATACTTAAACGCTTATCGATGCTAAAAATACTAAAACAAGAATTGAACTCTAGAAATATGTAATAATCTTGAAGAGGTATTCCCTGTATCATTTATCGGGAAAAAACAGTGAAGGCGTGTACTTGAAACCAAATGTTATTCAGGTAAAGGCTACGCTAGGCTAAAGGTGGCGATAAACTATCAGTAATCATGCGTGAAAGCCAACATAATGGCAAGTTAGGCATGAATAGCCTTGTTCTTATCTAGAGTACAAATCTGTGGCGACTATAAATAATGGAAAAGTGGAACAACTGCAAAAACAAGGAAGAGAAAAGCTGAGAAAGCTAGCAGCTCGTTCGGGTGCAATGTTGCTCTTACGCCGGTAGTCGGGGCCTCGGGAAACGATGGCTTCAATGTGGTAATGAACCAACTTTAAAACTGAAGAGGAATTATCATTATCTAACCAAATAAAAAAGGTTATCGCTTGAAGGACGCACCAGAGTTATCTGGGTGGCTGTGGAATTATTTAAGGCCCCAAACTTTTTTTCTTATGGGAATAATGGACGCAAATTCAGAAGAAAAAAACGGTTGCAGTTTTGAAAGAAGCTCTCTCGCGCGCCGTGTTTCTGTCTCCCAACTGAAGCGCAGCCGCACCCTCTGACGAATTAGCCAAGAAGCTAGCTACAAAATATCACACGAAATTCGCCTTTTTCGGATAAACACAACTTCATTTCAAAAAAGAAACGTGAAGGAAACCGGCTGTTCTCCTTCAACGCCTTGTTTCCCATTTGAAGTAAAGCCGCACCCTCCAGTTTGCTTCCTCATACGGATAAAGAGATCCCACACACATATAAAGCTGGAATAAACATCAAGTTGTCTCCCTTGTAACCCCAAAGGATGGTAATGGGTTAAAAAAAAACTTTTTTTGTTGTTGTCTAAAACTGATTTAAGCAAGATGCTACCAGCAGTAAGCCCAGCAGTGTGCGCGCGCGCGATGGTACAGTGGTTCCCATGCTTTTTGCTTAAGAAGGTGCATGGGAAATAGACTGTAATGCATAAGGGACCTGGGCTTCAGCAAGAACTTGCCAACATCTCTGGGATACGAGCATCAGTTAAAATCGAAGGCAAAGCGTGGTCATTTGGAAATTGAAAGCCGGTCCTGGTGCTTTTTTGGAATCATTTATACCGTAGGTGTTGTGGGATGATGTTGCTAAAGGTGGAGGATCATCACAGAGGGCTTCATTCAAACTGCTGCTGTGTAACAGCCATGACCCTCAAAGGTACCTTCCACTGGAGGATCAAAAATAACAATGGCTCATCTGGTTTTAGTCATTTGGTGGATTACGTTTGGCCTCTTTCAACCACGAGAAGAGCAAGGACCTATAAACGCCCATCTGCTTGACCATGAATTAACAAAAAAGATGACACAACTGTGCAAATAGATTCTTACACCCGCAGATTTGAGGAGTCTATTGTTTTTTGGATCTCTGGAATTATCTGACACTTTTCTTTGATTTGATCTCTTGTATGTCATTGCAGCAAGTGTATGTTGGTGTTATTCGGTTTTGATTAATTGTTTGTGTGTGTGTGTGTGTGTGTGTGTGTGTTGTTGGACCTAGATAGATGAAAAACAACCTGTGAAACTGTTCTGATGAACCCATGATGTGATTTTGTGTAATGTGCTCAATTTAGGGTCATATTACTTAAACAACAAGGAGTTCAGCGTCATTATATTGAAGGGATTATAAATGTAGCGTAACTTTTGACCTCATTTACCCTTTCTGTCTTTTTAAAATATAGCATGTATATCAGAACATGATTTTCCTGAGTGGAGTTGCATTATTCTCTAGTTTTTGCAAATGTTTACTGAAATATTTTGATGTTTAAATAGTAAACTGGAGGGTAGTATTTTCTTTTATTTTTTTTGACGGACAACAATTTTTGGCCAGTTTCTCATCGAAGGTGTGGTATTGTTTCTGAAGACTTGTATTGTAAGTTATGAGTTTGTACTGTGGAATGTGTGGCGTAATCTATACTTTGTGTAAAAACCAAAAATCCAGAATATTAGCTTGACCACCCTACTATGGCTAGTAGTGGCTCGGGAAAGTCAGACACTGATGTTCTAGCGTCCAACATCCCGAGTGGCAGCTTGCAGCAGCGGAAAAGACTCTCATCTGTTTGTGACACATGCAAAAGCAAGATGCAGCTGGTGGCGGATTTGCTTCTGCTGTCCAGCGAGACAAGGCCGGTGATTACGGTGGATGGTGTGCCAGTAGCAGAGACCTTTGAGAAGTGTCGAGACACCGTGATCGCTAGGACGAAGGAACTGTCTATCATCACTCACGACATTCAGAGCCAGCTTAACATGGGGAAATTTACAGAGGTTGGGGAGCGATTAGTAGAAATGGGCAATCTGGTGGTGTCTCTAACAGAGTTTTCCGCTCATGCCGCCTACATGGCGGCGGTGGAGGCACCAGGTTCGCATGCTGCCGTTCCTGGACTGGTGGATCGTTACAAAGTGACGAGATGCCGTCACGAGGTGGATCAAACTTGTGCCGTCCTGCGCGTAACCCCGCTTTCTGATTTAACTCCCCAACTCCTCCTGGAAGTTTCCCAAAACATCCGGAGAAACCTGACCACTCTCACAGAGGCATCATCTCTGGCTAGTGAGAAATCCAGAGACAAGTTTGCCAAAGAGCAGTTCAAAGCCAGTGTAAAATGCATGAGCACGAGTGCCACTGCGCTACTCGCCTGTGTGAAGGAGGTAAAGACGAGCCCGTGCGAGCTGACACGTAACCGCTGCGTGCTTTTCAGCGGACCACTGGTTCAGGCCGTCAACGCACTGGTGGGATTTGCCACTGAGCCCCAGTTTCTGGGCAAACCGGCTAATGTTAGTGCAGAGGGTAAAGCGGTGCAGACGGCTGTACTGGGAGGCGCCATGAGCGTTGTTTCGGCATGCGTTCTCCTCACGCAGGGTCTCCGGGACATTTCCCAGCATGGCGAGAACAGCGCCCAGATGCCTACGTACCGCGATAGGCTGCGGCAGTCAGCTTGCGCCGTCTCTGATGGATGCACATTGCTTTCACAGGCGCTCAGGGAACGATCTTCGCCCAGGACTCTACCCCCATTCAACTCGAATTCTGTGAATTAAAACAAAGCCTATTACAGATATTTTTCTCAATGTACCAAAGAGACGAATATGTTGAACCCCATGTTGCGTGAGCCTATTGAGCGAATGTAGTGAATTTGTACACATTTGTCTGTTTAACTATTCCTGCGCAACCAAGATGGCAGGTTTTTTTTTGCACTGGATGTAATAAAAATACCTAGCCGAAACTGACATCACAACATATTTGTAACTTGTGTTCACTCATCACTGGTAGCCACAAATGTTGTGGCAATTTTGTATAATAGACTGAAAATTGTCTAATTAAAATAAAACTAGTGGAAAGTTTACCTCAGTTTTAGTGTCTGAGAGCAGCAGGGTGATGGTTCTAGTCAGATTTGTGAAGGATGTTATTAAGAAATGGAGTGAGAGTGAGATGCGTTTTATTCCAATTCGTGAGTCGTTTGGATGGATTAAAGCTGCTGTGTGTGTGTGTGTGTGTGTGTGTCAGCCATAGGTTTTACACTATTTACCAGAATTACAATAGCGTTTTTATTTTTTCTTTGGTTTTTGTTTGTGTTTTTTCTCCCTAGATCATGCATGTACTGGAGTATTTATTATTAAAAAGTTGGTTTTCATACAAAGGTTGTTACATGGCTCTCTTCTCAGATGTGCACTCGGTGGAAAGGAATATTTATTCTTCCAAAACATAATACAATTAGGGAAAAGAAACTGAGTGATCTGATCGGTACATGGTGAAGGAACACATTCTTTTGCAGCTGAATTGATAAAGGGCACATTTTTGTGTAAAAATTTATTCATATGTGTAAAGTACATCATCTGTTTTTAGAAAATTAGAACATATGCACTGTGTTGGGTTGGATGAAGAGGTTTGAATTACATAAGGAATAAAACACACTGGGCCATGCTGTACCAAGTACAATATTCTTAAACATATTTATAACCAGAGCAGGTAATTGTAGTACAGGTATTAACACACAGACTGCACACTACAGTAGAATTATTAAAAAATGAACCCAAATTTCAGGTTAAAATTCACAATTGCACGGATGTTAGCTAGCTGCCAATGTAAATCACTCTTTCAGTCGGTTGCCAGATATTCAACCCCAGGATGAATATTTATATTTATAAGGCAGTTTTGCTTACTACATTTCACTATTTGTCTATGATGAAATATCTGGCAAATGTGTAACATACTGTATATAATATACATAACATAATTAGCCAATTTTAAGTTTCAAGAAATTTTTATTACGGAAATAAACCCTTTTTGGAGGGAGGACCTGAATAGTCACAGCTAATCCGTGACCTAAATGAAAGATGGTAATTTATGGCTAATATTTCAAAATGCTTTTATAGTTTATCAACGAGCTGTTTATTTAGCATTTATGAAAGGAAGGAGTCTCCAGTGTTAATGCTTTGTATCTGCCATTATTTCTCCCTTCAGGATTTTAGGGCTTTATGCATTTATCCACCTTGGTTTCAGGCTTCCTGCTGATCTGTACATAAATAGATGGGCAGATGCTATTGTTGGCAAATTGCTGTGATTTAACAGGAATACATCTTTACAAAACACGCGATTAAATGTTTTTGGAAATGGCAATCATTTTTTACTAGAACAGCATGACTTGTTCTGACGACGTTTTATAACATCATGTTTTTGTTTCAACATGCTCAAACTTAAGGTACATTTTCCTAAGACAGATGAATTCCAGAATTATTAGGAAAAAAAGCACATATGGGGGGAATTTTGTGTTGAAGAATATCTTTTACCGTTTGATAAAGGTCAGGAGGGTCAGACTTAATGGCTTACGTTAAAGAGTCTTTAAAAAAGTTCTTAAACAAAGGTCTTACCTAAACATGGTCCGGATTTGTACTGTTTGATAGCTGAAGTCTTGATAAGCACTAAAACGTCGATCTCCGACCTTTTATAAACTGAGAGCTACTTCTTGGGTACTGATTAATGTGAAGAGCTACCAGTTTAATATTCACTTCTGAAATAACAAATTTGCTCAATTTACCTTTAATTGTGTTTTATTTATAATTAATGTTATTCATATATGTGAAGACACTGATCATGTTAATGATTTCTCACAATAATTATCAGCAATGATGGAACAAGGTATTTATATAGTAACAACACTTTATTTCTATAAATCTTTATAAGTAATTATGTTTTCAAATTGACATTAATGTAAGTCTGAATTAAAAAAGAATAGTAATGAAAAATATAGATGCAGTTCACTGGTAAGTGGTGTTATGGTGGATAATTTTAAAACAGGCCCGTGGGCTACTCATGTGGTCCTTGCGGGCGACCTGGTGCTCGCGGGCACTATGTTAGTGACCCCTGATATAGCGTGTGTAAATACATCATGCCTAAATCTTTACAGCACCACCACACATGTAACAATACATTTAAGATAAATAGCCACACTGTACTCTTGTGATTTTCTTTGATTCACAAGAATATCAATGATGTATTATTATAAATACATTAAAAGGGTTAGCCTTTAATGATTTTTTTTTGCTATCCTCATTTCTTTAGAACAACTGAGTGGTCAGATTGATGAGGCTTTTGTGGCCATAGTAAACTAGTGCGTTTGCTCTAGTTATATACAAACATTTTCACACACGCACACACACACACACACACACTTTTGATGCGTTTGCGCTTCCCTCGCTTTCATTAGTCAGTGACCTGTATCCCTTTGTCCTCCTCATCCCCTCATGGGGAAAAACCAAAAATGTTGCACACAACAGGAAACTGAACAGCCTCTGCTATCAGGAGTGGCTTCCTTCACAGCAAAAACCATCAATGTAATAATTTTGACCACGGTTTCGCCCATTTCCTGCTCACAGGAGGGACATTTGGGCACTCTGTGTCCTGGAGTCTAGTGCAGATTATGTGTAGGCGCTGTCTTTAAAAATTGCATTTAGTCTTAAAACTGGCACAACTGGTATATAAGAGACTGGCACTATGCTTGCTTATAGAGTTCAAGGAAAACATGTACATACAGTATTTACATTTTGATTATTGTGTCTATTTTATAAGTGTAGTTAAATTGTATCATTTTGAACATACTCTTTACGACTGGTCTTACAATGTGCAGATACTTTACATGGCATATGGTACAGTGCCCTTACAGAATACTCACACTATGTTTTTACGTTATTTTCACCTAGTTTTCACAGAAAGGACCTTTTGCATGTAGTGCATGAGAGTTCTCACATTTCTTTTACGTGCACTTTTTTTTTACACTATTCAATTAGTACTTTTTTTTTTTTTTTTTTTTTTTTTTTTTTTTTTTAAGGTGAATTTCTTTCATGAATCTTCCTTTTTTTTCTTCTCATGATTATTCATTCCTTATCTGCAACTGGTACATTCAGGTCAGGGTCATGATGGAGCCAGACACCAGAGCCCATCCCAGAGCACCATACAAAAACAGAGACACGCAGTGACTGGACTACCGATGCGTATGGCAAACAAAACTGGACACACTTTCAGGATTGTCTACTTGAAGACTTCTTGTGTTCATGAAGTGTCGTGTTTTTTAACGGGCCTCCTGGAAAGAAAGCCATTGAGACGCGCTACGTGAAAAAATGAAGCTGTTGTTTCACTGTGACATCGAGTGCTGGATTTTAAGATCTGGATTCATCAACATGCACAACTTTATTTCAATGTAATAAAACCTATGTCACATTAGTGTATATGCAGGTAAGATAAACTCCTATAGAGCAAAAGTAGTTTGTATTTATTACCTGGAGTCGACCCCACAGTCATTATCTTTGTTACCATCTGCCAGCAATTGTATCTCATTTGAGATGTAACAAGACACTGTGGAGAAGAATACAGTGTCACAACAGTCATTATTCATGGACTAACTCTGATCAAATAACTACCATTATCTGTTACTATATCATTAGCCGTTGGCTAATACACTGTATGTATGTGTATGTATATACACTGTATATTTATAGTAAATTATGTATACGTACACTGTATATTTACAGTATAGTATGTATATACACTGTATATTTATAGTATATTATGTATAGAATGT
>JAOUQX010000003.1:6025624-6035926 GCA_028566295.1 Liobagrus marginatus
GTATATATATATATATATATATATACATACATAATGTATGTATGTATATATATATATATTTCTAGACATAATTGAGAAAGGTCATGCTTTATTAGCAAACGCATGATTAATGACAGAAAATGAATAGAACATAATGAAATAGGTTTAATAATCTTATAATAGTTTATTTGTAATCGTAAAAATGGACATGCTAAAATTAATTTTTGCTATATTTGAAATGTAACCCTTTTTAATGTTTACATTAGAACACACATGGCTGACTGCTGCAGACTGTTACTTTAAGAAAACATCAAGCAAAACTAATTTTAATGTGCAAATTAGTCTGAAATAATGGAACCGTAGAACAATACAGGAAATTGCTGGTCAGGTTTAATGAGATTTTCATATTCTGCCAGGTTGTAGTCTGATGGTGTAGTAAGTGTGAAAGCATGTGATTAAAAAAAAAAAAAAAAAAAAGAATAAATAAATAAATAAAAGATTAAGTAGGAATCTGTGTCAAACACGGCCCACATAACCGATCAGCTATTAAACAGCCTATCGGGTTATATATTTTTCACACTAATTATTCTACTCCATTACATTTACTATACATGCAAGAATTATCTATATCGATTTTGCTTAACTGAATATTAAAGCATTTTTTTAGGCTGGTAAAAAGCACACGCAAATTTACCCCCACAACACAACACATTTGATCAAACTTGTAATCCTGAGATGAAATTGATGAATAAGGAAACATAGTTGTTGTTTCTATTAAGAGTTGACTGAACTTTACATTAGGTGCGTTTACAGGAGCCTTGTAATCCGATTGTAATACTCCTATAAACATAATCAGATTAAAAAGTCACATGTAAACACGTCAATCAGATTAAATTAGCCCAATCTGACTTAAATATTGATTGGATTGTAAGGGATGGTTAAAAAGTTTTGTAATCCGATCGAGAGGGCACGTAAACACTTAATAGGCTTAAAAATGCGGTTAGAAATTTCTGCGCATGTGCAAAAGTTGCCGAGCGCTAAGCAAAATTGCTCAGTAGATTAAACCACATTGTTATTAAATATAAAAAAAAAGGCAATATAGTTAACTAACACCATAGTGTTTGCTAATATATTTTTGTGTATGTATTTGCTGAGTTTGTCGTGTCAGGCACATTAAAAATCCTCTGAGTTTTTAACGTTTCTTTTTGTTGTTGACCAAAATGCCACGTTATGCATCAAATCCCCCCCAAATACTTGTTTTGTGCTTGCAATTTTGTGGAATTGGCAAAATTGCAAGCATACGATTCTTCTTTTAAACAAATACCAGTGAAAGCAGTTATGTAATTACATTCTCTGGTAGCTGTACTCATGAGGGCTTTAGAAAAACTTGTGCCCAAATCTGTGTAAAATCTGCAGTAGTTGTAAAACTTTGCCCTCTCCTACAAATGTTGTAGTTTGCTCAATGTTGTTTTGATCATAAAATTACAAACCCCAGGAGAAGATTGGATAGACTACAATCGATCCATCTTTTTCATCAGCTTGTCACTGAGAACATTAAGAACATCGGGCAGGTCGATAGTTGCTAATCGCTAATAGTTGGCATCGGCAGTTTTCTGTCAACTGGCAATTCCAAGCTGACAATAAAGCAGCAGTCAATCAACACATTTTTCAATTGAAGTCAATATATATTTATGTGAAAAAAGTATGTAGACCTGTGTTCTCCGAAAATAAGAGGAATATTATTATCAAATATATGAATTTATAGCGTGCATTTCTCAGACCTCAGGAAATGGCACATTATTTATTGTTTTTTTAATGGCCTAATTCTAGGTTTTGTAACATTCTATAGGAAAACATCACGCATGACTACATGAATTAGTCCAAAGCGGAGTTTAACCGGCATCCAAACGTGTCAGGTTTGATATTTAGACATTTGTTGGTTCAAATTATAGACAAGCTCTTACTGGTGTTGCTTTTTTTTTTTTATACTGTAAATAAAGTTTTAGATGTTTTGCTTAGTGAAAATAATGTAACGGATGTTCTCTTGCTTGCCAATGTGCAGAACCGTGTCTTTGTAGGGTTCTACTAACATGGTCAGGAATTTCCAGGAACCTTACTGTTCTCAAGTTTCCTTTTTTGGTATGATTTTATGTCAATGTACAAATAAAATATATACAAAAAAGATTTCTATGAAAAATGTAAAAAAAAAAAAAAAAAAAAGCTGGTTTGACAGATTTTAAACAAAGTAGATTTTGAACTGAGCCTGATCTAATATTTTTACAAATACATCCAAGAACCAGACTGAAAACATTTTTATGGGATGTTTTTGCTTTCAATATTGGTTGATATCGATATGACCTGGTATGCATCAAGCTTGATTAGAAAAATTGTGATTTTAATAATTTAAGTTCTTACATGAATATAAAAATTTAAAGATAGGATTAAAGATTGGATGCTGGTATTTTTTTGGTCTTTGTACAGAATCAGCTATTAATATATCTGAAAGTCAGCTTTTTACTGTTTAAGTTATAATTGTGTTACTTGTTCCCATAAAAACACCCGAATAAAGTATTTAACTTAAAAAAGTGACATTTTGTTCTGTGGATATCTGCTCTTCAATGACAGATTTATATCTTGCTTCATTCTTTTAGGTATTTAATTGACAGGTTATTATTAACTGAAAGTCTGTTTTAAAGAACCAACAAGTAGACTACCCATTTGACGTGGTAATACAAAGTCCCCAGTAGACTTTACCACAACTGGTACCCACAGTGTATTTATTATTGGCACTATTATTCCACTGTACAACAAAATGGTTTAATAATAGTCCTGGTGTATATTTGCCTCATATAAGATAAAGGAAATCTGATATGACTAAAGACAAACATCTCTTACTCACTGGCTATGATCTTAATCTTGACTCTACTGGTTTTGGTCCTATTCGTGACTCATGCACTATTCGCTATGTTCTTAGTGATGACGCTGACTCCATTAGTATTGTTCTTGAGCATGACGCTGATGCCAATGGCCTTGATCCTAACTTTAATTTCTCTGGTTATGCTCTTGAACGTGACATCAACTTGAATGGCTATCGTCGCTGGTCTTAGATATGAATGTATTTGCTATGATCTCAGTTGTGTCTTGGATGTCATTGGCTATGGTCTTAGTCATGACAAGGGCTCAATTAGCTATTGTCTGAGCTTGAGCCTGGACATGATCTTGGCTAAGGTGATGTTGATATTGACCAATACCACCTATGCTATCTGATCTGTGGTGGTGGTGGTGGCACAATGGTAAGGCTCTGGGTCAGTGATCAGAGGGTTGGGGGTTCAAGCCTTGCACCAGGCAAGCTACCATCAGTGGGTCCTTGATCAATACCCTTAACCTCACTTGCGCCAGGGGCACCGTTCATTCTGGCTGACCCTGCGCTGACCCCAGCGTTCAAATTCGTAAGTAAGTGTATCCCTCATAAGTAAGGGTCATCACTTCAGAATGGATCATTTGTGATTTGTCTTGTTGACAAAAGACAAACAAGTCAACAGATGCCAATGCTCTAGAAGGCCATCGTTTATTTAGTGGAAGCTGGTGGAATACTGTACATTGAGTGGGATCAGAGAAAAGGGCTCAGTTTTGTATTTAGGCAAACAGTACAGTAAAACGAATTCGGTCTCATTCCAACATCGATTCGACAAAGACTGAAAAGAACAGTGACGATTTCAAACATCACTTATCACTAAAATCTATTTATTTGGTTGAATCTTTTATGCAGAGTAATCCAAAATCTAACCTAAACATAGAGCTGAACAGGAATAAGAAAATTGCATTGGATTTCAGCCAGTCCAGGAATCTAAATTCACAGTCTTCTCATCAGCAGTTCAGAGCCGCCAGGGGCAGTTACGTGAAAAATAAATCTGAAAAACGACCTTTCACCCAAATTATTTGCAAGCATACATGCATCTTAAAGAATCAACATCAAGGGTATGAAGAGATCAATTGGTTTTGCTGTACGAGTACATTTGGAATTAAAAAGAAATTGTGTAAACCTGAATAATACTAAGAATAGTCAAAATACATTAGACACAAATTCTATAATAGTGGTATTAAACATAAATTCAGTCATTCATGTATTAAAAAAACAACAACTATTTCTAAGCTAAATGATTCACACTGGATAAAATGCCTCGTTCAAATGACCGACAAACTTCCTAGCCAACGGACATGCATTAACGACATTTAACTTCACTAAGCAACACACAATCATGCCCTTGAATGGAACAGTAAAGACACAAGACAGAAAAACACACACGCATGCGATTTTCAGCAGATTACACCCACAAACAGCATTTAGTTCCTTTGCGCAACTTTAAACAATTCAAGCTTTCCATCAGTATGTAAACATCACAGTGAATTTCCTGACCAATGAGCATTTTCTTTAACGCGTGGGAATCATGTTAGTCCCTACCTCATGAAATGTTAATGAAACCAGTAACAACTACAGAAATAGATTCAGCTTTAACTCATCTGCATAGCATTTCTTTCCACTCTTTTGATATGACTAGGCATGCAGGCACAAACAGGGTACAACTAGCATTATAGCCAGGGAACAGGAATGTCAGACAAGATTGAAAATTGAGGTAATCTGTTCAGAAATATTATAAAAGTAACTAAAAGCTGGAATTTGTCAGTTCTAAGGTAAAATACGAGGTTTTTAAACAGAGTATAGTGCTCAGATTATGCTTTTAACTAACAAGTAGCTATTTTGACCCTATTTCTGTGACTGCATGTTCGGAGTCTACGGCAGTTTAATCTTCGTTAGCGCTTACTAAGCTATGCTGGACTTCAGACGTTGACACTATTCAAGTGTTAAGGCACAGCTGCCATAATGAATTTGTATGATATTATTATCTATTGCGTATATACGTAAATCAGCCGTAACACTAAACCCACCTGCCTAATATTATGCAAGTAAACATTGCATCAGCAAAATGTCCTATTAAGGCATGGATTCTTCAAGACCTCTGAAAGTGTCGTGCGGTATCTGGCGCCAAGACGTTAGTAGCAGAGCAATAGATCAGACTCGCGATTTGATGTCCTGTGTGTTATATAGTCTTTCGATCATAGCCAGATTGAACTTTTTCAGCAATTTGTGCAACAGTATCTCGTATGTGGGATGAGAGCAGATAAGCCTGCTTCACTCCCATACATCAATAAGGGTTAAGTGCTCATGACCCGCATCACTGAGGGCACCATTTGTCACAGATCCTTCTTCCAACACATCATTTTTGAGGACTTAAATGTGATGGCTGATCTGTGTGAATAAAATATTATTAATGAAGTCAAATATATTTCAAGATGGAGGATGACCATTCTTAAACTAAAGTATCCTGGATGTCCACCACGTACTGCTTGGAACGCCTATATCATTTCTCTCATTAGTTCATTTTAATTACAGTAACACATGGAAGTAATATGCAGGTGATCAACACCTGATATTTTCCTAATACAGCCTGTCTGTAGTATTTCACTATGCAAGAAAGGGGCTAGTTATAACCTTCTCTATACCTTTACCTGTGGGATTTCACAGATAACCCCATCGTTATGACAAATAATATTGAACTAAAAAAAAAAGATCAAAGGCAATACCTAGAACGTTAATAATCAGTTTAAAGACTTTCCCAGTTTTTTCTCCATTAGGAAACTTCTGCAGTGAAAGTGAAAGAAACTAATTCCAAAAAATGTATCTATCTGAAAGTCTCATAATACGTGAATCCACCATACAGAAAATTAACATAATTGAACTATTTAAAAATAAATAATAATAAAAAGAATTTGTGGCAAAAATTCACACATTTTCTTTTTGTGGTGATACAATAACAGCATTGATATCTGATACTGCTCTTATAATGACTTACATAGCAAAAATGTGTTTTAAAAGATGATGCTGTGAATACACCCTGTTAGCTACAAGTTGTTTCAGCTATTTCAGACAATTTCATGCCAAGTGTCATCCTCACAGTAGTCAAATCGGCACTGTAAGATTCTGTTGGTAATGCAAAAAGAAAATTCACAGGCGACATGACACATATCTGGATTGTTCCAAACACCAAATCCTAACATTTTTTGATTGTAGAAAGGCAAACAGGATCTAATTCTGATAGTCCCGTCAATCCAGGACAAGCTCGATCTGATATACTCAGTATCAGACTAGCACATCCCCAATTTTACCAATATTTTTTCTAAAATGTGTTAGCACAATTCGTTTTAAAGTGCAGAATAGGAAAGTAGCTTGTATAAAGAGCCAGGCTTTGATTCTCATAATACCAACGACATTGCATTTGATAACTAATGATAAGTAAAGAATAAAACATAATAGATAAATAATAATGAAAAATATAATGTGATATGGACTAACGAAAAAATGAGCTAATTATGAAGTGTTTCCCTACAACAGCACTTCACACTAGATTACAAGTAATTAATTTAATTTACATCATATACTTTATCGTTGTAGTGTTATGGAATGTGGGAACACCCTACTTGCTAATTATACTGCATGGTGTATAAGAATACGATTTGGGACGCGCCTAGTAATATAAATGCTGTATCAGGATCATTATTATCTGTCTAGCATAGTCGAAATAACGCAGCATATATGCAGATGCAGTCTATATGCAGTCTCCAATAGCAGACGGATAACTTCCAGTACTGAAATAATGACAGTATCTTGACAATTTAAGTCATTCTTAACCTCTGATTTTAGAATCCTGTTCACATAAGGCCTTTACTTCTTTCCCGGCACCAAAGCACTTCTGACAGAAGTAAAGCTCCTTCTTGGAAATTTCAATACTTCTATGATGATAGTTATTTGTGTAGGCCAGCATGCTGGTGATTTGATTTTGCTGCTTTTTTTGTGTAAATGACAATTAAAGCAGTTGTTCAAACTGGTTGTTATTTCTTTCTCAGTTATGCTTTTGTTCTATAAAGTAACATGAAGTCATTTACGCCCAGTGAACCTCACTGCTTAGCTCCTTGAGCTCGTGCTATGTGTGTAATTCTATTATTACTACCCACAATCCCAGTTTGCATGTAAAATGGGATTTTTAAGACATTTATGCTCAAGTTGGAATTTTTTTCATTTCCTACATCACAGCTGCGCTATACTCAACATAAATATGAAAACAAAGCTGAAATTGCTTTGACCTTTCAAAAGAACGACTATAACCATAATAAGCAAGTGGAATAAAAGGGGGAAATTGTGGGCCCATTTGATATTAGGAAGAAATAATTAGTAAGGGAAATAGTTTTATAAAAACGTAATTAAAATAAGAGGTATGAATCATAAGGATAAAAGAAAGCACATGGAAAACTAAAATGCTCATAATATGTTAAGTGGAATTTAAGATTAACCTCTCAATTTGTTAGTTTGTCAAGCTCTTAATAATTCCAGATAGTTAACCGCAATGTTCAATCAGTGAATGTTATGATTTCAAATATGATTTCGCTGTGGTTACTAAATAGTTAGTTTTCTATTCTGCACCTTCTGAAATCATATAATACAGGGCAAACTCAAAATGGACTAAACAGGACATTTTTTTTCTACGTCAAATTAAGACCCTGGTCAGGCCCGACTTCAATTTGAAGTCAGAATCAATAACTGATTATGGTTCCCCTTAAAAAAACAAGGATCAGAAAATCCCTTTATGTTTAACAGTTATTTAAATAGATTTTTTTTTTAAAGTGCTTTTAGCGCTATTTGAGAGATTTAACAGCTTTAGTGAGGTTCGTGTAAAACTCAGTCATACTGCTGGGGAAGAATGAATCTACAACAGAACGAGGGAGCAGACCTCCGAGATCAGTCTGGAAAAAGCTGATCAGGCGGGTTTTACCTGCTTCCCTGTAACCCATAGAGAAAAAGAAACAAACATTATTATTTGTATTAATAATAATAATACATTACAAAGTTCAGCATGTATTACACATTGCCAAACGGTCAACTTCATTTACAGTTTGACTGACTGCTTTGTGATGAGATTATTACACAGAAAGAAGATTTTTCTTGTATATAAACACAATGTTAATATGTATTAATTATGCAGTTAAGCTTTAGGCAGCTCATTGGTCCAACCTTGTTACAGGGGTAGATTGATTAGGTTAGAAAACTTAAGATGTAAATAAGATTAATAATAAATACTAAGAAGTAAATGAATATTCATTACAAATATATAAATAAAGCGCCATCAGCATGTATGTGTTTGCAAGATTACTTCTACTAAGGTTAGTTAGACCTCATGACTTGCTGAGTGCATTATTTATAAAACTACCCTGCTTTTGTTTCTAGCCAGTTGATGGAACCCATTATTTTCCTGATCTTACTTATAGCACGATTAAATTTGATCTATCTGTAAATTGGCTTAGACGGTAGTGTCTGTTGGGATCAATAAACCTGAGCTCAGCATTACTGCAACTTAGCTCAGATTTGTAGTAGACTGACTGCAAAACAATTACAGATCTTTGCTGCCATCTGCCGTTTCCAGCTGAAAATACATTCTGTAATTCACAAGTGCTGCTGTTAGAAAATAAAGTTTCTAAAATGCAGTGGTTTCATACGTATCTTACCCTGGTACAGGCTCGCAAATACAGCCGCACGGATGATTTATCCCACGCACATAACCAGACTGAGGAGGACAAGCTGGGTGGCTCACATGAGTTGCTACAAAAACATAAAACACCCAATACAATAACCCAATATCGTTTTTTACAGATCTTACTATACATCTAAAAGCAAAAACATATTCATATTTAAAACTACATAATATCTAGGTGTGGACAAAAATGTGCATGCCTTCTGTGCCAGTTAATCACAATAAAGATGTACACCCTGTATATACACAGTGAAGGAGATTTAGACTTGGTGCATTTCAGTAAAGGTCTCTATATTTGTTCATCCCAGTAAAGGGGTCCTCTTTTTTTTTCCCCTGCCAGTTCCAAAAAGGGGACGTGGCTTTGCACATATCAGTTCCAGGGAAAGAGATGTTGATGTGTCTTAGTGCAGGAGGTGTGTGGCTTTGTGACGGTCAGTTACAATAAAGGTAGCTTTCCACTTCTCAAAGCAAACAGTCTTTTTTTGCTGAACCGATTGAAACAGCTTTAACGGTAATCTAGATCACCTCTCTAGCGGTTTAAAGGTATATTTGAGTCATGCATCGTATATGAAAATTGCATTATATTCTTTCAAAATAGACATGCGCAGCTGACAAAGGATATAAAAAGGTTAACCACGTTACCATTTGATGTAATCGTGCCGTCTTCATATTGCTTAATTAAAATAACATCTACAAAGTCTCGGGGTGATATTACACCCATAGCAGCAGAGGGAGTGACCGTTCTGCATACCGTGATGTCCTGAAAGAAAAACATCAGAAATACCAGGCAGGGATGAAAATAGCTGGGGCTAATAAAACAAACAAACAAAAAAAAGTGCACATTTCTTTCTGCATTAGTATACTCAAACCACAGCTACGGTGTGTGTACTACAATCTAGTATGTGCCTTTACTAAATTAGTGTCAGGATATGGACTGGCGTTTCAAAGTCAGTCTCTTAGTTGCAAACTTAACCACTGAGATTTAGTGCACACAGCCTAAACAACTCGACATGAGACTAAAGTCAATAGCTGACATGAAACTTACTGTGGAGACTTGTTCCAGGAGCTCAAACCTTTTCACATTGTTGTCCCATTTGAGACGAAGCCCATTTGGATCTGGTTTCAAACACTCCCAGACTTTCTGTGGACTGCCGTTGACTATTCCCTCTCCCTTATATCTACAAAACAGATAATCAGTATTGATGAATTTGGGCAAATATAAACAATTAACTCGACAGGATTGAACATCTTGTCATCTGAGAGACATTATCTGTTTATCGACTCTTGCCGTGAGGAATTCTTAAGATAATAAAAACCTAAATATTAAACTTATGCCTTTGTTTATTGTTGACAATTACATTCAGAAATGTGAATTTACATCTACTTCTACACAAAAACAATCTGTTCAGTTGTTTGATAGCATCGGTCAGTCATTTTAAATAAAGGTGACAAAGCGTAACTAGCAAATACGAATTAAAAATGTTTATTAACTCATTAACTCTGCCTTTAACACATATGTATAAATCTGGTTGTGATAAAATTAAGGACCCTGCTGGGTAGTCAACACTGTGTTCAAATAATCCTGGTATAAACGTGATCATATATATCTATATGGGAGCTTTAATATTCTCTCTCTCTCTCTCTCTCTCTCTCTCTCTCTCTCTCTCTCTCTCTCTCTCTC
>JAOUQX010000003.1:6180568-6193298 GCA_028566295.1 Liobagrus marginatus
ACACACACACACACAAACACACACACACACACACACACACACACACACACACACACACACACACACATCCCCCAAAAACCCATCAATGATGCCTTGTACATAATAAAATCAGGTGACCTGGGCTGCTCATGCCATGCCCATGCCAGCAGTCCAGTGTGTGTGTGTGTATCTTCCTCACACCAGGGGCAGAAGACACTTGGCAGACAGACTGAGACTGTGGCATATGTGCCTAATGGCCTCGCAACACAGCAGGATGAACCATACAGAAACACACACAGGGCTTGGTTATGACACCTGTCTCTGCTAATGTCAGCCCCTGCCATTTGACTACACACACACACAGGCACACACACACGCACACACACAGGCGCACACACAGGCGCACACACAGGCGCACACACAGGCGCGCGCACACACACGCACGCGCGCACACGCACGCGCGCACACACACGCGCGCACACACACGCGCGCACACACACGCGCGCACACACACGCGCGCACACACACACCCTGTGCCTCGAACCTCTCTGTGACATGACAGCATCAAGAGTTAATCACTTCCATACATATTGGGAGAGCAGAAGTAAAATAATTCTAGCCGCAGAAAAATTCAGAGACTATTTTTACAATGTTTGTTAGAACTCCAAAAATCCCGATTCCAAATGAGACCCCATCACTGAATCTGCTACAATAATCGAGGTGAATTTAACAGCATCTAAAGGGCATCTACACAATGTCATAAAGGAAAATGATCGCTAATGTCATTCAGAATTTGCCGGCTGTTAACTAGAACGATGACGACGGCAAGAAAGTTTCATTTATAACTAGTTATAAGTTATGAGTTATAAGCAGTGCTTTTTGGTACTGTTTTACAAGTCAGTTTACTTTACTTTTCCACTCATAATAGACTGTCCGTCCGTCCGTCCGTCCGCCTTTCCATCCTTTATCTACCGCATAACCGGGACCTGGTCACGGGGGCAGTTGCCTAAACAAAGATGTCCAGACTTCCTTCTCCCCACACATTTCTGCCAGCTCTACCGGAAATACCAAGTCGTTCCCAGGTCAGCCGAGAGACATAGCCCGTCTAGAGTGTCCTGGGTCTGCCCTGGGGCCTCTTCCTGGAGGTACATACCCGGAACACCTCCCCAAGGAGGCGTCCAGGAGGCATCCATTTCAGATGCCCAAGCCACCTCAATTGGCATCTCTCAATGTGGAGGAGCAGCGGCTCTACTCCGAGCTTCCCCCTGATGGCCGAGCTCCTCACCCTATCTTTAAGGGTGTTTACCAAGGGTCTATCCCAAAGCTCATGAACATTGGTGATTGTAGGAACGTAGATCGACCAATAAATCTAAACTTTTGCCTTTCGGCTCAGCTCCTTCTTCACCACAATGGACCGGAACATCGACCGCCTTACCGTGGAAGATGCACCGATCTGTCTGTCTGTCTGTGTCAATCTCTCACTCCATCATCCCCTCACTCATGAACAAGAACCCCAGATACTTAAACTCCCCCACTTGAGGTAACAGCCCCCTCCTCACCTGGAGGGGGTAGTCCACCTTTTTGCGGCAATCGTTTCTGCTTTGCGACTTTTCCCTTGCTACATTTTAACTGGTGACTTGAGGGAGAAAGAGAGGACCAGAGAGATAGCAAGCGAGAGAGAAAGAAGGATAGAGAGAATGAAAGGGATCTAGAGAGAGAGAGAGAGAGAGAGAGAGAGGAGATGAAGAAAATAATTAATAGGTGCAGTGGGTTTGACTTCATAAGACTCTTGGTGGTTAGAACTTTCACATGGTCACTTTCTCCAGCCACAGGTCACCAGCGTTACACACACACAGCCTTGTATTAATAATTCTCCTCCATTGTCACATCTTGTGCAGATGTTTTCGATAAGCTGTACAGATGTGAGCTAGATATGTGTATGACAGCTAGTTTTCTTAATAGCAACCCTTTTATCTTAATGACGTTTACACACACGATTAGAGACGAAGAGCTACAATTAGCATAAATACTGCAATTTGCGTAAACAAAGCGCACGCCAACATCGGAATATTCTGACATACAGTGTGTTCCAGGAGCTAATGCGGGTTTCCCAACAAAATCAAAAATTGATTAACAATGTTTGTGTGTCTGTGCCAAGACAGAAAATCTGATTTAAAGTGCAGGCATTCCTGGTGTGATGCGACACTGAGGGAAAAACACAGATAACTAGCTGGCTTTACCAGTTAACCGATGGTATAGGTGCATTTGAAGTCATGTGTATATTAACTGGCCCAGAAAAAATCTAAACACTTATATAGTATAAAATAGTGTAAAATGTGTTTAGTAGAGTTTTGACATTGAGTGCACTTGTGGGTAAATGTCATGTGGGTTTTCTAAAAATAGAACTGTGTGTGTGTCTATGTGCGTGTGGATGAGAAATTAGGGAAGACCTCTAAACCAGAGCTTTGTGGAGCTTGCACAATTCCACAGCGAGCTAGACAACCGGGAGAAACAAAAAGTATTACAACAGCAGTTTAACTGCAACATGACAACACATAGCAGTCATCATAAACCATCATCTGTGTGTGTGTGTGTGTGTGTGTGTGTGTGTGTGCACGCGCACGCACACGGACAAGCAGTGTTCATCTTATCAGTATCATTTATGTATATTAGATTATTTATAACCTTCTACATATTTTCCTTTTAATAATTATCTGTTTTCTCTTCTATTCATTATTTTCTCTCAACTTGGACTTTGGCGTCCATCCATCCATTTATCCATCCACCCATGCATCCATCCATGCATTCATCTATCCATCCATCCATCCATGCATGCATCCATCCATAAAATTTTACTTGTTCCAGTTCACAATATTTTTATTTCCCAGTCCCTCACTCCCTATTTCTCACCTCCCAGTGAGTGAACACCAGTTGAGGGCTTGCCAGGCCGCTCGCCCGCTTGCGGATCTCATCAGCAAATCCAAAGCTCTCGGCCACCGGCAGTACTGCTCTGATGATAAACACGTCGGTTCCCTCCTTCATCTCCTCATTGAGGACACGACCTTCACGTTTGGACAGGACCCCATACACACGCCCTGTCCAGACAAAGACACACAAATCTTTAGTAATAAATCATTCATATCATCACTTAATGAAAGACATTGGGCAGACAGACACACACACACACACACACACACATTGCGTATTCTATTCCGGACAACCTTATCCTCTAACACGCACACGCATCATCTGAACAAGAATAGGTGGAAGTGTGAGGGGAAGAGCTGTAATGCTGTGTGTTTTATAAAGAAGCCCAGGAGACCGGAGTGTGTTAATGGAGCTCAGCTAGTACAATAATAGCTGCTGACAGACAGGAGAGAGAGAGGCGCGTGACCGCTGACCTCTTCGTTCTGGGCGTGAGAGAGCACTCAGACATCATTCCGACACTTAACACCCTTCACAATCCGGTGCTTTGGATCAGGACGTGACAGAAACACCAGTGACTCAACAAGTGGCCTGAAAATCCTCAACCAATAAGCAGCCGGTTTAAGCGAGTTCACTTTGTATCTGTGTGAACGACACACATCACTGAGAAGCTGGACGCTTGGATGAAGAAGATGCTAATTTTATGAAACAAAAAAATATTCCTGCTGGAGTAAATACAGATGACATCCATTCACTGCTGTCGTTTCAAGCATGAGATTCATGGCAACACAAATGAATGCGTCTTTAATGGCTGAATGATGCGTTTTTCTCTCTCTCTCTCTTTCTTTTTCTCGTTCTTTTCACACTTGTTCTCTCGCCATTGACTGAGATCTGGTTCAAAACAACTGCACGATCTTCCAGGACATTTAGAATGTTTCGTTTCATAATTCTCTCTTTACCAAGTTGCGATTGGTCGCAGAGGAATTTGTTTATCTTGCACAGACGAGCCGAAGGTCAACATCAAACTTCTTTTTGTTCAATACATAAATCAATAAATCAAATAACCCATTTTTGAATGAGCAACTTAGCAATCTGTATAAAAAAAATTGTAAAAAAAAAAAAGACCTTAATGATTTGAAATCAGTGACATTAACTTACACTGCGTGGAAGCCCCGCCCACTTAGCTAAAATCTTCTGTTCTCAACAAGCATTGGCTCCCTGGCATTCAAAGTTTTAAGTTCATTTAATGCGAGATAAACATTATCAGTGGGCATTCTACTTAGCAAACATAATGCATGAATATATTTCAGATTAACGAAACATTTCTTAATGTTTCGATAAAAACGTTCTATCGAAATTTAGAACAATTTACGAAATAGAAATAAATAAACATATAGGAAAAAAAAATTGTTGGATTTTTCTAGAATTGGATTTTGATCTGCAAAAATTGAATAGTCTTACGACACCATTTAAAAATGTTAAGTTAAGGGGTTAAGGGTCTTGCCCAGGAGCCCCAGTGGCAGAGCTGGAAATCGAACCTCGATCTTCCGATCGACACCGTAACCACTGAGCTACCACTTCCACTTAAATAAGGATTAATAAATCCTTTGTCTCCTGCTCACTCACTGATTGAATAAAAAATAAAAATGAGTACAGTAATCAACATAGGAACTCTCACCCATGTGGACGTTATTGAGGCGAATTACAAAATGGGCATATATAAAAAATGCTGTTATATAAAGTATATATATAGTGTTTGTTAGTGTTTAGTGCACATTACTTTACAAATCACCTAAAAGTCCACGATCCAGCTGAGGTTCCACGACTGCCAATACAACTCCGGACTACACAGCTGGTGGTATTATTACACCTTCACTACTCTATAGTTCTGAAATGGTTGGAAATAATGATTGATCGCATCGTTGATATTGAGATATTATAAAGCGGGAAATTACAAAGCAAATAATAAAACGGAAATATTTTCAACACGGAGTAAAATATAGCAGAGTGTACAGTGAATATGGAATCTAAGGAGATTCAAACAGGAATGAAAATAAAGCTACTTAGTCACAAGTAACACAGCGACACCCGTGAGGCGTAGGTGCAACGTTAAAGTTCTCACAACGCCACGGATAAAAACAGTACAAACAGTTCCATGTTTGAGAGTGTGTGAGAACGTGCATTAACACAGTGAATGAATCATGTACCTTACACAGACATTTTGAAACACACACACACACAAAAAAAGCATTGCTTTTCTTGCAAGTGTGCTTTTTGTGAATTATTAATTAATATCATGTCATTATTAGCAATGTTCCCTCTCACACACAGGGTTAAAGTTACTCTGAGGGTAGAGGTCCTTTTAGGGTAAGGTCCTATAAGAACTCCATTTTTTATTTTTATTTTTAATATCAGCAGACAAACCGTGCCTTTGTTCATTGACCTAGTGCCATGTATGACATCACCAGGTTTGAACACTACTACCCCACAGCAGCTTCTAATTACGGAGCGGGGAGTACTGCTTCCTGTGTGCATTTGACATGCGATTTCCTCGCTCAAGACCTAGCTAAGCAATGCAAAATTTCAAAAGACAAACACGTTTGATTAACTACCATGGGAGGACGGATGAAATAAAACAGGAGGATCTTTTTTTTTTTTTTTTTTTAAAAGGAGGACAGCAAAAATAAATTAAACGAGTCCATGGTTTGTATATAGTTATGATTATTGCTTTACAAATTTTGGTTTAATCCTGTGACGAGGTGGCTGGTTTTTACTGTTTATCAGATGTCCATCAGATAAGTAGTTAGTATACTAATTTACTAGTTAGTAGTTAGTACTAGATAGTAGTTAGCATACTAATTACTATAGTAGATAGTAGGTGGGTGACAGATCGTATGTGCTTAAAACACAATAATAAACACCAAAATTTAATAACAATTTTTTTTTTACATATAAATAAGTAAAACACCATAGTGCATAACTGACAGAAATAATACATTTGTTGTGCATTTTTACCTAAAAATAATGGAAAACCCATGCAGTTTGTAGCTAAACTAATTATACAGTATGCCTGGTAGGCATTAAGTACTAGGTATATAGTAAGCAACTGAAGGGCAGATTTTAATAACGTTGTTGGGTTCTGGTAGAACCCAACCAATCAGAGTAACTTTCCAAATGCTGAAAGGTTTTTATTAAATTACACAAAGTTTCTCAAGTTTTCCCCTTGCTTTTAATCTGACCACATGTGCCTTGCTCTAAAAGCCCTCAAAAATGATGTGCGTGTGTGTGTGTATATGCGATAAAATTTTGGAAAAAGAAAAGATATTTTCTTTATATATTAGCAAATAACAGTAAAAATCGATGCCTATGTATGTTTACCATATAATAATTATACAGCGCTCATATAATCCTAAAAACATCGTCTACATCAATAACATATTTATGAAAAAGTATGAGTAACCTAGCTGGAATATCAATATGTCTAGCTTTAAGCTATTAATTGTCAGTTAACATACTGCTGTCTTTAACCTGCTAGACAATATATTTAAACTTGCGTTTCTTATAGTTCATTTTATAATATAATTATAGTTCATTTTATAATATAATTATAGTTCATTTGAACTGTTAATAAGCTCGGATCCTGGAATAGGGCAGTCTATGGTCTACGCCTTTTAGACGTAGTGACTTTCCTTGGCTACAAATGAAGAGCAAGTAAAGTATCTAACAAAAGTTACTACACCCCTCACATTATTGCAAATATTTTATATCTTTTCATGTGACAACACTGAAGAAAACCAAAGACACTTTGCTACAATGTAAAGTAGTGAGTGTACAGCTTGTATAACAATGTAAATTTGCTGTCGTCTCAAAATAACTCAACACACAGCCATTAATAATCTGTCATCACTGTCAATGCTCAGACCATACGCTGGACACTGCATCAAATTGGTCTGCACGGCTGTCGTCCCAGAAGGAAGCCTCTTATGAAGATGATCCACAAGAAAGGCCGCAAACAGTTTGCTGAAGACAAGCAGACTAAGGACATGGATTACTGCAGGGCTGGGCAACTCCGGTCCTTGAGGGCCACCGTCCTGCAGAGTTTAGCTCCAACCCTAATCAAACACATCTGCCTTTAGCTTTCGAGTGATCTTGAAGACAGTACTTAACTAGTTTAAGTGGTTTTAATTAGGGTTGGAGCTAAACTCTGCAGGAAAGTGGAACTCGAGGACCGGAGTTGCCCAGCGTTGGATTACTGGAACCGTGTCCTGCGGTCTGATGAGACCAAGATAAACTTATTTGGTTCAGATAGTGTCAAACGTGGGTGGTGGCCACCAGGTGAGGAGTAGCGTATGTCTTGCCTACAGTCAAGCATGGTGGTGGGAGTGTCATGGTCTGGGGAGTTACAGTTTATTTGAGGGAACCATGAATGCAAACATGTACTGCGACATACAGATGATGACCACTTCCTTGCTACAGAAGCTGAGGTTAAAGGTAATTGACTTTCCAAGCAAGTCTCCAAGCAGACCTAAACTCTATTGAGCATCTGTGGAGCATCCTCAAATGGAAGGTCTCAAACATCCACCAGCTCCGTGGAGTGGAAGAGAATTCCAGTGCCACTTTTGTGAGATACTGTACGCTCCAAATGTGAGCATGCGAGAAACCCCCTGCTTTTTGACATTTCACCTCTGTGTCCATGAATACACGTGGAAGATGCATTTCAGCAATGTATCTCTCACGCACGGCAAACATGAGATCAAAAACACATGTGCTGGGACAATAGTGTAACACCATTCCAACAAATGGATGTTGTTACTCAATGCAAAAACAGTATGTGCAATGCTTCTCATGAGTAACTGTTTAGAACTGCTGGGGGCTGAAGGCCAACTTTTTTTTGATGTGGTGGGCGAGAAAAATCAAAACAGAGCCGATCTGGACACACGATGTTCGCTATAAATTAACGTGACCTCATTTGATTCGAAGCCTAATTTTGTTCTATTAAAGACCCAGTTTTACTAATTTACGCCTGTCTATTTATTGCATTCGTCATTTTGCTCCACTTCCGTTTACAAATCGTGTTTATTGTTTTTTTTTATATAGTGTTTAGTACCGGTTGAGCTCCTGTACGGCTTAGCGCGTTGCAATATGGAGAGGTAATTTCTCATCAAGTTGTATATTTATACAGATGGCTTGACAAAACATAAAAGAAAAATGCAACCTGTAACATTTTTAATATGCTTATGCGGAACTGTTTGCGATATGTGAGGATCTAACAATGACACCTAATCAACTGGGCTCAAGTTTTCATTGTTGATAAATCCATTATAGAGGTAGTGGAGGCAGTAAAGGTTGGTTGGCATGGTGACAACAGACTTCAGGAAACAAACATCAAGTACATTGGCGTTGATCAAGGATGCAAATATTAACACAGACAATTAACTTTGGAGACATATTTGTTTGGGCAGAATATACAGATGTGGATGACGGAGAGGTGGACAGACCAAAGACCTCAAGCCCTGCCACAGTATGGTCTTTAGATAAAGATGGAGTACTATTATAAGCGTGTTGCTAAGTGGCATTGTGGATAATGTGGAACCTAAAAACTAAAAATAGACCAACATGTTCTATTAAAACGTTAAGGCAATAAAATCTAGCATATTATATCATATAGATCACATGTTCGGAAAATAATATGCACCCTAAGCGGTAGTAGTGTGTTAATGCTGCTTACCTAAGACCTCAGCTGTAGCCATGATCTCACAGGTGTACATGGCAGCCATGAGTCGCTGTGGTTTAGCCTGAAAGGCATACCTGCACGCCTCTTTCACGGATGCAATGAGCTGACCTGAAAACGGCCCGGAGCAGTTGGCCATGTCCCAGCGTCTGCTCTGTACCTCGCTGCCTTCTTCAAGCTCACATTCGTTAGTATTTGTGTCCAAACACGGCTGAGGAACAGAGTCAACTTGTTTGTCCTTCTGCGCTGTCTGAGTTGGGATTTTTATGTCCCAGCTCTCCACGGAGAAGCAGACGCCCATCAGTGGCTCCTCACACATGGGTCCTGCCAGTGTGGCCAGCTGAAACCCACTTACTAGGCTGTTATCGAAATCTCTCAGTGTGGCACCTTCACTTTTCTCCTTGTCTGAATTAAGAAACTGCCACACCGATGGCCTTTGGTATTCTTCGACATTGTTTAGGAGAATGTTGGGACCACAGCGACGCGGTCCAAACGCACAGATTCGCTCTACTGCGTGCCTCCACTTGTGGCCCTGAAGGTACTTTTCTAATTCAGCCTTCAAAGTGTGGACTTCCATAAGAACTTTTGAACTAATTTCAAACGCCTTGCCCTCTCGTGCCAGCTGGTTGAAGTGCTCCAAAGTTCGGAGGAGCTCTGCGTTTTTCTCCAGCAGCCTTGTCACTTCCTCGGGTAAAGAAATAGCCCGAACTCTGATTGTGGCCATCTTGTTATGGGTGGTGAGGGTCACCAAGCCGCTTGAATCTATCTGAACCCCTTCTGGGACTTTGCTTTGCTCCTCTTTGGTTTGATGGATCACTGCTACTTTCTGCTGCCGACCAAAATCCTCGTTCACCATGTCCACTTTGGGTGGACGGATCACAGTCTCGCGAAATGGGATGATGGGAGCGGAGACGCTGATCTCTATTTTGGCAAATCTGTTCAAAACAATTAGAAGTGGAGAACCGTGTTACAAGAAAAAAAAACATGAATAAGCAAATGAAAAAATGCATTCTATTACCATCAGCTTCCTTTAGTATGAGTTTAGAGTAAAAGCTTATAGCTGTGATCTGGAACTGAAGGACTGGAGTAGCAAAACTAGGAGAAAAAAAAAGGTTATTTCTGGCCAGCTGGAACGGCTAAGCTCTAGTGTTTCTGCGAACAACGGTATTGTATGAAAAGCTAATTTACAACAGAGCACTCAAGCTGAAAAAAATGTTAAACAGCCATTCCTCTCCAACGCTCTGAGTAAACACAAATTGCAAACATCCGATGGCTGCTACAGTAAATAATCCTGCTAACCAATGGCCACAAGAAGTGCGAAAACATGGATGTGATATGTACATTAGTAATCTGAAATCGATGAATGCACAATACGACCGCAAACTAATCCATGGCATAGCCTTAAGGCCAGGGCTCTCTCAGGATCTGGTGACTTGTTTTTAAACAAAAATGGTTAGATAACGGCAAAGTAAATTCTTTCCTTCGTCCTAATTAATTAAATGCAGGTGGGGGTTGGCATGAACCAGGAACATACCCATACACTCATTCACACCTATGGACAACGTAACAGAGCCGATCCATCCAATGACGTATTTTGGAGACGAGCGAAAACTGTAGCGCCATGTGGCGCCGTGTAGTGACATGGAAGTGAAACATACTACATAGACCGGAAACCAGGCTCAGGTATGAAGAATAAAACCTGGAGCTCTTCCAACATATTATACGAATGTTTTCATAACGATGCCATAACGATTGCTATGGGAAAAACAAAATTAAATGTGTTACCAGAATGGACTAATGCAAAAAAAACAAAACAATTGCCAACATCTCGACCCCACAAGCTTCTGATCGGCAGTCCAACACCTTAAACATTGATTTACCACTTCTCTCTGAGCCAGAGAATTTCTTTTAGCTCTCTATTTTACAACTGCATTGCTAGAAATTTTACAGCAAAGACCTGGTTCAACTGAATAGACTATGGTTAAGATGTGAATAGAACACGAGCGTTACAAAACGAACAGTTCGCCAGACTGATTACTCAATTGGACAACAGAGGCAGAAGATGAATGCGATTGCAGTCTTCCCCCCAGAAACATTCTATAATCCAGTTAGGTGCAGACAGTCATTGAGCAGGTTGGGGACCTGATAATCCCGGAGAGACTTTACTTGAAACCTCCGGCGACTGAAGACGAGACGGGAGCGTACGGAGTCGGCCGACAGCTCTCTGGATTAGCATTTCACACAGCTTTTTCTTGCCTCGCTCTCTGTAGTCTCTGCTAGTCTTCCCAACTAATTATTATTATTTGAATCATCAAGTCAGCCAATTTCGTTCCATCTTTCCTCTTGCTTTATTAATAGTCATTGCAGTGCAAGTTTCTCTCCATTTTAAAAGTATATCTTCCTTTTGCCTCATTAACGGTAATCCAAAATGCCAATGCAACTCAAGTGTTGACTAAACACAACCAATGTAAACGCCTCACATTATTTCCCTGTTTACAAAAGAAATATGTAACACTATTTAAAAGTCTGTTTCCTAGTGGACATAAGACTTGGTACTTACCTAGTAACCTACATCCATAGGCCAACATGCATATACTCACTTCTGTGAGTCACAGAAGAGGACTGAGCGGTAAGACCTTGCAAAATTAAGCATATGGTTGGACATGGGATATTTATTTAACACATTTGTTAAATAACATAATGGCGCATACGTTAAGGAAGTTCCTTAGTTCAGAACACAGGCTACAGCTGTAGTGGATCCAAATTCTATCATGGGAGCACTGGGGTGACTGGAACATACTCTGCACTGGTCTCCAATCCATTACAAGGTTACGTGTGCATAAATTTGACGGGGACATTCATTCTATATATTCCCAAAGATTTTCCAATACCATTCTGATAGGAACAGTGGACACGTTTCCTTGATTGAGATTTACTACACAGATATATTTAAAACCGGTTATTATTTAATTTCACCGGCTAAGAAGAAATACAATTAAAAACCTGAGCCCTCACGCATCTGCTCTAATTAACCACCACAATAGGTAAGCACATGGTCAGACCTCTAGCAGCTGACCTAATTTGCGCAGTACTGCTGGGGATCATGGGGATATGACGTCATGGTGCTCTGACTGCTGGAGTGGAGCGACCTTGTTTTAGTGGCTGTGAGCCAGGCCGACATGACCTGCTCCCACACAGAAGATTGTCAGGGTTATTTTTAAAACCTGATAATGCTTTCTGCAACACTTAATGTTTATGGACAAGTACTCTTAGCAGGCAGACCTTTAACCCTTGACCACAGGCTGCTGCTGACCCCGGAGATGACCTGGATTGACCCAAGCTGTCATTGCTGCCTCTGGGTTGCGTCCTAGCATTTGTTTTTCAGACGACTCGACAGCCTTCGTGGTAGTTTTGTCAAAAAACATTAACAGCGTTCAGTCAGGTCAAAATGTCTGAATCTACTGCAGAGCATGTCTGGGCGTTTAGACTTAAGATGAAATCAGTCTATTCAGAATAGCCCTACCTTTGATTCTTGTTACTCAGTGCCAATTCAGATCCAGGATCATGCGGAAATAAAGCTAAATTAACTAATAGCTTGAGGCATCAACCAGGTTCCACTGAACAAAATTATTGGAATCTCAAAGTTGTTAATATAATTATCATACAATTAGATAACACTGAATGCCCTGCCAATCAATCCATTTGATCAGGACCAGCACAGGTAATAATACACATCTAATTACACCTAACATGCTTTTTATAAATGAAATGTTCAATGCTCTGGAATTTAATGTTAAACCCCTATTAGATCTCAATGAATGTTGCATGAAATGAGGCTAGCTTTTTTCCCTTCAGGAAACATATATGGTGCTGAACAGGGCGGCACAGTGGCAAGCACTTCGGCCTCACAGCAGGCGCAAATAGAAGCAGAGCAAGAAGGTCACGGGTTCGACTCCCACGCAGGGTGTTTCTGTGTGGAGTTTGCATGGTCTCTACGTGCTTGCGTGGGTTTTCCCCAGGTACTCCGGTTTCCTCCCACCTCCAAACACATGTGATTGTACATAGGTGAATGTGTTACTCTAAATTGTACATAGG
>JAOUQX010000003.1:6202206-6214329 GCA_028566295.1 Liobagrus marginatus
GATATGCGGAATCAAAGAATTTCACTGTATGTTGTACTGTATGATGTGCATGTGACCAATAAACTTAACTTTAAAAACTTTAACTTTAACTTTTAACTTTACACATCCATATTGGAACGCCTTTCCATGAGGTTATAACAGGACCAAGCGTGAGACTAAATCCGAACCAGGATGTTTAAAAGCACATTGGTCAGGTATATATCCAATACCTTGGGTCATACAGTATAGATCCATTTGCACACGTCACTTTAGTCACTGTTCCTATTACAACTCTGATGAACGCTCCTGAATCTGCCTTTACAATGAATCCAAAAGCTTTTTTTTTTTTAAACCTCTCACAGCATGAAAGGATGGAAACTGCTCATCAAACTGTAGTCAATTCAGCTCAGGTTGACCTTACAACCCTGACAAACATGACAACTGGCCAGTAAACACATGTATAGGAGTGTATTTTGAGTGCATTTTGCGCTGCAGTTTTCACATCACACTGTTTTGGCAGCCATGTTCGGTTAGCTTGTGGTATGGCCAAAATAAAGGGCTAGAGCGCTCGATTCTCTAAAATGACCATCGGTCATCCGTGTGGTTTTTGTAGAGCATAAATTTCTGACCCCAATGACACTGTGGCTAGTCACCAACGTTTAAAATAAAGATTAGAGCTCTTTTTCCCAGATTGAGGATTTTATGGTTTGTTTTATTCACATTTATTCATTTATGATTGACGACTGATGGAAAAAACAATCAATATAAAAAAACAACGTCCCATTGCATTATTATTTCTGTATCTGTAGTAATGTTGTAATGGAGTTATTTTTACAGTAAAGCATCGGTAATGTTATTCGAGTAGGGTTTGCGGCTACTGATTGGTCATGCTAAGCTAGGATGAAGATCGGTTGTGATGAATCTTGTGTACAGGATGGACAAGTGCCACGATCTGAAAAGGCATGAGTCTTCCCTTCTCACCCACCCATACTTTCATTCCCAAGTTTAACTACGTCTTTGAAATTGCAGTGTGTGGTGCTGTATGATGTGGTTTGGGCGGTGTCTTTAAAGGGGTCTGGATGGGTGAACTTAGCTCAGACACCCCTCCCCCACCCCCAACCCACCATGTTGCGCTCCAGCGTGCGGTTTAAACACTGATCTTTCTCCAACATCTGAAACCTTTTTAATCTCCGCTATCTTTCTTTATCCGGGCGAGTGTTACGATACTACATCACTGTGACTACAGACTATGACATTATACCTAGGTCAGGAACTGTGACACTATTATATTGCCAACATTGTGTTTTACTAATATAACGGATTACACCACAGACATTTCTAGTGGTGTGTATTGCTTTGAAATTGGTTCTGCAAAGTGGTTACACTTGGGAAAAATACTGCTAGGTCATTTTCGACCACGAACACACCGCATAAAGGTAGCTAACGAGTGGTTTATTTATTTATTTATTTATTTTTTAATGCGCCTCAGTTCTTGCAGTGACTTTACCACCAAGTATAAAACTAAGGACACTATTTATGTATTTCTTCTCGCTGTTATTCTCTTAACAAGCTGACTTTACTGAGACTTTAATATGTAACTGTAATGTCAAGCCCAAAGTACTGTAGCATCACTCAGAATTACACATCTGTTTAGTCAGCTTTACTTCAACCGTAGAAACTAAACTGTCTCATTCGTGCTCGGTCAGCTTCTTTGTTACCGAGCTTAACTGCATGTAGTTAGATTTGTTTTCTACTGCTTTATATATATACGCATAAATTGTGGTGTTCCATCTTCAGTAATATGGAGTGCGCCCAGATCCTGGCTTAGATTTTTCTAGACTTGTTTCTCATGCACCGTGACTACCTTAGCCCACTACTACATCTCGGTTTGCAAATTCTATATACACTGCACATCTTGCACTTTGGAATTGAATTACATTCATTAACATTTTACACTCGTATCGACATTTATTGGAAGCAAAACCTTATTGTCTTATTATTCCTTATTTTTCACCTTATTGTAGTGTTAATTATAACTTTGTAACATGTTCGAATGTTAGGAATCTGTTCAAATTTGAAAGTTCAAATCTGTTTTTAAACATTGCATTTCATTCCACTTCCTATTGTGTATGATTGTACGTGGCATTAATTTGGATTTGAATGAAGTTGTTGTAGCTGTGACAATAATAAGTAGCAGCTCGCTTCCACAATGACTGAGAACAATCGACACTTGGCAACGTATCAAACGAGTTTGAATAAACTCTGCATTCCTACACACTGTCTAGAATTTCTTATAGACTATTATTCAATTTTGGATTGATAGCACAGTGATTTTAATATGTCCAGCTTTCTGTAAGCTTAGGATTCTGGACTGGTGAAGGGCATAAGAGAAAACGCTCTGTTATTCGGTGGAAATGCTGGAGAACCTTAAGAAGAAAACGAAAATAAGTGAAAAGTATAACAAATGAGCAAGCCTGGGGCGACGATGGCAAGGAAAAACTCCCTAATGTAATTTTAAGAAGAAACCTTGAGAGGAACCAGACTCAAGGGGAAACCCATCCTCATGTGGGGGACAGCAGAATGTCTAGTTACATGACTGCAACTTTGGGTCGCATCCCTTTTGCTCTTTAAGGACATACAGTACCCTGAAGTGCTGAATGTGTAACTATCAGCATATCCAAATGTACCGAGAACCAGGACACCGAGTTGAACAGCGATTATAACATCCTGTTTGTCTTTCTCTGCCTAACTGAAAGCCTCCACATGTGATCCAGAGGCAGACAGGCTGTCTTTCTGTCTTTTATAAAAACATGCATTAACACATCACCAGTTCAACTCCCCCCGATGGCATGAGCACGCTTGCGAGCACAATTCACATCGAGTTACTGCTTTTCCAGCCTCACCTTTTAAACCGAACTGAAATAAATGAAATAAAGCCCGTAGATGGATACACAAGGGCAGATCGGGTTATTGATGAGTGCTCTCACTCTCCATAAAACACACACACCGCACTAGCATTAGACAATAAGGTCGATACATTAACGTGTCTAGCGTTCATAACTTATGGGAAAAAATAGCCCATATAATAAACAGGCCTTCGATCAATGCTGAATTCTTTTAACGCTAAAGGCAATCAAGGCTGCAAGAAACTGTTAAAAAAATAAGTTTAGGCTGAGATTTTCTTAATAGTTTCTGATTTCTTTATTGTAGTAAATTCCTATTTCTAGTTTCACAGTGTGGGTGAGTCGATGTCTACAACAGCATTTATAAGCAAGTAAAACCCCAATTTACAATGCTTTTACTCAAGAGTATAAAAAAAATACAAAAATAAAAAATCCAACATTAGTTACTTTGGTAATCGTGCTAAACTAAGCTAAATAAAGAGACGAAAAACAATCAAGAACTGGCAATAGAACACTGCGGCAAAGATGACCTCCTGGTCTGTGTAAAATTATAACATTTAAAACAAAACATCAGCATGCGGTCACGTCGGTAAATATTTGTACTGTACTTTATTTAGAAAGTTTGGGTAGAAATATGAAGTGCTCAGTGATAAGTGATGAGGGTTAGGGTTAGTGGTGAGGTTGGTGGCTGGTAAGGCACAGAAATGTTCAGAGATAAATGTACAAATATATCAATCGAGTAGCTCATGTTCACCATTTCATTGGCTGCATGTACATTATTATACACATTACACACACACACGCACTCACGCGCACACACACACAAACACGTCAGAGCGATGTCACGACAATTTCACTTATGTAACATATTTAATATAGGGGTTATCAAAGTTATTTGAGCACAATTGTTACTTTCCCTGGAAATTAGTTACTTTTAATAATGCAACTCAGTTACTATTTGTGAGAAGTAACTACTAATTATAACTAATTGCTTTTTTAAAATAAACGTGTCCAACGCTGGGCATCGGCATGGCGAGTACCAAAAGAAATCCTGGTACTCGATACTTAAAAGCTGGAATCAGTGCATCCCTAGTTTCCAGCGTGGTTAGTATACACCGGTCCTATAAACCTGATCGGTCCAGTTTAGACCAAGCCCGCCCACACACACACACACACACACACACACACACACACACACACGGCCAAGAAAAAACATAGTTTATAGTGCATTGGCAAGAGGACTTTTGTTCTGCACTCTCCGTATGTACTTAATATATCATCGCAATTCCACACTTCATAATCCTTTAATACAAATGATAGAGCATCCAGACAAAAACTATTTATTACTTACAATTTAAGCAGAAGTCCAGAATGGTTTCTGGTATGATATGAAATTTCATTTTTGTCCGAGCAAAAAAAACCAAAAAAAAAAACGGACTGCATAATGTAGATCTTTACCCAGCGTATTAGTCTCTGTGAAAACGAAGAGCAACAGCAGAACAAGAATAAACCCGTGGGCTCGCGCTCGCCCCTTTATTGCAGCAGAACTACTGACTTGTCTCGCCACGTGCTTTTTCAGTGGTTTGATTACGGATCAGCAAGATTAAATATCTAAAACACTCCACGTATATGATATATATTAGCTAGACTATCGAAAGTAAGGAGATATCATAAAAGTTCGTATTTAAACAGGAAATAATATGCAAAGACTGCTATTTTGACTATTAAAAACAACTCGAATCAGTTTTTGGAGTCAAACCGAACTGACCTCACCTCCCCTCCGTCCCATCGTTGGCCGTAACAATATAAATTCTGAAACGACTGACAAGCAATCACACACCCTCTTTAATTAAATTCATCAAAGTTGAAAGATGCTGTTCTAGAAAGATAACCAACTCCGGGATTATACATGATTTTTCACACTTCGCAGCGCAGACACTCTTAAACTCTTGGTCCTTCAAAGAAGTTAAACTGCAGCTGCAAGGTATGATAAATGCATTGCAAGGCACATGTGGTTGTGGGATAAGTGGCCTATTGGGATAGAAAGTAGGGGTCCCACATGATCTAAATCCTGTGAATTCCATTAGGCGTTTGATCATCACACCATACCATCGGGTTAAAAGCCGCATCAGTGCAAGAATTCTAGTTTGCAGCTCAACGAGAGAGGAGACTATAAATAAATAAAGGCAGAAACCTTTACTCGTGGCTGAATTTAACACAGATACAGATGTTGGAGTGTGGGAACGCTATGGGCCATAAATTGCATTTAATTGCTGGAAGGGGGGGAAACCTGGACGTGAATCATAAGATGTGATACTCTTAGATCTCATGCCAAATGTCCCCCTGTGTAAAGCTTTAATAGAGCTGCAGGATAAAGCTGATGATGCATGTTAGCAGAGTTGATCACACTCCCTTTATCTAGGCACACACAGACTATGGTGCGATGGTTAGCGGGGTCAGAGCTAAGCCACACAGAAGTGCACACAGATGGGAGAACGAGACGAGGGGGAATACGGGGGGAAAAAAACCTTCTTTTCACCCTAGTAGACAAAATGATACATTTCTTTCCTTAGTCAGAGTAAAGTGAGGTCAAAGCTTTTTTTTTTTTTTTTTTTTTTAATTTTGGTTTTATCTGAATCAGGGGTTCAATTAATTGTATTTTTATAATTAAACTGACCTGCTGACGGTTAAGGGCCTTGGTGATGCTTGCACTTGAACCCATGATCTTCCAATGAGCAGTTCAACACCTTAACCACTAAGCTACCGCTCAAAGCAATAGGCTCCTGATTCTCAATCTAATTCCATGACAGACATTGTGACCATAACATACGACTAGAAGAATGCCACAAAGCTACAAACTAAAGCCAACTTAAAGGCCAACACTGTAGCCAACTTAAAGCTTGACATAGTTTTTTATTTATTTATTTTTTACTTTATTTCACGATATTACATATTTTTCACCCAAAACAGATGTTACTTGTTCCACAATTCCCATCCAGCTTGGAAGAAATGTCTACGATCTGAATTGTACATTAGAAGCTCGATTTTGCTGGGTAGATTTTTAATACTTGGGTATTATGGCATAATGAAATTGCTAGTATAGAAAATGGTACTGCTGGGATAAACAGAGTCTTTGGAGGCTTTTAGTGATACACACTTAGAATTTTTTAATGATTTAGACACGCAGTAGAATACAATACAGTATTCCTTTACGTTTCATCAGCATTGAAAACACCGACTCTGGTATTGAGTGTTTGTCCTCGAAGTATTGTATTATTAATTACAGCAATTAAAGCAGACTAATAACTGTGCTCTGCAGAAACACCGCTGGGTTTGTAAAAATCTTAATTTAAATCCAAACGTCTCAGTATGAGGGGGATCATCTGTACAACATGACTGCAAACACGACTGAAACTTGGGGCAAATTCAAAAGACCAAGATTGTATTTTTTTTTTATTTTTTTTTTATTATGTGCGACTGCTTTGGATGCACTAAAGACAAAAACATACTCGACCTACAGATGTATGTATCCAGTATGCAGCCCTCGGGAATTAATTAGCCAACTTTAAATGAACGGACTAAAATAGAAATAAATAAATAAATAAAATCGGTGCTAAATAAAATCTCCACAATGATGCCCCGGCCTCATACGTCATAGGTCATGCCTAAAGTCAAATGCACACTTCAGACAAAGCGAACTTCAGACAAAGCGAACTTTAAATACTAGTCTTGGGTGATTGAAAAGGGAAACGTGCACATTATAACAAGAAAAGGCTCTATAAAGAGTTGCGCAATCAGCCGAGCAGATCATCCGCACTGACCTCCCTGACCTGCAGTCAATCTACAGCAAGTGGTGCTGGATTAAGGCCAGGAAGACAGTGAAAAACCTCAGCCATCTGAACGATGGACTGTTCTCTTGACTGAGGTCAGGAATCAGCAGTGCTTCTGCTTTTTAAAAGCCAACGCAGAGAAAATGTGGTTGTGGGAAGAGTAACCTAATGGGATAGAAAGTGGAGATGGTCCAATACTAGGACGATACTGGGAACCTCTGCATTTCTGGACCACACCCACAACATCTACTGGATTATTCAATAGCATACATTGCACTAACATCCCACCCATCTGCACTTTATTCATTAATCTGTGTTTCAAATTCAAATCTTATTTATCACATACACGTGCATGCAGTGAAATGTTTTTATTCCGCATATCCAAGATTATGAATTTGAAGGCTGGGGTCAGACAGAACGTGCGACGCCCCTGGAGCGACTGAAGTTAAGGGCCTTGCTCAAGGACCCAATGATGGTAGCTCCTGGTGCTAGATGCCCGGTGCGAGGCTTGAACCCGACCCTCTGATCACCGGCCCAAAGCCTTATCATTGAGCAACCGCATCAGATATTGAACAGATCAGATAGAATAAAAAGATTATAGAATTTGATATAAAGCTTTCGGTTTATTAACTATAGAGTTAAATCCAGTTTATTTTAATTCCATTTAGTCTATTTTATTTTAATTCTATTTTCATGAGGCATGCCACTGCATTGAAGTTTATGTAATAAACAAGAAAAAAGCATCGGTGTTAAAAGCCATGTCCAAATGGAGAGCAAACAAAATTAATATGTGCGTCACAGCATAGTGCGAGATATAGAATACATAATATATGCTTGATTACCGAGCCCAGACCAGATCTGAGATCAGTTGATAATGAAAGCCAGGGAGAAAACTTTATCCGCAGTCTAATATCCAGTATTTTTTTCTGCTTGTGTCAGTGCCACGTCAAGAATATTGCTAAAAAGGCCTTACCGGTTATATAACCCAATTCCCCATAGGTCCCTTGTGCAGCCCTAAAGCGCATACAAGGCTGTTGTTCTAATGGCTTGTGTAAAGTACCTAAGAGAATGAACGATCGCACACAGCACATTAGAGACTTTGCAGTTGGACCTTGCTGTATTACCCAGAACGTTGCCTGCTGGAACCTCATCGAGTTCCTCCAGCTCTCGTCCCATCAGCAGGTACAACCGATCCAGAGTGCAGCAAGCCATGTGAGGACTGGCGGGCATGGAGTCATGGACTGAACACTCATCTGTCATCTGGGAAAGAGAGACGGAGAAGTGAATGAGAATGAGAGCACGACAAGCGCTGCAGACGGCAGACTCCAGTGAGCTGGACTTTAGCGAACAGAAATGGAATGGAAAAGTAAACGTGCACTAGAGCGTAAAGTGTGTGTACTGAATGACTGATGTTAAAGTTCTTGAACATGCTGATCAAGCCATGTGTTTCTAATATACCTGCCCAACAAAACTGATTTATACTATCATTTTATTTTTATAATACATGCTCATAAAATATAATACAAGCAGTTTAAAGTACTTGGAGGAGAGCGCTAACTAACATTTTCACTGCAGCAAAATGAAACACTTGAGATGATGACACACACGGAGGGCGTCTCGCTAAAACGCAAGAACGTTGATCTGTTCAGAATCAAGCTCAAGCTCGTTCGCTGAAACAGCCTGGAAATATTTCCAGTTATTAATGTTTTTTTATTGGTGCACGGTACAGAAAAGTCTGATGCACTACTTACACTTCCTCAATTCTCTGTGCATTAGATTTCTTTTCAAATCTGCTACGACCGAAGGCGCCACACTTCTTTCCCATGAATTCCAGGCAAAAACGACCATTTAATTTTCTCAATCTTGTTTTTTTGTTTTTTTTTAACAACATGGCAAGGTGGTGAATTAACATGTAGCGTGGCGCTAGCTGTCGCTTTATGCTAAGAACTCTTAAGAACACTTATATAATCAGGTTGTAGTGGCTAAGCTATCGTCCTCCAAGGGTCAGTGAAAAAAACAGCAATATAAATTGTACACTATAAATCAGAAATTAAACATTAATCAAACTGAAATCCGACTTTGCTGCTTAACGACTAAAAGATTAATTACACAGACACTGCTACATAAAAATTGTATTAAAATATCTGATATTTGCAATTATGGACTTCTCCCTACTTAATCGTCCAACTACAGATAATGTTGAAATTACCCCCCCAAAAAAAAAGTATTATAATTGTTAAAACCTAAGATACTCAGGAGGCAGAGACGAATCTTGGTGCTATATAAGAGTTGGCAACAAGTTAGGCTGTTAGTGAATGTGTTCAGGTCTATTCTACAAATAAATATTCAAACTCAATGAAAAAAATATTACAAAAACCATCATAATTAACATCTAGGTGTTAATCCTAATCTGTACTGGTACTGCCACGTCTCCCAAAAAGGTGTAGTCGCCTCAAAAAGGATCAAACTCATATCCAGGAAACACCTGTGTACCAATTCCGGTAAGGAGTCCCAGAAAGGGAACGTCGCAGTAACGCCAGCAGCAGTTTCAGTTTGGCCTCGAGTAAACTTTTATGTTTAGAAATCCACCACACCTTGTAAATCCATGGTGCTTCAGATCTGGGCTGCCCCTGGGCTTTCACACCATTCTCTCAGAATACAGAGTGCCAAATCAGGCTGAATCGGGGAGCCATTTTGTACGGTTCAATGCAGGAGGATGAGCAGTGATCAGCACAAAACACAATCCTCTAGTGACTGAACACAAGGAATGTCCAACGCTAGCATTATAAACAGCCTGAGAGAATATACTGTGCTATTAGTTGATTTAAATTGCTATCAAGCTACGGGATCTCAACAATAATAAAAAAAAAAATTTAATCCACGTCGAAACCATTTCAATGTGCATGGGTATAACATTATAACATGTGTTAATGCGATTTTGATTATTGTGTCATGCCATCAGGCTAAAAGGTGCATCAGCGGCAACAAAACCCACATCTCTCCCAGTGAGAGACCAATTTTTTATCTTCTGTCAGTTTACCAAAGGAAACAATGCTAAAAAGATCCTAATGGTTAGCACTAGCCAACTCCCTGGAGATGCCATTAAGGCAGCATAAGGCGGGTCTAATAGCTTCTGCAAAGCACTGAGCACCAGGACACTAGAGACACTGTGGCTGGACACGGTGTCTACACCGAGCTATATATGATGATAGATTAACCCCTTAAAATGTTTCTAATTATATAGGAAAGAGACAATTAGCATTATGTATATATGATCGGCGTAAGTGGTCACCATTACCTTCAGTTTTTATTACACATTACACATGAATAATTCAAGGTGGAGTTCTCACCGTCTGCAGGTTGACGACCGGGTCGTATTTAGGTCCGAGCACAAACACTCTCTGACCCCTGCGCACTACTCCACTGTAGACACGCGCGAAAGCCACAAAGCACTCTTTTTCTTCATCATCTGTTGCGGATTTTACAGTCAGAGCGTCTGTTTGCATGCACAGATCATCGGTTTCTGCAAAAACGTACACCATCGCAAAGACGGAGTGAAAAGGACATCATGCACAACAAGTACACAGTTCAAAGAATCAGTTTTCAAATGCACTGATTTCTAGTCAACATAGTGAACGATGAAGCTAAAAACATATCCATAGGCCATTTGGCTACTTTCAGAGAACCAATACGGCCTTTTAGCACTTCATAGGCATAAAGCTACAACAAATATGCACAAGATACCACACACTGAACAGCACATTGCCACACTGGGTCCTGGAACATAACCCTTAACACACACAAGTCATGTTGGATGGGTGTTAATCCAGTATGTCGATCTATTATCTGTTACGTAAACAAAAATAGATTTCCATACTTACATACCTCGTCAGACCACTGTGCTAATTGATGCACAGACGCAAAAGTGGTCTATTATGCATGATAACTAAGCAGAACACAGGACTGATACACTGAGTGTCCAGGGTACCAATTTCCAACTGCATGGACAGATGTGTGAGACAAACGTAGGACAAACATAATAAATAAACAGCCTGCAGGATCACTGGTCCTCTGTACCGTAGAAAGCCGGTCCAAATATTTGGGACAGCAGGGGTTCGTTCTTTTCCAGGCCTCTTAGTTGGAGTCACCGAGACAACAATCAGAGAAGACGAGCACAGGTTTCATCATCACCAGATACAGATTGCAGCTCCTCCTGGGGAATCCCATGACATTTCCAATCTAACTGCGAGCTATCTATCCAGCGGATCAACAAAGTGAGCCCTACAAGCCGAGTAGTTGAATGGCGCTCGGAGTCAGTGGGCTAAACTCATTAAAGTTGGGTCAAGGCAATAGTGGAATTCTAGTGGATAGGATTGGTGCTGGGGTGGCAGGTGGAAAACCAAAAGCAAAAAGTAATGATCGCACGCTTTCTTGTTGGTGACCTTGACCTTAGTAAGCAGTCATTAATTCATTGAAATTACCCCCAACAAATGGACAAATCTAGGGGTCATGTACGTACATTTTAGAACCACGAAAAGGGGTGTCCTACAATTTTTAGCTGTCTAACGTAGTATAATGCTCAACTTAAATAATCAAGATGGGTTCAGATGGACTTGCTTTAATTTAGGAGTACTGACCTCCAAACTGTAAGGAATTATAGCCTTTTTTCCGTGCCATCTGCCCTTTTTAAGGCTCAATTATTATTGGACACAATAACAATCATAAATGAAAAGGTCACGTTTAATGAGTGGTTGCGAATCCTGTCTGGAATCCACAAACCCTCACCAGTCACTGGATTTTCTGTCAATGTGACGCTGGGACAAATGATTATTGCAGCCGAGTTTAACTCTTGCTGCTTCTTTGACTTCAGATTGCTGATTTAAATCCTAGTTACGTGATTAACTTGGTCATTGTTTTTAATGAGTTATAAAGCATTTGGCTAAATCCGAGCAGAAGTTTTCCACTGATTGTTGACAGACGCCGATACGCCTAGCGCTTAGCGACGTTCTTGATGGGGCCAACTATTACAGTGGTTTTCCAGGCCTGTTCGAGTTAAGCACTGAATTGTTTCTTTTGAAAAATGTTCCAGAAAGTCACAATGTGTTTACTCTCTCGCTGATGAGTTCATTTTGAATTGTTCAACCAAATGAAAAATGGCTTCACTCACAATTACGGAACTGTGATGTACTGAAACGCACGCATAAAGGCAATAAACCAGACACGAGACTTAAAAAACATGTCAGTTATTGTGCTAATATCCTAATAATGCTTAGGTTGGTAGTTACAGCTGCGATTTAAAAAGTAATAGCCACAGAACATGAGTGCCTGATTAAAAAGTGTCTGTAGAAATATAATTACATTACAGGTAAATCATTTTTATGATACTTTAATATATAAGCTAAACAGTTTAG
>JAOUQX010000003.1:6359244-6373329 GCA_028566295.1 Liobagrus marginatus
TGTGTGTGTGTGTGTGTGTGTGTGTGTGTGTGTGTGTGTGTGTGTGTGTGTGTGTGTGTGTGTGTATATGTTTGTGTGTGTGTGTGTGGTGTGTGTGTTTCATGTGTTTAAAAACTCATCTTTAGGTCTATGGACCGACTTCTTTCTCTTTCACACACACCTGCTTTCTTTCCAGTGTACCGGCCCTCAGCCTAAACAAGTCTACTCAATGACCTCCTGCTCCAAGACTCCCTTAAGTACCTCACCATCTGCCTGTACTCTTAAACACACACACAAACACACTCACACAAAGTAATCCAGAAAAAGGGCTCAAGGGAAAGCAGGCTTCCTCACCTATTAATCCTTAGTAAGCTATACAGTAGCCAGGGAGGCCACACAGAGAGAGCCATGGTAAACAAAGAGACTAACTATTGTAAAGAAATATAAAATAAATTGAAACGTGCACGTTTGAATATTAACAGATTGATGAAACCCGCCGGAAATAAAACAATATGCGCAGAGCAGATGTGACATCGAATTGATCAATCTAATAGGGCTCAGAGATGATGTTTTCATTTTAAAAATACTCTGTAAGCAGTTGAGGTAATATGATGCTTATGTAAATACAGAATTCATTATTTTGTCTTTTCCATGAATCCTAATTTAAATGTTTATAGACCAGTGCATTCCCATGAATTAAAAAAAATAATAAAAACACACGCACGCACGCACACACACACACACACACACACACGTCAAAACCCAGTAGACCGAGCAACAACGTCTATTAAACGAGGTTTTTAAAAAAATATATGACACTTGGAAACACAGAACCAGGAGAGCTTCTGAAACCAGGGAAACCCAAAAACACAGCTTAGAGCTGAAATATTAGACAAGCAACACTTGCCAGAACCACAAGATTAACTGTACACACACACACACACACACACATGCACCCGCTAATATGGCAGTCCATTGGGTGTATTGTATATTAGATGTTCTATATTTTTTCACGGGTTTCGGTTATGATAATAATATCATATTATTTTTTGGTTCTATTATTATATTAATATTTAATATGATATTAAACTGTAAACTCAAACTCTTTTACACTAGACTTTGCTTACATACATGGTTGTGATGGTTGCACATACAGTAAATCCTTCAAGGATACCGCAGAGAGGTATTTAAACAGGTATTCAATTTTTTTATGTGTAGTTCCGCTTGATTTCAATATCTTATTTCTGATATCCTGCATTAGCAACTTGTCCTTTTTTTTATATTGTTGGAGTTTTTTCTTTAACATGCCAATGTACTGGAAATCCTGCCATGAATAGAGAAGAAAGTTAATCTTATGCTGATTGTGCCAAGAGTATGGAGGTGCAGAAAAAAATTGTGATATATCTCTATATATAATATGGGTGTGTCTTAAATATTGATTGGGCTTAAATTACTGATGATGGATGTGACTTGATAATTTCAAATAATAAGATCCTTCATTTCCAGATTGCTGCTCTACCATGTTCTGATCTGAAAACCAAGCAGCTTATTAATCGAAGCATGTGTGGAACAAGCAATAGTTCTTATTTTCTTATAATTAATAAAATACGTCCAACTTGTCACACATTATTTCCTCCATTTGGTCACCTGCCAGTTTAAACCCACCAGCCAGCTCTACTTCGAACAGCTACCGACCGGGAAGGGTGAACACTAACACATAGTTTCTTCAATATCATTCATAAGATGGGATATACGTTATAAAAAACATTTCACTGCATGTACGTGTATGTGATAAATAGGATCTGAAAAAAGCAACAAAAAAAAATACACATTTAACCAGCCAATGACATATTCCCAAACTTCCGCTCTTTTTCTCTTCCACACATAGAAAAGTGCTATCTACCCTCATTCACATACATAAGCTTACAGAAACATACAGCTCACCAGTGCTGCTCAATTGACAGTGGAGATAAAGAATGCTATCTCTTTTACCCATAGACCATAGCTAAGTCTGGTCCATGCCTCCTAGCCATCTATAGCAGTGTCATTGTTGGGATTTGAACTTGGGACAAGGTCAACAGAGCAAATATTTTACTGTTGTTCCAGACTTTTATGCCAATGCGTCTGGAATAAATTTGGCCCAATGCAATCAGGGTGAACATTTCTTCATATTGTTGCCTTTTCTGCTGTTGTTCCCTGCAGCCTGAGAGATATGAATGCAGCTAAGCTATATCGTTAATTAGCTCACAGTTGGCAAATACCAGACCGGTCAATAGCATGGGGTGTAAATGGGTATGTGGGCATACGGATCCTATAGGCAGGTTGTTGTTGGGTTTTTTTTACCGTTCTAAAAATGTGGCCCTGAAATTGCAATGGGTCAAAAAAAAAAAAAAGATAAATGAATATAGAACCACTTATAGCGGTCAGAAGAGAGGTTTCTTAAAATCTTAATGTGCCTTTTAAATGATCTTACCTTACTTTTCATAAGTCACCTGTAAACCCACTGAGAGCACAGAAATCAATAATCGCTGTATGTTATTCGGACTTGACAATGAATTGTGTACAAGCGACTCCGCTGACTGAATTATGCCTCTCTGCTACTAGAGCTTTCTGAATACCCATAAATACAAGCAGTTCTAAAAATATGCTCAGGTACAAACGCTCAAGCTTTCAACGAACTACCGTAGTTAAGAAAACAGTTTTTGAGCAAAACTACATACACATTTGAGAAAATAGTCCTGAGGACTGGCAGGAAATAAAGACTAAGTTAAACCCATGGCAGGTAAACAGTTGAGCATGTATGTCGATTTTTGCCTTGATTTGAAGTCCAAAACTTTTATCCATTCAATCGAGCTTTGTTTTTTTTTGTTTTTTTTTCAGAAATGTAAGCTTAAACTTTCTCTGACCAAAGCAAGCCTTAGAAAAGATGATTGCTTTCTTCCCAGTCAAGCTTGTGCCATGTTGTGTTGATAACAGATTGAATCAGAGGCAGTGAACCAGTTTGATTTAGCCCAGCTTTGCACAAACTCATTACACGAGTTCACTGGCATTTACAACAACAAGCACAGGTGCGTCTATTTTATACTTCGCCTTGCTCTAAGTTTCGGCGAGTTCTCAATTAGGAAACTATGGTCGCATTGTCTGTGTCAAACCGCCGAGCCAAACGCTGAGTCGACATCCATGGCACGAATCCTTGTTGCGAAGATGAGCTGTGAAAGGCTCTGCTTTGCCCAGAAGAATGTCTCGATTCTTTTAGGAGGAGCTACGCCCAATAAAATCAAGACAGTCCTGGCAGCTCTCAGGGCTTATGTAACCTACAATGCTTTTCTTTTCACTGGTTACAGCCACTGAGTCAGTTTGAGGTTCTTAAAGTACAAAAAAAAGACTAAGATTAACATGGACAGTATAGAAAGAGCATGAGAATTTATGTCAGCACTGATCAAAAACAAATAAAAATCCTACTCAGCTGACCTTTATTATTTAAGAAAACATCATTCAAAGCAGACAAATGCATTGTTTAGCTGTATGAGGAATCCTTGTTTAAAAATGGAATTTTTAAATTCAGATCGTATTTATCACATGCACATACATGCAGTGAAATGTTTTTATTACACATATACCAGCATACGAATTTGAACGCTGGGGTCAGAGCGCAGGGTCAGCCAGAACGAACGGCGCCCCTAGAGCAAGTGAGGTTAAGGGCCTTGCTCAAGGCCCCAATGATGGTAGCTTGCCTGGTGCAAGACTTTGAACCACTGACCCCCTCTGATCACTGACCCATTGAGCCACCATCACCCATTTTGCGGAATTTGCTAGTGCTTCATTTCTCAAACTATAGCTACTTTATATAAATTTCCAATTGCTGCCTATAACATAATATACTACATATTTAAATTTTACATTTACAGCATTTGGCAGATGTTCTTATCCAGAGCGACTTACATCTGAGCAGTTGATGGTTAAGGGTCTTGCTCAGGGGCCCAGCAGTGGTAGCTTGGCAGTGCTGGGAATCGAACGGTATTTGGATCAGCAGTCCAACACCAACTATATACTAATATTCCCTAGTGTTTACATTCTATTATACTGTTTGGAACATTTCATAGCAATAAATAGCATTTTCCTTATGAGTGGAAGATCGGATCAAGAATCTGTTGCTTAGGGACTTTGGGTTTTGAGGAGGTCCCCTATAGGCAGACAATAATTTTATTAAAACGTCAAATGCCAAAGAGGATCTCAAACTCCCAAAAACCTCCACTGGTAATGAACTATTATATACCAGAATCCATTTTAAACAGAGCCCCATTTCAACTGCGTAAGGGTTTGCTTTATTTTATTTGCTTGTTCATATGATTGTCCAGGTTTTGAAAACAAATGACCTTTCTGAAAGGAAAGAGTAGTGAATAAGAAAACTAAAAGAGGAAGTAGAAGTATGGTTCTATGGCTTTGGTCAGTGATCAGAGGGTTGGGGGTTCAAGCCTTGCACCAGGCAAGCTACCATCATTGGGTACTTGAGCAAGCCCGTTAACCTCACTTGCTCCATGGGCGCCGTTCGTTCTGGCTGACCCTGCGCTCTGACCCAGCGTTCAAATTCATATGCTGGGATATGTGGAATGAAAACATTTCACTGCATGTATGTGTATGTGATAAATACAATCTGAAAATCTGAAAAATATCTAACTATTAAGTAGCTAGCTAGGACTTGAGCCTGAAAGTTGTTTAGTATGTTTCATTCACTGATAATACTATTGCAAATACGATAGTATTTGCATCAGTTTGCCCCACATGCACTCGCATCCAGACCATTTCAGATGATGATGATGATGTCATTTTGAGCAGGTCTCATCCTGCCTCACCACAAATAACATCTATTAAAAGTTCTTCTTTCAGACATGACAGAACATAGAACAATAGTTGTAAATGTAGCACCTTATGCAACTTTCCAACGAGTGATAATTAGCTTACTTCTAATAAAGAACTTAATAGTCTATTAAATAATTTCACAAATTGTGTGCATCAAAATTATGTTCAGTAGTTTGTTAACAACAAGAGATGTTTGGGAGCTACTATCAGCACTGCAAGTGGTACAACCCTAATTTTAATCATACAGCATGTCTGGGCAACTTCAGCGAAATCCTGCCACATATGTTTCAAACACTCATACATACAAGTTCACAGATAGCTTCCGGAGACATTAAGAGCCACTTGAAGAAATCGAGCTGTTCCAGTGAAGTCTACATTATTAAACCCAGCCAAGGATCCATCACTGCAGAAGATCAATATGATGAAAAGTGTCACTGATTACTTCAAGATCACACCGTGTTGGCTTAAATATGTATGTCTTCAAATGTAACAACTTATGGGGAGCTTTGATTTGTTTCCTAAAAATAAGCTCAAGAGTACATTTTGGATTTGTTTAGATTAGGAATGCAACCAAATATTAATACATAATTTTCAACCAACATATAATGGATTTAATTCAAATACATTTTTTTACAAATACATTTTTTTACAAATACAAATTTTTTCTTTTTTTTTTGGCTGTTGTTCATTAAATTGTCAGCTGGTTGGAAGTTATAATTCAATTTCAATTCAATTCAAATTTATTTGTATAAACAAATGGACATTGTCTCAAAGCAGCTTTACAGAACATGGCTATTTAAGGAAAAAGGTTAAAAATTTGGGTTAAACTTAAAAATTATACGATTTTTAAAAAAATTATTCGTCCCTAATGAGCAAGCCAGGGGCGACTGTGGCAAGGAAAAACTCACTTCGATGGTATGAGGAAGAAAACTTGAGAGGAACCAGACTCAAGAGGGAACCCATCTTTATTTGGGTGGCAGATGATGGAGCTCCAGACTCCAGATTGAGCCTAGCCTTGATCTTTCACTAACAATGCATGTACAGATTCAGTGCAACACTTTAATTGCAGTTATCAATGGCAGGAAAGTTCTGCTTTTCTCCTTTAACTCTCTTTTAGGCAGCAAAGTGCTGGCTTTGTGTGGTGCTTGAATTAATGTTATTCCAGTTGAAATATCTGTCTTTTCACTCAATTTCTATATGGCTTATATAGAAAACACCACCGTCTTAATATCTTGGCTAAGTTCCAAAAAAACATTGAATTATCTTTATAATAAATAATTACTTGGGTATGCAGTATTGTACATTTTCAAATCATTATTACATGAAAATCGAACTGGAAATGTATATTAAACTTCTAATTATATTCCACATACCATGCTACCTCTTCCAGGTCAACGTATGCCTGATTGCGCTTAGCATGGTCACAGTTAAATCAACTTGGCAAAAACAACTGAAACCGACTGCCCGATAACGCTCAACACTCAGGTTTGTTTGGTAAAGAGCTAAGAGAATACCCTGATTTGGTATGCACCCTGGTGTAAATGATGTCATCAACATGACCTAGCGTCAGGATTTAACATAATCAAATGAGACCAACAATTTTAGTAAATTCAATTTTTTCAATTAGAACGTTATTTAGGTAGCTGTGGGTGATCCTGCCAAGCTGAAAGTGTTGAAGGAACTAAGAACCATTTTGGGGTATAAACTAAAATGAAGGCTTGTTCCCAAGCAAAATAATGGCCTCAATCAGTTTTATCTTTGCAACCCCTCCTCCATGTATTTTAGGCGTATATTTTATTAAAAGACAAAGAAACGGTACACAGGCCACACCGTCACTGTGAATCACTCCTAACTCACTACATCTACAGCAGCAGTGTTCAAGTATAACGCAGCTGAGGGATCCTGGGATGTGCCGTCCAGTCCGAGGGTGAAGTGGGGGTCATGTGAAGAAGTAAGCTCCTGTCAACAGCTGTTCTTTGTCTGTTTCTCACTGTAGTAAATAATGATCACATTTTTTGGCTCTCGAGACATGAAAGTCTTAATTCACCATTATATAGATGACAAATGACTTTACACTAATCACAATCTACACTAGTCACAAACATGCTGATGCAGTAATTGAACCCAGATGAAGGATGAACAGGATATGTTGTATTTAATAACACAAAATAAAGCTGGACAGTCACTGACTGACAGAAAGCACCTAGTTTCACACTGTTCTAATAACGTCACGAATTGAATAAGCCCAAATCTGTGAATGCATCCGTAACAATATCCAGAACACGCTATACTGTCTTTACTGCCTCTGACATTAAGAATAATCCCATACTTTGCCGTTTCATACGCGATACATTAACACACCCACACAACGTTTTGTTCACATTGATTCAACATTCATTTATCATTCAAGGTTTAAAACATAAATTGTTTGTATAACTGAAAAACAGAAGTCTGCCAGAGACTATAATAGGTATAATATTCAGGATTATACTGTTTGGTTTATTTTGACTCATTTATAGATGACATTAAGTTTCATCTCTACTTATAAATCCTGGATAGGCTTTTGCATGGTCCATGGCAAAACAGTTAACCAGCTTCAGCATAGGTACTTGGGTACTGCGCATCTTACATAGCAGTAAATTTCTTGACAATGTGAGATCATAAATAATTTGCAGCGTCACCCTGTCCAGTTGTAAAGGATTTTAAAAATCAAACATTAGTGAGTTTAAAATACCACTGTGAGTACTGCAGCACATGAGTTAATAGCATGCACAAAGAACTGGGAGCCAATCAACCTCGAGAATTTTGTGGCCATACATTATGGTCAATGTAATATGTATTTATTTATTTATTTATTCATTTATTTAATAAATAAATATTACATTGAACATAATGTTATATTTATTTATTACACAAATAAATAAATATTACATTGAACATAAGGCGATATTTATTTATTTATTTATTAAATAAATAAATAAATATTACATTGAACATAACGTGATATTTATTAATTTATTTAATAAATAAGTAAATATTACATCATGTTCAATGTAATATTTATTTATTTATTTAAACTTGCAATGGCAATCATATCGTAATTTCATATACTGTAGTTTCATTTCGGCTTCTCTAGCTGCTATTTGTGATGCTGTTAGATGCTGCAAAACAAAACAAAAGTACATGACATACTTTAAACTGGTTGTGAAAAACCAAAATAGATCTTATACAAGATGTTGAAAAAGGCATGAGCCTATAGTATGTGTTATTAAATTTTCTGTCATGTGAAAAATTATGGTTGGTGTGAACAGGCATTACCACATGTACATCCTCACATCTAGTTTCTTTTTTTCCCGTCATAAGGTGCCTGTTTTCATGTGTAATCTTTCCTCCACCTCAGCGCTGTTGAAAGTAACCCTTAGATTGTGTTAGATTTGATGTGTATAATGCGCCACGGTGACAGAGTGCTTAGCACTAATGCCTCACAGCAAGCAGATCATGAGTCCAATTCCCACCCAATGTCTTTCTGTGTGAAGTTTGCATGTTATTCTCGGGAGTTTTCCCAGGGTACTCCGGTTTCCTCCTGCCTCCAAACACGATTGGGCATAGGTGAATCGGCTACAATAAATTATCCATTGGAGTGGATGCGTGTGTGTGAATGGTTGTCTGTCTCTAAGTGTTAGTCCTGTGATTAACTGCTGATTGTACAGTGTGTACCCCCGCCTCACGCCCTCAGTTAGCTGGGATAGACTCCAGCGCCCCCACCACCCAGACAGGATAAGCGCTAGACTGAATGAATTGAATGAATGATGTGCATGTATAATCCACCCTGTAACAACAAAAATTGCTCTAAATAATTAAGATGTAAGTCATAGTGTAAACACTTTGGCTTATGTAAATGAACATAAATTAACAAGTTGTGAAGAAAATGTAGCTTACACTGAATATGGGTTGTTTTTAAAAGAGAACTTTTTATCCAACCAACTTTCCTGGGTGGAATTCAATTCAATCAAGGTCACTAAGCAGTCTTTTTTTATAAAAAAATAAAAAAAGAAACTTTTTATAGTGCTCTGGCATTCAAGAGATTTGAATAGATCGTCTGGTACTTATGCAGCGCTTTATAAGCCCCCATTGTCTGAGATTGGACTGAAAGATCCCCTGCTAATTACAGTAACCACACAGGGACATGTCAGAAGTCTGCAGTCAACGTGACAGAAAGCTATCCAAACACACAATTCTTTAATTTCTCCCTTTATAGAACTGCAGGTATAAACGGACTATGTTGTGAATCTTAACATTGAAAGTGGTGATGATATTTCAATGTTTAAATGTTTGGATAACGCTTGCTGTTATCGCTTATCCACGTTAAAGCTTACCATTAAAGCTGTGCTTTTTATAATACTCAGATAGATGCAAAAGTGGATATTTACGTTACTCTAGACATGACTATTTTTATTTTCGCTTTCAGCTTGAACCATGCTTCACATTCTCCTACGACCTTTCAAACTAACCAGTTGTTTGTGAAACTAAAGGAAGCATAATGTATAATCATATATTATTGTTTTAAGTAGAAGTAAAGGTCAGTAGTGGTTTCTATTATTTCCCTTTGGTCGCCTATCTCCAGCTTTAATACGCATCTATGATTCATATATTCTGCTAGGTAATTCAGGTTAGAGCTTTGGCCCTCATTGGTGTATGTTGAAAAAAAATCCAGAGATCTGAATGAAACCGTATTCCAAACCAAGTCTGTACATGATTATTAGTATTCAGGTTAAAAGAGCTCAAAACTGTCAGCAGCCACTTTTGGGCCTAGATACAAAACAGCACCCGAGTGCTCACACAGCGTTTGCCTAAAAACCCACAGCAAGTTTGGCCTGACAAGAGGAATGAAATGTTTCATGCAACAAGTTCCAGAACTGCTCCAGAAGTGTAGAGATGCCGGAGGAGTAAAAGAAGGGAGAGCACAGAGGAGAGCGAGTGATGGAGTGAGAGAGCAACGGAGGAAGAAAAGAGGGCGACTCGTCTGGTTAATTAGCGGTGCAGAAGGTGCGTATCGGCAGCATGTCTGTTTAGAGCGGACGATAGTGAATAGCCACACTGTACCTCTCTATGAAAGAGCCTTTCAGAATCCAACTCTACCCTAGAGAGAGAGTGAGAACATATTGCTGGATGAAGGTTTGTGGCGAAGTCAGATAAGTGATCTTTTCACTTTTGTCTAAGGGTGCTTTTACAAATACAGCATTCGGCCCTATTGAAAATTGAACCATAGTGTGTTTATTCGGGAAGGTGGGAACACAATAATCAGAGACGGTTCCATATAGGTAATCAACAGAAAAACACCAACAGTGTATTAGAAGTTTCAGGAAACCCTGGCTGAAAATTCCAGCATGGCCTAACAAGCTCCAGGCTGCCAAACCACTGACCAAGCCGGTTAAGATGGTAGACCATCATTGCCTGCTGGTGATTTATATTCTAGCTTCCTAATGACTTGGCTACACGAATGTTGTTAAAGTTCATGAGAAAAAAGCCAAAATAATCCAAAATCAAGCCTACGTTGTAACTATTTACAGGTAAACTTACTTGTAAAATGACTACAAACATTGGTTAGACAATGCTGGGTTACGTTTACCTTTGGTTGCCATGCTTTCTCAGTTTCCTGGATAGTGCAATATTTTAAGCAACAGTTAATATCTCTATGCAAACAAAACAGCTCATTTTCTCAGGAAACTAAAATGAATTGTTGTAATTAACAGGCTACTTGGCAGCAAAGTGTGTGCTAGGTATACCAGCAATCCAATTTTATCCACGAAGGACTGCTGTGGGGGTAGCTTTTCATCCCAACAAGCAGGAGCAACACCTTGTAAGTTAATTAAACACCAAGAGTGCCTAATTAAACATGTGAAATCATGTGTTTAGTAAGTAATGCAAATCAAATTGGCAAACCCAAATAAAAGGATAATGTTGTATCCCAAATGCGTGGGGTTTATTACAGGTTCAGTTCAGTTCAGTTCAGTTCAATTAAGTTTCAAGTCTTTGGTTTGGTTTAACAAATACCCAGTCACATTTTAGAAAAATGTTGATATAGATTTGTTAAGCCAGAGACAACATTGGCATAAAAAAGAACTCCCGGAAATAACATGAGGAAGAAACCTTAAGCGAAACCAGTCTCAAAAGGCAACCCGTCTTCATCTGGGTGCGATTATAAATCATTACCCTGTACAACTGTATACCATAAAGTCATAGTACTAAGTGTGTTAAACAGATTTTCAGTGCAAGTATTTTGTGAGTAAGAGTGCTGGGATGAGCACAGGAACGTTTTTTATGATAGCAGCATTAATTCTCTTAGGTTAAACACGGGTGAGTTCTACAGTTTACAGTTTATATACGGTTTAAGAAAGTGACTGCATTGCTAAGTTTCTATTTGCAAATGACAATTATTATATGATATTATTCCTATATATAAATCATATTTAATGGTTAACATTATAAATAATATGATTACGGTATATTATTTGCACATAACTATGCGTACTGTTGCTATAAATGACCCACTCTGACTGAAATTGAATGACACGGTGCTGGTGTTGACACGGAAGTGTAGAATCAGCATAAAGTTGAGTGCACTCTGCGGTAGATAAAGTGCAAGGTCAGTCAGAGTTCACTTCAGCTCTCCTGCTCCCTTCAAGTAAAGTGCACTGAAAATCTAGGAAAAGTGTAGCCCGATAAAGTGTAGGCAGATAAATCCCAAATGCCATTCAAGGGCATTTATTTAGAGAAGAATATACAGTATGCAAAATATGACTGTAGTCTAAGGTCAAATTACTCACTAAAGGTAGTCGTTGACTTACGACCTATGCAACATACGACCATTCGACTTTACGACCACAATCGCTAGCCGCGGCGTACGACAGTGCGTACCAGCTTCCGGCAGCACTACCATCTCCGGCAGTGTACCATTTCAACTGTTATCCCAGCTGTCTTAGATATTTTTATAAAAGCGCAGGCCACTTTGATACAGCAGTATAATTGTTCAGCCGGTGGGAGGAGCCATCGCGCATCCATAGTTACTCGCAGTAACAAACCTGACGAATGTAAAAATAAGAGACAAAATGGTGTGGAGATGATACAAATGGCATAAAATGAACAAAGAAAATGATGATATATACAGTATAACAATAATAAAAGAAAATGATGATTAAAATACTACTTAAAGATTTTTATAACATCATTTCACAGTACTGTACTGTACATATAGCCTACTCGACTTACGACCAAATCGTGTTATGACCGGTCTGTCAGAACCAATCATGGTCGTAAGTCGCCGACTACCTGTAAATGTGAAGTGAAAAGCAGCCAGTGGACAGTGATGTAGCCTAACACAATGTCCAAACTACCAAGCTACAAATCAACATTTAAGGAATCATCAAAACTAGAGGAATACGAAGCAGCAAAGAAGAGCACCGTGAGCCTCAATGAGTCTCCAGTAGCTCCAGACTCACCTCCTTTGTTTCATGTAAATTGGGACCTAAAGGCAGGTAGGAACTAAAGCTGTTAATAAGGTACTGAAGAAACAGGAGTACACTGGCCTGAGTAATCATTCTGATGAAACATTCCGATTTGTTGATTTAAAGCTACCTGCCTTTAGGTTCCAAATGACATGAAACAAAGGAGGTGAGTCTGGTGCTACTGAAGACTCATTGAGGCTCATGGAGTTAAATCCATGCTTGTGCATAGACAAACTGCCTTTTACCCACTGTGCTCTTCCTTGCTGCTTCTTATTGCTCTAGTTTCCGCTTACTTTTCTTTCTCCCTTGAGCACATTGAGAAAAGCCCAGTGTCGACCCATGTGGGATTCATTAAGACTCATTTCGAAATGACTACAACTCACATACGGCTGTTACTTTATTGAAGCCTCACAGTCAGTGCTGTGTTACTTGACAACTTTCGAATCTGTGAGATTTGCATGTACAGCTAGTACCGCATGGCAACAGACTGAATTCATATAGGCTCAAACCTGGTACATGTTAAAGGTTAATGGTTTACGGTCAATGTTTAAGCAGAGAACATAAACTTTAGATGGAAACAATTAACAGACTCCGACTACTGTATTTTATTAGTATAAACGGCTTACAAAATCTTATAGCGCTCATTCAATTATTGTCTACTGCTTTCATTCATTGTCCTGTTCAGGGTCATGAGGGTGCTGGAGCCTATCCTAGCCTAACTTAGGGTGTGCGGAGGGGTACACCAGGGACAATCGCAGAGCTAACACTTAGAGACAGCCAACCATTCACACACACATTCCCTCCTATGGACAATTTAGAGTAGCACATTCACCTACACCAAATCGCATGAGGAGGAAACCAGAGTACCCTGAGAAAACCCAATCAAGTATGGTGAGAACAGGCAAACTGCACACAAAAACACCCAGGCAGGAATCGAACCCATGACCTTCTTGCTGTGAGGCAGGCGTGCTAATCAATCTGCCATCGTACCATACTTGGCTTCACATTGACTTCATTAAAATAGAACTCTATGCCCAAAATTTTTAATGCTATTATTAACCTTGACAATTCACATCTGTGCTGAAAATATCATGCTCACACATTTCCAGTGCACTGAATTCTCATGTGAGCGGAGTCAAATGAAATCAAATCAAAGAGTAGCTAAAGAGGATCTGTGAAAAAATCGAAAGAAAAGGAAAGAAAGTGCTTTAAATAGCTGCAGTGGCATGATATTATAATTCTTCAGCAGTGCTCAGGTTTCACACAGCGAAACACAAATAAACCCAATCAGTGAACTTCCGTTCTGAAGGGTGTAGCTTTAGCAGATTCGCTGTGTAGAAGATTAACCCTTTAAAGGATGGAACGCTCAGTCCGTTAGACAAAATGAGAATGTAAAGAATTAATACCAAATAAATATCATAAAGAAGCCTATTATCCCTAGTTCCAAACTTGAATTTGGTTCCTCTTAAGGTTTCTTTCTAATATCATCTCACAAGTTTTTCCTTTCCACCATTGCCACAGGCTTTGGCAATAAACTTCATTGAGTTATTATTTCTAGGCATTACAAATTTTATATTTATATTCTAAGATAATGTTGTTTATTCACTGTTGTTCTTCATCTTTGCTTAAAACTAGTAAGAAATGATGGGGCACCATGCACACACACACGCACACTCTCTCACACACACACACACACACACACACACACACACACACACACACACACACACACACACACACA
>JAOUQX010000003.1:6389955-6407268 GCA_028566295.1 Liobagrus marginatus
GTGTGTGTGTGTGTGTGTGTGTGTGTGTGTGTGTGTGTGTGTGTGTGTGTGTGTGTGTGTGTGTGTGTGTGTTTTAGCAGGCAGAATGACTTACTGCGATCTATAAAAATGCATAATAAATTCACAGTGAAGCTGAACTTGGATTAAGTTCCTTAGGACAAATGGAATCTTTTTTCCTGCGAAAAACCAAATTCCAGCATCACACCTGAAAGCTAAAAGTCATATAAATGCCTGTTTAATTGTATAAATAAATCCGATTTATGTTATTTTATAGTATCAATTATTTAAACTTCAAATCACTTAGGTCACTAAATGTGTGTAAAGATTTTGGTGCATATTTACAGAATCGATTTTGGCTGTGATAAGTATATAAAACCTGTTAAGTACGTTAACATTCAGTGCAATACCCTAGGCACAGGTTTTAGATATCAACCATGTCATGGCTAATCAGCAATATAAAATTTACAAACGTCTAAATTCATCAAATCGTTCTTTGTCACTTTATAACTTGACCAAAAGCATAACTGTTGTTAGGTATTTTTTGGTTGTCCCTGTACAATAATGCATGTTAAATAAATATACCGCATATCATATATTAGTGGTGCATCTGATCATACCTGAATCCCACGAAGCATGAGAGCGGGTGCAATGCTTATCAGCCACAGGGGAAAAAACCAAAGCTCCATTATTATAATGCAGAGTTTATCCAAAAATCCAAAAAGTGTGATATCAGCCTGCGAATAGAGAGAGACGTGCTGTTATAAACACAGGACGAGAAAATATGACATTACAAATTAAAACAAATAGTTCATTTTGAATTTTGAGAGTAAATAAGATGAATTAAAATGGCAAGTCTACCAAGCAGGCATGAATTCAAATTCCTTAAATTGCCCACTTTATTTATTTATTTGTTTATTTAAATCATGTTCGAATCATTACCTGGATTTTTAAGCAATGCTCAGACCGGTATGCATAAGAATACTCTTATACACTGATCATTAAATAGACTGATCATTAACTGATCATTAAATAGAATTAAATAATTAATTCTTTCAGCTAATGAATGATTATATATCTGATCAATAATACTAATACTGAATACTGTTTTCATTCAATATATTTGAATGAAATAATAAACAATAATGCAATCATAGAGAACAATAAACTGCATATGATATGCTGTATAATAGAAGTCCAAATTCGTCTCAGCACTCGTTTGCACGTGATACACATCATCCTTGCCATAAATTAGCACTGCAGAGTTTTTGGGTAAGTATGAACTCTACAGTAAAAGGTACAGGCGCAATCCTGCATGGCAACACTGATTGATGCGTGCAGGCGCGTGAGTTTCGGCACCTTTGAAGCAGTACACGAACAGAACGCGGTATTGCTCTCTTAGCCAGTCACTAATCTTAATGATAATCAATCGACTAGGACCAAAAAAAAAAATGTGTTGAACGCTATGGTCAGTCAGCGGTTCGGTGATGAGTGACAGAGAGACGGGAGATGTGGCGGTCGCGCCCGCTTACCGTCCGTCGCTCCGAAGTGAAAGTCACGCGCTGATTTAGATTTTTTTTTTTTTTTTTTTTTTTTTTTTAACGCAGAGACACGCGAAAACGATCTGTGTGAGCTTTAAGTCCAGCTGAGGTTGAAGCCCAGGTTGTGAAGGCGGTAAAGTGGCTGCAGTGAGTGATATATAATCAGAGAGAGAGAGAGAGAGAGAGAGAGAGAGAGAGAGAGAGAGAGAGAGAGAGAGAGAGAGAGGAGGTAGGCGCTGCTGCTGCTCCACTAGGCGACCAAAACTCGAAGAGCAGCATAAGAGGAGGAGGAGGAGGTATGGATCAGGGTATATGACTGAGAACCTCCTATAGCATGAAGTAAAAAGGATGAACCAAGGGGTAAAAAAAGGTATTTAAAAAAAAAGGTAAACAAGGAGTGGGAAGCTCAGTGGTTAAGGTGTTGGATTGCTGATATGAAGACCAGGGTTCGATTCCCAGTACTACCAAGCTACCAATGCTCTAAGCGAGGCCCTTAATGCTCGAATGTAAGTTGCTCTGGATAAGTAAAAAAAATTTAAATAAACATGATGGTTATGTAACTAAATGGTTCTTTCGTTCATCTAGATTACCTGCCTGGTACAGGGCTAAGTCATATTATTTCTGGAACCTGTCTGGTAAGATGAAATTAAAAAAATAAAAATAACAAAAATAATTTAAAAAAAGGAGAAAAAAAGCTGTACCTGAAATACAGGTGACTGAAATACATCTATAGAGGACGTTGGTCTTTCACATGACATTATGTATACAGCCACATCCAGATATTCATTCACACCTAACCTAGGGACAGTTTAGACATCGTGATTCCCCTGCATGAGTTTGGCAGGTGGAGGAACTTGGAGAACACAAAAATGAGTGCGTGCTAGACTCCGCACAGAACACAGGATCTGAACCACCAAGGAGCTGTGAGGCGGCAGCATGCACTGTGCCACATGAGAAGTGGCATTGACTCAATAATATTGAGAGAGCATATGTTTAAATATTAGTGGATTACAAAAAATCTGAAACCCACTGATAGAAAGAATCATCAGTATAACACGTTTCTAAGAGTTCCTTAATATGAATTATGAAATATTCATTCATATGCTGGGATACGCGGAATAAAAGCATTTCACTGCATGTATGTGTATGTGATAATTAGTATCTGAAAAAAATGAACAAACTCCAAATCATCAGGATCAGCTCCAAGATGAAGTAAAACATTTCATATAGAAATAGACACCCTTTATGGATCTGTTTCATTTCATTTAGATGTGCGTTCTCATTCATTAAGCATGAAGTTATAATCACTGAGCTCAGCACATACCAACAGAAGTTGGCAGTGGATGTCGGTGGTTTTAATTAATTTCAGCCCAATCCAAAAATCTTGCACTATGATTTCCCTGTTTCAGGGCTGATGACAACAAACTTACATCATTATGGTTTGTTTCGACTGCCTCAATGTTATACAATTATACTTCAATATGTAAACACATGCAGTTTGTATTGTTTGTGTTTGTATCGGTTGCACATGCCAACCGATCTTTACATGCACCCAGTCCTTGTCATGGGCCTGGAATAAACTGATACCATTCCACATTGGAAATACACAGAATCCGTGTCCAGATCTTTTATTGTAAGAGGATAACCTACTTTACATAGAAACTAAGCAGAGCAATGGCATTATGTAGCATAGCATTGTTTGAAAGTGCATACATACAGCAATATGTATCTTGTTATCATGGCTGTTCAGCATCTCCTTGGATACACTATATGGACACTATACTTATGAATTGTCCATAGGTATGTCACATTTATATTATGTGTTCAGGCTGGCTTATAAAATGTAAAATGACAGAGCTCCCCGTATAAAGCACACACACTGTTCACTGTTCACACACACTACATACTATACCGTTTACTATTGCACTAAAGGGTTACTAAAAACTGAGATTTGTCTCCCTCTAGCGGTTAAAGGAACTTAGTGCTCCGCACAGGCAAAGCCAAACTGCAAGAATTTCAAATATATATAGATATATGCATCTTTTACATAGTTGATCTAAAGCAGCCAGCAAAGTATAGTCGTTTTATATACAGATATGTTACATTTTCCACATTAACCATAACACAATGTGTCTATTTGGAGCTCAGGGGCTTCAAGTGATAATTATTCTTCTTTTTCTGCATGGAAATAGATGTGCTATGGTGTCTAAATGTAGAACCTCCAAGGTGGTCTAAAACAACATAGGTGTGTCTGACAAAGTGGGCAAATAATGGGCACAATGTTAAAGACCCTTCTGGACTCATACACTTGTAACATCATTTTTTCCCCTTTTTTTTGTTAGATAGTTAAGGGTAAGGATGACAGGCCATGATCAGGAAAAGCCCCTACTGTAACTGCTAAGTTTACATTCTGACAGTTTCTAGTTGCAATAGCATTTTGTTTGGTTTATTATATTAAAGTTGCAATAGCATTTTGTTTGGTTTATTATATTAAATATATGAAACAATTAACAAAATAGAATATAAAACAAGGTCTAGTTGTCGTCTTTTGTGTATGCGATCAAACAAAAATATTATTCCCCAATATATGATTTATTTACATCAACCTGTCAATCAAGTCAGTCATTAGGCATTGTCAGGAATATAGTGCCATGAATGGTCACAAATATGTCCATTATAAATTAATTGGCTAAAATACAATGATTTCAACACACAGTTAGTCACATGTTTTGTAAAATTGTGTAAAATAATTTATTTTCTATTTCTAGGGCGCAGCCATTCCTTTATATTGCACCAGCAGTCCCACGTGCTTTAGGTCTTGTAATGTGACGTCACAGCGCTCGTTGGGTGTCATCAATTTCTTACCAGCTGTTCAGGATAAAAGTGAAATTCACGAAAAAAAAAACCTAAAAAAACCACACACGCCACTCGAGCAGGCTTTTATCGGATTACTATCTTAAGAATTGCATTTTAGTTAAGACGTTTTGCGTTATTTTATGTACGCCGTTTAAATAGACGCGAGCCATTGTGACGATTATTTAATAGTTTTGTCGCGGTTGAAGCGTTTGTCTTGGAGCTTGAAACTGCTTTTAGAGGAAAAGCACTAAAAAGGTAGAAACGTGTGTGTGTGTGTGTGTGTGTGTGTGTGTGAAAGAAAGACTGAGACAACAGCAAGCAGCCATGATAACATCAACTCCCGAGACTTCAACCGGCCGGCCCTCGCGCTCCGGGAGACGCAGCGCCGCCACCGCCACGGCCTCGGGAGGCTCTCCGTCCTCGGTTAGCCCGACACGACTGAGTCGCCTGCAGGAGAAAGAGGACCTGCGACAGCTAAATGATCGACTGGCCAACTACATCGAGCGCGTGCGTCAGCTCGAGAATGAAAAATCATCCATGCGGCTCCTTCTGGAGGAGAAAGAGGACACGACGAGCCGGGAGCTGAAGAATGTGCGACTGTTGTATGAAACGGAGCTGGCCGACGCCAGAAAAACTGTGGATAACACTGCGAATGAGAGAGCCCGGCTTCAGATAGAGTACAGCCAACTGTGTGAAGACCACCGTAAGCTTGTAGCCAGGTATGATAACTATCAGTAGTAAAATATCGCAGCTTTCAGCATATAAATGATTCCACTTATAATGTCCGAAAACCGAATAAAATACGCACGTGAGTTAAAGGATTTGCTCTAACGCGCGTGTGCGTCACAACTATACATAAACCGTATCCAAACAAAGTAATAAATGAACGCACTTAACTGTATGGAGGATGTCTCGTGTTCTAGAGCACTACAATTTAATTTTCTCTGATCACACACGGTATCAACCAACCATAAACTACTACAACTTCATACTTTGGGTCGTGTGCTTGGTTTTAAGCCTTTGAACTACTTCTCTTTTCATGCTGCAGGTGTTTAAAGGTGGTGCTCACTATCCCACCACCAGGTGGCGGCAATGAGACACTTTAATTAAATGTCAAACCGACATTAAAAAATCCCCAATGAAACTTTCTATTGGTCTCCATTTACAACAGCAGTGTTTGTTGTCGTGCAGAAATAACAAGAAAGAAGCTGAGCTGAGCAACGCAGTGGAGTGCTGGAGGAATCTCGAAGCGGCACTGAACTCCAAAGAGGCAGACTACGCAAATTTACTTGCAACTACCCGCAGACTGGAAAACGATGTCGCAGACCTTCGAACACAAGTGGAAAATGTGAGTTGTATTGTTGAGTTTGTGTTGAATGTCAGAGAAAGAGGCTTCCGAGAGATGAAGGTGTTTAGAGGTGATTAGAATTGTTAGACAGACACAGCGCGCGTGGGTGGACAGGAAGGCTTCCAAAACTCCTATAACCTCTCTGTATACACATAGTGAGCAGAAAAGAGTTTTAGAATGCACAGCATGTTAAACTGTGTGGCAACACATTGCCTGTTCTTGTTTTTGCCTTCTTTTATCTGTCTGGTCTGTTTTAACCGGTGTCTTCTGTAGTTTTTTTTTTCGGCCATCAGCCTATCAGCCTCGCGGTTCAATGTGTATTAATTTATGCCTCACAGCAAGAATTTCATGGGTTCGAATTCTGGCCCAGGTTGTTTGTGTGGAGTTTGCATGTTCTCCCCGTGCTTGTGTGGGTTTTCCCTGGGTACTCTGGTTTCCTCCTGCCTCCAAACACATGCGATTGTACATAGGTGAATCGGCTATTCAAAAATGTCCATAGGAGTGAATGTGTGTGTGAATAGTTTTCTGTCTCCAAGTGTTAGCGCTGTGATTAACTGGTATGCCCTAATTAGATTAACACTCCCTAAATTGGTTGGGATGGACTCCAGCGCCCCGTGACCCTGAACAGGGTAAGTGGTAGACAATGAATGAATATCCAATTCTTAAGCTTAAGTATTTGATTCCAGAATTCCTTCTCCGACTGTTGCTCTGGACCAATTGTGTAAGTTTCAAGGAATGTTAACAGGTTGTGATCCTACTACTAGTAAAAGGATGGAACAGAAATCATTGTGTTCTGCTTTACTCAGTGTGTATACTTTTTTATTTATTAGTTTTTTTTTATTCATTGTTTTGTAGCTGAACGCCGCCTTGCAAAATGCCAAAACACAGGTTAATTCTGAGACGCTTCATCGTGTCGACGCAGAGAACCAAATGCAGACCCTCCTTGAGCAGTTGGAGTTTCAAAAGCAGCTCAATGAACAGGTAAGTGATGCTGCATCTGGTCTATGTACTTGTTATTGTTTCCTAGCGTACTTAAAAATTCCAAACTCCACACTAAAGACCATGAGGAGTTTAAAATGGCGGTACAAGAGTTGTACGATTTTGGCTGTTTTCGGCGTTATGTTTAGGCATCAATGAAACGAGTCAAAAAAAAAAAAAGTTTTTTTAATGTAAAATACATTTTGTACAGCTTTGCTTTTCATTCAAAAAGGAACATGAGCCATCTGTGCACATCACACTCCTCCAGTACACATAGTCACAAGGCATCATTATATAAAAGTCTAAATATTCCAGGTCAATCACAATTTACAAAACTAATTGCAGTAGTAAATATTGCCCGCAGGAAGTGCTGGAGATGCGAAGTCGGTACGAGGGCCGTCTGGTGGAGCTGGATTCAGGAAGGCAGAAGGAGTTTGAGAGCAAGTTAGCAGAGGCCATGCAGCAGCTACGACAAGAGCACGAATCTCAGATCCAGCAGTATAAAGACGACCTGGAGCGTACTTTCAGTGCAAAGGTATACAGCCTGGACACTCCCATTCCCATCAATAGTGCGTGTGCGTTTGTAAATTTAGTGTCGTTTTTACATGCCTTTTAATCCGTTTACCAAATGTGACTCTAATCGAAATAAAAATGATGCACACAAAGAACCACATGGCATAATATTATATTGCAGAACGACACAAATTGCAAGGAATTGATCTACACTATGTAAATGTAGCAGCATATGCTAAATATAGCCAAAAGTTTGCTGATTCCTTTCCAGCACCTCCGATATATCTTTCTTCCCCAAAGTGCCACCAAGTTGGAGGCACACGGGTGTAGAGAATGTCTTTGTATGTTGTAGCATTAAGCGTTCTCTTCACTAGAACCAAGGGGCTTAAACACTGTTGCAAAAAAAAAACAATGCCCCTGTAAACAAACCAAGCTCCATGAAGATATGGTGTTATCGTTTGGGTAGAAGAACTCTAATGATCTGCCACATGCCCTGACCTCAACCCCACTGAACATCTTTGGGATGAACGAAAGGCTGATTGCACCCCAGACCTCCTCACTTAACATTAGTGCCCAAGCAGAAGTATTGATAATTACAGGAGTAAGTGTAAAGCTAAATCTTGAATAGGATATTGGGGAAAAAAACATGTACGGATGTGGTGTTATAGTACTTTTGTCCATGTAGCGTTTCTGTACAAGTATGTGGGATGTGTTTATTCCTTCACGTATTGCAGCTGGACAATGCCAAGCAAGTGGCCTTGAAGAACAGCGATTATGCCACCTCTACAAGAGAAGAGCTGGAAGGCGCCAGAATAAAAGTGGAGTCCCAGTCCAAGCTGCTAAGCAGTCTGCAGAAACAGGTATGGCATAATGGTTAAATAATATTATCATGTTTTTGGTAGGGTGTGTGTGTGTTCTGGTACAGATTTGCTGGCTACAAGTAATGCCTTCAGGAGTATTGTTGATGAATAGCGTAACGCTTGTGTTTGTGTGTGAGAACCGCGAGCTGGAGGCACGCATGCAGGACCTGGAACGAGCTCTGGACCACGAAAGGCAGCTCGGCCAACAGCGGCTCTCCCAGAAGGAGCAAGAGATGGCCGACATGAGGCAGCAGATGCAGGCACAGCTGGAGGAGTACCAAAGTCTGCTGGACATCAAACTCATGCTGGACATGGAGATCAACGCCTACCGTAAAATGCTGGAAGGGGAGGAGCAACGGTAATCTTGTGCTGCCATAAGCTTCCTATTTAAGCTGGTGTCTCTTGGCGAAGTTGATGGACGACAGTGTTGTTCAAGTTCTGGAAACAATATCTTGTCTGTCTTCACCATATGAATCCTTCTTTCGGGTTTCTATTCTCCGTTTAGCCGTTTTCGTATTCATTTGCCTACTTTTTGTTCATTTGCCTCATGTTTCCTTTTCAGACTTAATCTTTCGCCGAGTCCGTCTCAGCACGCTCCGATCTCCCGCACACACGTCCATGCCGCGCGCAAGGCTTGGGGAAAGAAACGTAAGCACGAGGGAGGGACTGGTGTCTCTCCAAGCTACAAAGTGTCTCAGCACTCATCCGCTCGAGGCTGCATGTCCATCGATGAGATAGACCTGGACGGAAACTTCATAAGGCTCAAGAACAACTCTGACATGGTAGAACCAACTTTGCTAACGATTCAAAGTGCTTGGTTTTAGGCTTAGTGTTATGTTTTAGTTTTTTTTTATCTTTTGTTGAAGACATGGTGTTTCATTTACTTATTAACTGGTATGTTTCCTTGTATTGTTCTGTAAGCATGTCATGTCTCTATTTCTACTCTTTCTTTTATTTATATATATAAATACACACGCACAGAGTTAATGTTTTCTAATGAGAATAATTTGAGGATGGCACAGTGTTGCCTTGCTGTAACAGGTTGAACCCTAACCCTGCCCTGGTTGAACAATGGGTTTAGGTTGCAGTACAGTAGAGTTTATTTCCCTTTTGTTTGTGGGCATTTCCTTTTGAATTCTCTTGATTTCCTGGATGCATCTCAAAACCATAAGCTGCCCCTAGGTGCGCATGTGTGCACTGCAGTAGATTGGTGCGTTATGCCGAGGTTATCCCCCGTGTTTAAGCGGTTACTGATGATGAGTCAATGATTTGAATGCTTAAATAGTTCTTGTTCAGCCTCATTTAACCGAGTACTGTTTCAGGATCAGTCACTAGGAGGTTGGATCGTGAAGAGAAGTCAGCCAGGAGGACCCGACATCGTGTATAGAATCCCTTCATCCTACATTCTGGCTTCTGGACAAACGCTGACGGTAAAAATGTACACAACAAAGCTAGTTTGTAGAGATGAGTGGACCGGAAAAGCGGGTTAAAAGGACTGGTTCCTGCGCCATGTGCAACATTAGCAGTGCTGTACAGACGGGATCACATGACCGGTCCACATCCAAGTGGGCCAACACACTCGGGCCATCCAAACAAGTGAAGTCTAGTTGCCACAAAAACTGAAACGGGGGAGGGGGACAAACACTATTTACAGAATCCTCTCCAGTAGTATTAAAAGAAGTTAAAGGGAAATTAAATTTTATTTCTATAGCGCTTTTAACAATGGACATTGTCCCAAAGCAGTTTATATAGAAGATAAAGAATAAGTAAAATTCTGACCTTTTACTTTATCAGCATCTCCCCACACAGCCTATGTCTCTAGTCTCTTTCGCTAACATACCTACTTTCATTAAACATGAGCCTTATTTTCAGCCCATATTAGTGGTGTGTTGATCTTAAAGTATATTTTTCATTTAAAAAAAAATTTTTTTTTTTACTGAATTTAGCAACATGTCAGCACTTTTTCCAGGATCTGGCACACACAAATGTCAGGCTTGGAAAACTAATATACATTTATTGTTTTCTTCATTTGAATTTTTTTTTTCTTTTTTCTCTCTCTCACACAGATTTGGTCTAAAGTCGCTCGTGTGGATCAGAAGCCCCCGTCTGATCTGGTGCTGAAGAGCCCAAAGTCGTGGGGTGCCGTGAACGATGTCCGAGTGTCTCTTCTGAATCAGTACAGTGAAGTAAGGCTTCATGTTCAATACTTCAGCTGCTGCACTTTTTAAATAGCTGAATCCACACACACCGTTCTGACTTGTCTATGGAGCTTAAGCAAATTTATCATGCAAAATAGTTTGGTTTGAACAGTTCTTGTACTGTATCCTTTTTCTTCCCTCTTTTCATATTAGGGAAATATTTCTGTAGTGAACGCTGCACTCTGTAGTTATTTACTCTGCATTACTACGGCTAAAATTTGGATCATGGTACTTCTGATATCCGTGTTGGTCGGAGTATTCGACTTAAACTATTTGTGTGTATTTAGGAGACAGCAGAGCGCTGTGTGGTGCGGCTGCAGGGTCGAAAAGATGGAGATTCGGAAGAAGATCTGGAAGAAGAGAGTGGCGTTGGATCTGACCTTCATCTCTGCCATCAGGTAAGCTATGGTTTATTATTGTGAATTTTTATTTTTAAACCAACAGTCATGGCTCACCGGTTAGAACATTGGCTTACTGGTAAAAGGCAGGGTGTTAAAATTCAGCCAGGTTGCTAACCCTGAGCCCTCGACTAAGGCTTTTAACCCTTAATTAAAAAATAAGATGTACCGGTATGTAAGTTTCAGTGAATGACGGCCAAATAATGTAAATGGCTGCATCCTAAACTGATGTTTAAAAGATTCAGTACTAATAATCACCGTTCTAATTTAATATTTCGTTTCCTCTGTTCTGCTTTAGTGACCAGAGAATACTCCTGCAATTGCTAAAATGTTCAGTAACCGCAAATTCAGCCCCATATCGCTTTATAACCAGGCTTAAACACAATTTTTAGTTTTCGTTTTGCTTCAAATAATGATTTGAATTCTTTAACTGTTGCTAATCACTCGGCCCATGTTTCTCTGTCGTGCAAAAGGCCCAAAGAAAGAAAAAGAAATGCTGTACTCTTTCCTGAATTGTCTCGGCACAGTAGGTGAGACTCTGGTGATGCTGGCGTCATAAGTGCCGTTATATGCATGCTACCGTATTCTGCAGCATTCTATTTACAGCACGATGTATTGTATTAACAGCAGCATTGTTTACTTTTTGTTTGCAGCTCCTGGTTTAATTAAACCGTCGCAAAAAGAACGCTTCGACTATTACAATTGATCGCTTGCCAAACGTATCCAGCCAGCAACAGTACTATAGTGGAAAACTGACCGCTACGCTAGCTGGCTGAACGTTAGTGGACACCTCCCCAACACACCCACGTTAGTTTGTCTTCCGCAAAGTTGCGATCACGATAATCTAACCGTAAGCACAATTCTTTCCAGCTGTGTGGAGGTTATTATAGAAGTAAGAGGGAGTCTAAACTTGGAGTGGGGTGTTTACCAACCACATATGGATGGGTGTGATGGTCAGGTGTCCCAATACTTTTGTCTACATAATGTTTGAATGGTAGAGAATGCGTAACGTGTTTTTCAGGTTAACGTAAAGGTCAGTGGGTGAAATCATCTGCAGCCGGTATTTGAAGTGATCCACCTGGTATACTTGTTGTACCTAATAGACTTGTTGTAGGAGCGCACAGATTATTTTGGTTTTAGATTTGTGATGAAACGAACTTCACCTCAAATAATCTACTTAAGCGGTTTTATGGCATTTCATGTCGCATTAAGCTGAGCTGTGTCCAGCGTAAATGATCACCTTTACATTCCTGATAATTGATTTTAAGTATTTGCATTGATTCTATAGGCACCAGCTTAAATGCTTCCGCTTGGCATATGGGCTGCAACCTTTTAATTAATAATACAATTGCATTTCCCAACATTTTTTTTTTTGTTTTTATAATAGTGTTCCACTACTGTTTACCACACCCTCATTAAATTCGCAGCAAAACTCTGCGACGTAGCAGTCAGGAAGGGGAACCGGCGTGTTTTTTTTTTTTTTTTTTTAGGGTATACAACATGCTATTTATTGTACAGTATCAGACAATTTTAGGGCCACTTTTTCAATCACTATCGATCTTTATGATAATTAGCTAGCGAAATAAACCGAACCGAATACTCCTAGCGCACGCACTTCCTAGCTTGATAAATGGGCACCATGATGGGCTGTAAACTAATTCTAAAAAAAAATCGTTAGGCGACTCGCGTAAGTAGCAAATCTGTACAGAGTGGCAGATCAAATGTCCACAGTTAGAAAGGGTTTATCCATGATTTCTTCACTGCTTGTACAGCTTGCAGTAATTCTAGGTGATGGTGGCTCAATGGTATAAGGCTCTGGGTCAGTGATCAGAGGGTTGGGGGGTTCAAGCCTCGCACCAGGCAAGCTACCATCATTGGGTCCTTGAGCAAGGCCCTTAACCTCCCTTTCTCCAAGGGCGCCGTTTATTCTGGCTGACCCTGCACTCTGACCCCAGCGTATTCTGACAGGTATGCTGGGATATGTGGAATGCAAAACATTTCACTGCATGTATGTGTATGTGACTAATAGGATCTGAAAATGTCAGTAATCATTCAGATCTTCAATTATTATTGTTCTTGGTTAGGTCTGCATCCCCAAGATCACCGGATGGATGGATTTTAAGATTTTTTTTTAAACTGATGTCAACACTGGTGTGGTTATAACTGAATTGAAACTTTTTCTTTTTCTTTTTTGTTTTGTAATTTTCTAAGCCATTAATATGAAGCACATTATTTTGAACCTATTTAGTGAAAATCACTGTTTTTACAGGGTTATGTGGCAAATCAGGAGACCAGCTGTGCAGTAATGTAGCTACCCTCTACCCCTGGTGTCTACACTGGAGCGTGATGTACCCACGGCACGCCAACTCTTCCACGCTGTGTTTGATCTATTTGTGTAAGCACCATGTCCCCAAATATGTTTTTGTATCATAACTCCCGTTTCTTCTCTAAGTGCTCACTACTAAAACCAGACAAAGACTATAAAGCTCTAGTCTTATTGATTCTAATGAATAGTGTTGGATAGCGCTCAGACTAAATCAAGACCAGCAATATTAAGCTACACATTTTCCTTGCTTGTTTTCTCCAATGTCTGTCTGTCTGCTCCGTATTTATTGTCTTGGCATGGTGAGATATTCTTTTGCACATGCTTATGTCAAGTTAACGGACTGTTTCACAAGTAGCCAGATGTGGTAAAGTTCCTGAGGACTAAACCATAGACTGCTGTTGTACATGTAGCGTTATTGGATTTTTTTGTTTTGAGAAATAAATGTTTCCTGTAATTTTTCTTTAGTTATGTACGAGTGTCCATGTATCGTGTTTCAGTTATTAATCTAATTTGCTCTTCTAATTTAAGCAGAATGTGTCCGAATGAGTGGTTTGAATATAGCTGATCTGTGTTTCTGACAATTGGAGCGAGGCATAGCAGAACACGAGCATCTAAAGACCTCAAAAACTGATTGCTGTTTGTTTATTGCTCTAAAGTATATGATTTTATACATGCAGATTTAATAAAGACGATGCTGTAATACTACGCATCTTAAACTTGGACTTGCTGATTTGTGATTGTGTAACTGAAAGTCATCATATTTCTTAAACCGGTGGTACACTTTCACGACAGAAGCGGAGAACATTTTAACAGCATATAAAAAAGCATCTGCTATCTGAATTGTATTTTTAAACGTCCGTCCTTCTAAAGGAAACTCGTTTATCTCCCGAGTGCTGCGGCGGAGCTAAAAAGAACCCGACGCTATCTGAAGTAGGAGAGTGCAGACTGCTCAAGGCCCGTTTCAGAAATATGGCCCAGGTTAAAGATGACTGAGGAGGTACCATGTGACCTGGAGTCAAGTGGCCTTCGTTGGTAGTGTGCTTATCTAAATGGAGTAGGGAAAGGGAAGGATGGCACCGGAGAAGCTCCGGCACATCAGTAGAGTGTTTAAAAACCGGATACATCGTTTCGGTTTATTGGATAATAGCTTTAATTAAAATGAATAATTGATTGGCTGGAAATACAGAATTCTGGAGATGAAGACTGTTGCTAAAGGATCTTAAGTGAGGAACTTTTAAAGGGTGTGTAGAAAAAAAATCTGTTCTTTCCGAATCATTATAGCACTGGGATTCGGGGTAGCAATGACCGAATGGACGCTGCTGAAGCGGCTTCTTGATGCCGTACATCAGCATTCGACTCTGATTGGCCGCATCTGGCTGACTGTGATGGCCATTTTTCGTTTGCTGGTGGTTGCCGTAGCAGCAGAAGACGTGTACGCCGATGAACGTAGTATGTTCGTATGCGACACGCTACAGCCGGGTTGCGCCAACGTGTGCTACGACGCCTTTGCGCCCATCTCCCAGCCGCGTTTCTGGGTCTTCCATATCGTCGCCGTATCCACGCCGTCTCTCTTCTTCATTCTTTACACCTGGCACAATCTTTCCAAAATGGCACCTGGGCAAGACGTGGAGGGGTGTGTGCGGAACTGTAATTCTGAAAGCTGCTCCATTACGTCTCGTTATCATCCGAGAGACAAGATGGCTGACGTTCTGGAAAAAAGCATGTGTGTTTCACTAACTCGTGGTGGCACTCTCATCCAAAAACCTGCACCTCGGGAAAGAGGTTCGTCGGGAGTCCTGTCCAAAGCCTACATTCTCCATGTGTGTTTTCGGGCTGCTCTGGAACTGGCTTTCATTTGTCTTCAGTGGCTGCTGTTTGGGTTCTGCGTCCCAGTTCGTTTTACGTGTGCCGTCCCTCCGTGCCCTCAGCGTGTGGACTGCTATGTCTCGCGGCCCACAGAGAAAAGCATCTTTCTCATCTTTATGTTCTCCGTAGGTGTGTTCTGCATTTTGCTAAACTTCCTGGAGCTCAATCACCTCGGCTGGAAGAAGATCAGGCGGTCAATGCAAGTGAAGGAAGGATGGAAACGCAGCAGTTACGGAGCGATCGATGAAAACGGCCGCTCTGGGACGAGTAGTACGGCGTCTTTACCGACACTGGAGCTGCTGGTGGAGAATAAACCCGAGTGGGCGTGTGCGGGAAATGAGTGCTGCTCAACATCAAAACACAACGATGAAAAGTCACCGCAAAAAGAGAAACGCAACACGGCACGGATACTGAGAGGGAAAACCCAATCGAACGAAGGAAGAGCATCCAAGCGAAGTGCTGAAGTCTGGATATAAACGGAATCTCTTTTCACTTCTCTATAAACCGTGGTGATTTAGAGCTTGCTTTTTTATAAGTTGTAAAAAGGGATTGATTTTTTTATTAGTTACTATAACAAAATATATACCAAGTGTGCCACACAAACATCTTTAAAAAAAACAAAACATGAATATCAACCTTCAGATGCATAAACAATGTGTTTAATTTATCCATCAAATATAGACACCCTAATACTTTTATAACCTTCTTCTCAATCTTAATTTGAATGTGTTGATAATTTCTAAGAGTAAATACTAGACAAGTGTTTTTTGGTTTTATTTTGTTTGTATAATTTTTTTTTTTTCCATTTAATTTTGAGATTAAATTTGGAAACACGAAACCGTGACCGTGTTCGTGTTATAATATGAGACTCAGTATAAATTAATCAGGCGTAAGTGTGTAATGACGTGGTGTCCATTTAAACAGCTGTTATAACAGATGTTAAGTAATTGTTCAGGCATCTGTGTAGTTTGAGGGATTTGTACTGCGTGCCAGCCAAAGGAGGTGTGTTTCAGATATAAATCCAAAAACTGCACTTGACTTTTTGTTTTGAGAACTAAACTAAAGACACTACCAATAAGAGCAAGAACAGAATTATACAAAAGAAAAAGTGTTGAGCTACAAATCTACTGAAAAGGGTGATGGTGGCTCAGCGGTATAAGGCTCTGGGTCAGGGATCAGAGGGTCGGGGGTTCAAGCCCCGCACCAGGCAAGCTACCATCATTGGGTCCTTGTGCAAGGCCCTTAACCTCACTTGCTCCAGGGGCACCGTTTGTTCTGGCTGACCCTGCGCTCTGACCCCAGCGGTCAAATTTGTATGCTGGGATATGCGGAATCAAAGAATTTCACTGTATGTTGTACTGTATGATGTGCATGTGACCAATAAACTTAACTTTAAAACTTTAAAATAAAAAATGAAAATAATGCTATGTAATAATGCTTCCCCCATGCGTTGGGGTTTCATCGATTAGAATTTATCCCAAGTTAAAATGCTATTTTCAATAAAACGTCTGAACATGAATAAGTATTTTAGACACTTATATTGTCCTATTGTTGGCCGTTCCATAAGCTTTATGTTATTATTAAAATCCAGAGTAAATGTCGGAAGTCTCATGTGCAGTTTCAATTTGATGATGAGTTTTCATCCATAATCATAACTCTAATACCAAGCTGCTTGTCCAACATCATGCTCATGTTCACTATACAACTTCATATATTTACATGTTTACAGCATGTAAGTCACTTATTTGAACATTTTAACTTCAACTAAATGGGTCACTCATGCCTCTTTTGGCCAGTTTAAGTGTATTTGTTTAGTTAGCATGCCTTTAGCATATGTTGGTTAAGTGATAAGTGTTGGCCAGAACTGGGACATCAATCATTTGTTATCTGGGTGTCCTGCATTGTCTCACAAAAGCAGCTCTGCCATCTTACGATAGAACACAACTGACCCAAATATAAGTGTAGGGAGCGTAATGGAATAAAAAAAATTTATATACGCAAAATGGCACAATGACAGTTATAATTTGCATATTTGTTCATATGCATATAGGCTTGGAATGAAAATAAATAAGGGTAGAACTGGAGAAACTGCGGAGAACTGTGTCTACACCATTTTAGTTTTTAAAGCATTAGAAATATACTGATGTACATTCATTTATTCAACAGAGGTTAGTTCTGATTAATTACAGCTACACGTTTACTGTAATGATTAAGTGTCTGTCTGATATAACCTTAAATAAGTGTGTTATTTAATGTGTGTTGGGCAAGCAGAACTGGTGAATACATTTTTTATGGGATCAGATTGATTGCTTGTATGAGCAAATACTGTATGTGGGGTTATGTAAAGTTTACTTATGTCCATATTCCTTCCTTCGATATTTTTTGTTTTAATTTAAAAAAATCTATATATCTGACTGCCAGCAAAAGTGTCA
>JAOUQX010000003.1:6863057-6874814 GCA_028566295.1 Liobagrus marginatus
CAGGTAGTCTTCAAAGCATTTCACTGTATGTTGTACCACGTATAATGTACATGTGACCAATAAACTTTGAACTTTGAGTGTATGGGTTTCTGGAAAATGTAAAAAGGCTGTTATTCCAAAACTACTATTTTAATTATACAGCTAACTATAGCATAGCTATCGGCATTAAAAGTTAATAAAAAAACAACAACAAAATTACTTTGTTGGGGTAAGATAAAATAATGCATAGAAAGTGTACAAAGTAGTAAGACACAGTAAATATGTAACTAGTATTGAGTAGTAACAGTAAGAATAATCTTTTTACTATTTTCATCTTCCTGTTAGCCTCCGGTCAAATTTGACCAGTTGTAAAGTTTTCAATTTGGAAATATGGGTTTATTTTAGTAATTAAACTATTATATGTTTTTAAAAATGATTAAATGGGTTTAATTGCTTGAAATTAACATGATGCAACCCAGAATCACACTTAATAAACAGTTAAATCAGGAGGACAAAAGTTGCATGGCTGACGTGACGACAATACACACGTTAACTTGCTACATGTTTATCTCAGAGCTAACAATAAGCACTCACCAAACATTTAGCTTTGGAACCTGTCCCTGTTCGTGTGTGCGTGTGTGCGTGTGTGTAAACTGACCCAGTATGTCCGAGGATGGTTGCATGGTGTAGTGGTCCTCGTCCTTGACTGTCACACTGATTCACACTGGCTGAATTCTGGAGCAAAAACTCACAGGTGATCAGAGAGCCCTGTAAAAAAAAAAAACACGCAGACACACACACACACACACACATTATATTAACGTCAATGGTTATTTAAATATTTGCATGTCTCTCTCATTTATGATGAAGTAAAGCTTAAAGTACTTGCTTTGCAGATTATGTTTGAGTATAACATGAAATAGTTTTAGTGTATTTGTAACTAAAATGAAAAGTATTTGCACCCCTGACTGTGTGCGGTGCTATTTAATGCCATATATTTGTTGATGGGTTTTATTTTTCTCGACCCCTCTAAAAGTATTTTACTGACTTGTGCACCTCACACCTTCCTGTAAGGCAGTGCTTCTCAATTATTTTCTGTTACGCTCCGCCAGGAAGTTGAAAAATTTCGCGCCGCACAAAAACCGCACACCGACAATGAGAGCGCCACTGCCACCTACTATAGTGGATGTGCAATTACACTTTATTCTAGAACGGCAAAAAAAAAAAAAAGCATGCTCCCCAGGGTCACACACGCCCCCCCCAATTACTGATGTAAGGTGTTTGTTTTGATAGCTGATGAGGTCACTCACCCCGTGTACAGCCATGATCAGAGGGGATCTCTTCTCTTCGTCCGTGTTGATAAAGTTGACCTTCGCTCCGTGCGCCAGTGCCTCAGCCATGTCGGGAAGGCTGCGTGTGAATGAGGCCCAGTACAGCTGAAAGCTGGGACAGAACTGCTTTGGTTCGGAGAAAACCAGCTCTTCCTTACTTCTACAAGTGGAGGACTGAGCCACATGTACTTCTGCCCAACACAGGTACAGGGTTAGGAAATTTCCCACAAACATGTGATGACATAAGATAATGCTTTATAAGACTATAAGATTATAAGATAATGTCAAAGCTTCTTCTGATTCTAATATCAGAATTTGATTAAACGAGCTGTTATTCTAGAAACAGAAACTTATTATAATTAGTGCATTATTATCCAGTGTGGTTTGCAGCAGCTACGACTTTGTTAGGGGAATTTAACAGCACATTACGTTCATTCAGAATCCAGAATTCGTCATAGCTATAAATAGTAGCAACTGACCTGTATGACTCTGGCTGGTGTTTACAACTGCAAGGTTTCCTTTGTTCATGATGCCGCTGTTACCTAAAGCACGCACACACACACACACGGTCATTTTACCTACTCAGGAAGCATTTCCGGCAGGTTTTAAAGAAACAAACTCCAAAAAAAGAAACACCACAGCCATAGAAGCGAAAGCAAAAGAGTGGTCAGAATGTTAGAAGAGGGACGCGAAGGTGCTGGATGATGAAGCTCTACTCATAGCGGGGGGCTGTTCTGTACTTACTACTGCGCTGTCCAGATGTGTCAAAGTAGGAGAAGAGAGAATCTAACTCAGCAGGACAGAAGAGAAATTCGCTGGAAACTTCTAGGCCACTTGCAGCTATGCAAAGACCGGGTCACAGAGTAAAAGGTCAGAGGGTGCGGAGGTTAGTTAAAAAGCAGAAAAGACTTTGCGGAAGGTCAAACCAAAGCAGTTATTCTATGGCTGCAGGAAAAGAAAGCAAAAAGGACGGAGAGTCATGGAGGATACGTCACAATTTCTTCGCTCATCACTTGTTCTTATTTATACAAATTGTTTTATTGCATAGAGTTAAACTATAGTTTTAGTGCAGATTGGATTTTGTGTGCTATAGTTAAAGGATTAAAGTCCAACAACCTACTAGGTTACATTTTAGCAATGAATTAATAAATAAATCTGCATTGCTTAAACGTGTAATGCCACACTAACCTAAAGATCCGGAGGCTGGTTGTGTTTTCTGGGTATGCGCTTGGTCTGTTGCTTGTTGTGCGTGTGATTCGGAAGAGTCATTGAGTAGTTTCTGCTCTAGGCTCAAAGCCATGATCTTCCGCTTTAATTCATCGTCTGTTGGCATTCTGATGAAGCGCCGATCGACATACTTGGCTCTGATATATAACTCAACTTCCTGCCTGATGGACAGATTCATGAAGGACAGAGACAAAAGATGCTCAGGGAGAAATCTTGGACACAGATGCATGTCTAAAGTATATTTTTTGAAACAAATATCATCATCATCATATATAAGGACTTATCAGCAATATTCAGTGTATACCTGGAGTCTCCTGATTGTGGTTTCCGTGCTCCGAGCGCCTCCCGGCGAGCTTCATAAATACGATTTATGACGGCGTTTCCAAGCTCGCACATTAACTGAAAAACATTAAATGATGCAAAGTTATAGACACAACGCAAAGTACGCAATGAATTTTGTACTTTGTAGCGTTTCTTTTATTATTATGACTATATTTAGTTTGTTAAATGTGTCATCAATAAAACACTTGAATGAAGGCTAATAAAATTTGAATAATAATAATAATAATCTGATGCGTTACATTATTATTAAGCATGTGCATCATGTTTATATGCATAGAATGACATACATGGCAAAACATCCTGCAACCAGACATCCATCTCAAACAGCCGAGCTAATTAACCCAGGGATTGTGACATGGTTACTTAACTAATCAGAATTTAGTTGGGCGTCTCTGTAATATGTCTTTGTGAAGGCATGGACATTTTACTTCAATGTTCAAACAACATTATGAATAAATAAAATTTTTACATTGACTGCAAATATTTGTTTTCTGCTACATTTGGCTGTGCTATAGCGTGCACGTGGGACAGAGAGAGATTAAGCTATGACGTTGACACAGTGGGAGTTTGAGTAATACTGGACTGCTTTAATGTGACTCTTTCCAGCACCCGTCTGTTAGCACTGCTTGGGATCACCTCATTTCACTCATCTCACCTTCAGCAGTTCTGGTTCCCATGTGTCCAGCGTCAGAGATCGAACCTTGGAGAAATGAACTCCTAAACTCCTAATGACCGAGAAAAACAAGTGTATTTTAAAACCGTTAAACCGATGACATCCTTAGGACACTCCTCAATTTCAGGGTTCATTCGTTGTTAATGAGTTAAATCCTAAATAAATGTATGACATTGATTGGTTGTTTCTTTGCTTAGATATTGCTTTGTTTAGCAGCTACTTTTACAAAAAAGGTAGATAGTGGGTGTGTCTGTTGGAGTTTGTATACCTGTGGATGCCGGAACATTGGATACACAGCGTGATCCCCAGATTAATGCTGGCCCATTTGGGATCTGGCTGGCCGCAATCACAGCACGTGCCGTTTCCTGCAATGGCCATGACCTTTTGTAAGGCACCTTCTCCATTCAGACTCTTCTCTCTCAGGTCGGACTCCAAGCTTCCGGTGGACGGTGATGACTTCCTGTCCAATTTCTGTCAAACACATAAACCAAAGCAACTACTTCCAATTAGGCAGAGACTTGTTAAATAAATAAATGGCTGTTTTGATAACTATAATAACAAGTTATTATAACGAATAAGTGTTGCAGAGATGTCTTTAAAAATGTGTGTTCTGATTTTAGATTCATCCACATCACTGCTGAGTTTCTCCATTAGCTATCTAGATTTAGTTTAAAACCAACCTACTCTTTGTACGTATTTTTTCTCTCTCTAGCTGTCTTTGAAATGCCAACTCTTAAATAAGTTCACCTCTGAATCATGTGATCTGTCTCTGAAAGCCGTAGCGATGCTGTTCTGCATTGCGCGGATCCATGCTTGTTTCAGCTTTTCAGAATCTGCCTGCATCATACAGCTTCTGTACAGACATATCCACGGACACACATGCTCATAGAGGGGGGGGAGGGGGGGGGGGTTGGCGGAAGGCTGGGCAATAGGCTATAAAAAGACTAATAACAAAACATTTGATTTAATATGATATTTTCTCAAATAACTCACTATTAAGCAAATTTCTTAATGCCCAAAAGGGTCTGTAAAGAGTTTGCAAATACGTTTAATATTCTATTCGATTATGAAAACCTATAGCGATGTCCACAAGCCTGTAGAAAATCATGTATGTTAAATAACGATCATTGTGCCGTTATACAATTCAGACCGGCTTTAACGATTCAGTATGAAGTGTGTTTACTGTTGAGCTAGACTCACTTTGTGGGTGAAACCACCTCGAAGCAGAAGCGGCGTTCAATGTCCTCACAGTGTTTAACTGTACACAACCTCAGATCTTCCACCACAACTGTGGGGTTATCCTAAAACAAATACAAAAAACACTGGTTAATTTAGTGGTTATTGTTTAAAGATTTTATAATAAAACCGCACTCTTCTAAAGCCTAATAAGTCAGGTGACAAACCTTAAACTTCTTTTGGTACACTAACTGATTGTTCTGAATTGAGAACCAGCGCCTGAAAAGGATAACAAACAAAAATTATGTGAGCTAAAAAAAATAAAATAAATGTAAATACTGAAATTCTATTAGATTTAAGCAAGGAAGAAAAAGATTAACTGAGATTTATCTATCAGTTTGCAATGTCAGACAGCTTTTCTTTTTTGTTTGTGGAGCTACAATGCTAACGGAGCGAACGCTTAATGTACCATTTAGTCATTTCTATCTGAAAAAACAAAGTTATTGCTCATCCTGTCTGCCAACAACTGATAATTTCAGTCCTGTCCATAGACCCAACATAAACAAATTTTTAACCAACATGTGATGACCTCTGCATAGAAAATGTGTTACTGCAGCTACTGATATTCAGAGACCCTCAAATATGAGATATTCAGTGACCCTCAAATATGAAACGTCCCAAACTCAGTCTAGGAAAGCATTTCAAGGAATGGAAATAATTCATCTTTTTTTTTTTTTTAAAAGAAAAAGACAATGAGCTTCTGAAAGCTGATCCATTAAAGGAGCCATCATAGTACAATATAGTGGTACCATATACCAATAGTCCATTACTTTAAACAGTGCCATTACATTAATACTTTTTAATGATTTTTACGTTCTTAAACCACTAGAAAGTTGGAGATGTGCAAAAATAATACATAAAAATCACAGCCCCAGACTACTCAAACATAAAGCATTTTTTCAAGTTCAACACCAACCTGTTCCAGGTTTTGAAGGCATTACTAGCCCTCTTGAACAGATAACCCCCCATAATGATCCCGTTCTCGAGGTCCACATTGTACTCCAGCTTAGTGTCGTCATTTGAGTAATTCTAAGGAAACACATTGGTGGATTGGTAGACCATCATTTGTGGATATGCAAAAATGAAAATTATGTTTCTAAATATTGAACACATAAGGGGACACAAGAGAGAATGAAAACCATTTTCATTATGTATTTCATTATTCAAAACAATCGGAATCGGCAAGAACTAAGTCTAAGTGTCAGTCGAAGTAGAAATTGCATTTTCAAAAATTGGTGTGCTCACATCAAGCAATAACGGACATATGCACACTCTTAGATGAGCGGTCAGTCACTGAACTTGCTGTGTTTGTAGTGCGGTGGTTTAAACGTTGTCCAATATATTAAGAGGAGTAACAGGATTCTTTGCTTACTGTCATTGAACTCCTGTGTCGGAGGAAGAAGAATTAACGGAATCAGATGTCATGTCAGTGATCATGTTACAGAAAAGCGGTGAGAAAAAGAGCTGCGGTCTTCTCAAATAACCTTCAGAGGACATTACATCCATTACAGTCCGGTCCAAAAGTCTGAGTCCACGCTCAGATGATGTCATTAAACTAATAATTCACTCTCAGTATCAGAAGTCTTGAGTATTTTTGAGGTTAGAATGCTAGACTATAAACTCAGGTTTTATACACTATACCTAAAAACTTGGTAAGGTCGTTCTATCAGCACACATAATAATCTTATAGACTTATTATTTGTATAGTAACAATACGTTCATAGTGAAAGTGCAATATAACCAGATATATTGTAAACATCACTGATAATAGCAGTTTATTTTTGATAATAGCGGTCAACATTTATGGAACATGTTTTCAGTGTGCATGCACAGAGGTTAAGCTTTTTTGTGTTTTATTTTTTGTGTCTTATTAAATCACAAAGCTAAAAAAAAAAAAAAAAAAAAGGGACAAGTGAAGGAACCATTGTTAATAACTGGTATAATGTTTACTTGTTTATTTATCCCACAACCATCTACAAAAAACAAACAGAAACAAGTATGTTATACTTGTGCTATGGTTGAAAAGAAATAGAACAGCTATTAAAAGCTGTAATACCTTTCATACATTTACAGGGTTTTCATAACAAATTAGACTAAAACACAAATCGACACCAACAATCCTGTTCACTTTAAAGTGGATCCATTGTTGTGACAGCTGAATGAAGAGAGAAACTCGGACACACTCATTTATGGGATGCGTCAGTGCTACAAACACTTAATGACTGGAAATGATTTAAAATCTGACATGCTGTAGTACATGAGTCAGACCATGTGGAGGACTGAACCAGACATGACGCAGAGAGAACAGGATCCATTTCCCAAATCATTGGACATCAGAGTTTATGAAAAAAATGTCTACAACCAAATTACATGTTCCCGTTAAATTAGTCTGTATGTAATCTCTTAATCGCCAGGAATGCCATGTGGAGGCTTTACTCACTGCATCATTGGAAACTACATTATACAAACAAAGTCTTTGTATTACAAATGAGGCATGCCTGGCCCAATTCAAGCATCACAAACTTCACTCGAAATCCTCGACTCTTGATTTATTCAAACGAGTCACACAAACCTGGGTCGTATTATTTTTTTGTCTTCCACGGCTTATGAAAACTTTGTAAAACTGAAGCACTAATCCATGACAGCTAATATAAAATAACAGAGAGAACACACGCGCTTTTAAACTTGATTTTGCTAAACCCTCACAGATGTTGTATCTACATTATTAAGATATTTGTTGAAATGTATATTTACCATCATTTGCATAAAATGTAACTATAAAGTGCATGAAGTGTGGAAACTGATCGGTCAGAATTCGGGGTGGGAATCTTTGCAACTCATGATTCGATTCAGATGGCTACGATGCGATCATTAAACGATTATCAATACATCTTTTGTTTACCATGTGCCAAATATTCAGGAAAGATGGCGTCACAAGGTGAAGAAACACAAAGTTGAGAAACGTGTGATTAATAATCAAACAACCCTAATCCTGGGAAATGTCCATATGGAATAAAACACTTCAGGATGTTTCGAGGGAAATGAACAATTCTGGAGAAGCACTGTTCCCGAGACCACATTATTCCACCCTGTGTTTGTACATCACGCTGTTGTGTGATCCTCCTTTATTATGTACATTTTCTGACAGGAAAGTCTGTAATAATTTAGGATAGCCTCTTCAGTCAGATTTATTCTATTTTTTTCCCACTCCGATATCTATACTAACAGCTCCTAAAGCAATACTGCTACGGCAGATGGCCTACATAATCTATGGCCCATAAAAATCATCTAAGATGTTTGTTAGCAGATTTTCATTGAACATTTTTGAAAGGAACCTCCAAATATAGACCGAAAGAATAACTGCTTATTGTTGCCATCATTTTACTGCGCACACGAACCAAGTTGTCTCTTATACGCTCTACAACAACAAAACTATTGAAATATCTAAACTGTCACCCATTTGTGTAAATAAATAGATCATTTTCTTTGTACCACAGTGACTTTCTTTCACATACCTGCACAGTCATGTTGTGTGCTATACTACACATGACACGCATGTCTGAATGCACTGAAAGCAACGTCCCCATGTCCGCCAATCACTGCTAGCATCCCTGTGTTAAAGCGACTTTCGTGTCTATTTAATCCCTCAGCGCTTAAAACAAACAATGAGCTCCTCGGACATTTTTACACTCACCAGATACCACACGTAGTAAAAGCGGCTGAAGAGCTTCATGCTTGATAAGGGTATGTTTGTGTGCAGGACACAACCTCCAAGCAATGCAGTAACCATCATTCGGTCCGGGAGTGCGTGTGTGTGCATCTGCACTAGCTTTAGCAAGCAGGCTAGAATAACCAGGAAGAGCTTTGCTGCATTAAACATTAATGCTCTGTGTTTGTTTGTGTTTAAAAACACCTCACATTCAAGTGCATGTTTGTGCAGACCTTATAAATTCCCAAATTGCAGAGAGTCATTGAGTCAGGATGCTGAGAAAGAGGCCGTAAACAAGAGAATGAGAAAAGGAGAGACGAACTCACCTGCTGAGCTGCCTTTGATAGAATGCAGAGAGAAAAGGGAAGATAAATATTAGAAATTCTGACGAACACGCGCACTCCCCTTTCACAACCCTCTCTCTCTCCACCTATCTCAAGTCCCTCACAGTCCTCTTTCTGCCCCCTTTCCCTCCCAGTTACTGTAAAGCAGGTCAGACCTCTCAAAGTCTATGTGTAGCAGGTCAGCTTCTCCCAGTTATTTTACAGAGTCAGTCCCACTCACTGTACAGCAGCCCTGCCCCATCCCAGTCAAATGTAAATTACATCAGCCCCATCCCAGTCACTGTACAGCAGCCCCATCCCAGTCAAATATAAATTACATCAGCCCCATCCCATAGCAAACAGCAGGTCAGCTGCGATCCTCTAATGCAACAAAGGGTTAAATCTACAAAAGAAGTTTAGACTCCTTGTGAATTTTAAGTCTTCTTCTTTTCTGCCTAGGGTTAAACGCGTTATTTAGAACAAGCCATAAGGCAGGAGGAAAAGGATGAGCTCATTAGAAAGAAAAACCCAAGCTTTTGAATGTGGCTTAAATGTGTGTGTAAAATATGCAATAAGTTTGTGTGCCAGTGGTGCCAATCAATTTCTTCTTTTTTAAATCGTGCGAATCTCCAGTGTTTACCCATGTCCTTATTAAAACTACAATTTACAGAAATGCAAATAGGCACATTGTTCATTTGTTTTAATGAGTAAAATAAACAGGTGGAAAAGGGTGAGATGGATTTATCACGACCCACTTGGTCCTCACAACAGGCTAGAAACCAGCGTGTCCCAATCAAAACGTTGATTTTAAATTGGTGGAGCTGCACTGCTTCTGCTGCAGCTGTATAAATGAACATGACGTCGGCAGAGTGGCGCAGCGGTAGCGCGCCTGCACCGACATGTACTCAGCGCATTTGCGCTGCGGGCGACTCGGATTCGAATCCGGCCCGAGGTCATTTCCCGATCCCTTCCCCACTCTCTCTCCCGCTTCATTTCACTCTCTGTCCTATCGATTAAAGGCATAAAAAGCCCAAAAATAAATCTTTAAAAAAAATAAATGAACATGACATGACTTCACACGGTACACACTCCTCACAAATCAGCTTCAAACGGCACCCATTCATATAGCCATCTTTTGGTTGTACTTTGAAGCAGATAATTACACTGCTGACTTTTGTAGTCACTTAAAAATGAAGGATTGAAACAAATCACTAGAAATATAAATAATAGAGACCCTATTTTGTTTGCAGGATGTGTGACGATCAATACTGAATCACAAGCAATTAACCAGCGGTCTATTTAAAAACAGCTGAGTCATAAATGGTGCTGTTCAGCCTGTACTACAATCTCACACACACTCAAAAACTAGTAATGTTATTTTGGGTGACGTAACAGTTGAACTAAAGGAATATGGTCAGAGAGAAACGGCATAAAAGTAAGAAATAATAAGAGTGAATGTTTATTTTTACCTTTTGCTGAATAGTGGAGTGTTTTGTTTCCATGTCCCTCTTATCCTTTGCAGCATCTATCATCAACTGCTCCAACTAAAATACATAGGAAAAATGTAAGCTGGTTTATTATGTAAGCTATTTTAAAGTTTCTTAAAGTCAGGCTAATTCACTTAGACAAGGAGAGGCCACCGGACTCACGAGAAAAGGCCCTTACTCGGGCGACAGAAGGACTGAGTGAGATGCTTCCATCTGGGCATAAAGAATCCTCTAAAGTACCCCAACCTCAGTCGTGGAAAGGCGCTCACTCAAAGGAAAGTCATCGACACCGGGCATAAAGAAGCCCCCTGCCCCAGTTCAGGCATGAAGAAGTTCCCAAAGCACCGGCCAGGATATGTCCCACCATTTTAATACAAAGGACGGCCATCCACAAGCTACACCCTGGCATTAGCAAAAGGAAGCCCCCACTTGGGCATGAAGTATAACAAAGTATATAAATACACACAAACATATACGCTCACCTGTGGGCAGCTTCTCCATGGCAGTCTACACCGTCCCTGTATGCTCTTTAGCTTCATGATAATACTTTCTCAGCCACACAGCTCAACTTCTAAAAAAACACACTCCTAATCAACCAACACACCAGGTCTGAAGTTTACTCCTTTATACTAAAAGAGTATGTTGCCTTACGTCTATATCTCTCCCACCCTCTCACTCACACAACCCAGTCTGGGAATAACCTGTCATTCCTTTAATTTCCACTTCCTCTTTCCAGAGTCAGGTTCACCAGTACCACAGAACTCTACAAAACGCTGACATTCGCAAATACGCAAAAGCATTTTTGAACGTTTCCATTTAAATCATGGACAGGTTTAAAAAACAAGTAATCGATTAACTTGGGCTTTAAAGGTTTGCTTGTGTGAGGCATGATGGTCATGGAGATAATGAAACTATCTAAAGACAGTTATGAAAATGAATGTTAAAAATAAAAACATGAAATAAAAACATGAATTCGTTATTAGAACTCGTTACTTATATAACGTTAATTATTATTAATGCAGAGTGACTTTGTGCCAAAAAACTGAAGCTTGTTCTATGAAACATCCAATTATATTAATCTGATAACTTAGATACGTAACAAAACTTAATTACTTAACGTAATTAAAACTTGAATCTGCATAAAAGGATGCAAATGACCGAGAACTTTAAAAGTTTAAAAACGATTTGAAGGAAATCAAGTTCACATCTATTTTAACAATAATATGTTAACATTTATAGCCTTTAGCATACATCCTTACAATGGCCAAAATGTGTCTAAATATCTATAATTTCCCTGCCTTTTCCCTTTTCCTACACCCCCCTGAGACTCTCTTTCGCACAAACATGCACAATTTGCACAAAACTGTATATCTTGTGTATATAATGTATACTTATATCGTGTACAGTTCTATAGGATATTCATAGCATAGTATATTGTATATTGTATTTT
>JAOUQX010000003.1:7014879-7025037 GCA_028566295.1 Liobagrus marginatus
TGCAAACATGGCGCCTGCTTTACACAATGCAATAGCTAACAGCAAAATACCTATGCAGCTTTTTACGCCGCAAGCCTGTCTTACACAAAACAAAATGCAGCTTTCACGCCGTGAGCATGTATTAAACAAAATAAAATGCAGCAATAAAATCTGCTTGGATTGGTTTACACAAAACAGAATGCATCTCTCACGATGTGCGCATGTATAAAAATGCAGCTTTCACGACGTGAGCATGTATTAAACAAAATAAAATGCAGCTGTCACACTGTACGCATACATTATAATTCAGGCATAAAAACCTGCTGTGGTTGATTTACACAAAACAAAAATGTAACTGTCAGGAAGGTCACATCCTTATCTATGCAGCCTCTTTTGACAGCATTACATCATTTTATTACATTTTATGTGGTTATACATTTCTAAAGTATTAATCACACGAGCTATGTGTTATGTATTTATCGCGGTCTTCCTTTCATCACCATTTAGGTACGGTTTCACACTCCTCTCGCCCAGACCAGTCTTCTTCCTCCTCATCCTCTCTGTCATGTTCTTCATTCGCCTCCTGTGGGGTGACAATCCCTACCTTTCTCTTTCTAGCCCAACAGCATGGCTGATGTAGCTTCTTCTGTCCTCTATTTTCTATGCTGAGCCTTCTGTCTCTTTAATTAATTAGTTAATTTTCCGGCTTCTGTTTGGGTTCACTGCATACACGGCGGGCGATGGCGCAATCTTAGCACAATCTGTAAGGATTAATATAACCAACTATAAATGTGTTTTGTACTGAATATTTACCCAGTGTCTCTCTCTCTCTCTCTCTCTCTCTCTCTCTCTCACTCTCTCTCTCTCTCTCTCTCTCAGATGAAAATGGTTATGTCCAGCAGTCTGCTGTTCCTCTCTCATCTGAAACTCATGGTTCTGAAGACGTGGCTATTTTTGCGAAAGGCCCGATGTCTCATCTTTTCTATGGGGTTCAGGAACAGAGTTACATCGCCCATGCTATGGCCTATGCAGCCTGCATCGAACCCTATGCTCATTGTTCCTTACAGCCAGCCCCTACACCAGACCCAGGTCACGCTGTTTCCACCCGACTCAGCATCTGTGTCATGTTGCTTGGTCTCATTGCTTCTCTCATCCATTTGTTCTAAAGGAACTAAACTTTTACACTGAACACTTCACTTGTTTCCCCTTACAGAGTGTGTAACATGCAATCATATTTTGGACTTTGTGTTAAACATGTGTCTTGTGTACATGATATAAATAAATTAATGTAACATAATAAATGTAAATGTAATTATAGCAATCTAATTAGAATCTCAAAATACACTTTGTATAGATGACTATTTGTTAATGCATTTTATTCCAGTTTATAGAAATTCTGTTAAAGTCGTTATAGAAAAGAAGTTTGGTATATATTTAATTTTTATGGCGTAAGCTGGATATCAACAGCTCCCAGACAATATATATCCATAATATACAGTATATCATGTTCAAATTGTTCATCCATAATTTTTTGTCATTAATTATTGCATTTTTAAAATGTCTCTATTTTGTATAATAATTAACCATTTCCTGCATAAATTATTTTTTGACATATCCAGATCTTGTTGTTTTTATCACAGCTTTTTCCTATAATGGACTAGCCGACTATGAAAAATGAAATCATATTTGAATTGTTTTTATTAAAATATTTATAATTCAAACACATTTATAATTGCTTTTTAAATTGCAATAAACAATCGGTTACAATTCTGAAAAGTTCTAACATCCTCTCCATCCCAAAACTCTTAGCTCACAAAATCTCATTCAGTTCATTTAATTTAATCATTATTTCAAGCACAAGATTATGGTAATATGTAATGAGAACATTTGATTTAATCACCGAAACACAACAGTGTGATCTTTCAGTTTAGTACTTTTAATAATCAGTTACTTTAATAGCAAACAATGCAAGACAGGTTTCAAAACGGCCTCAGAAGTTCTGATATTAATGTTACAGTACTGTAAAAGACCGATTTTCACATTAGACATCACTGGACTTTTGTTGTGATATTAGTACTATACGTTTTGAATATGTATACCTTACTTGAGAAAATAATACCAAAGCGAATAAAAAAAAAGTACTTCACAAATGATATGCATCATGTAACACACGTGTGTGTGCGCGTGTGGGTCAGTGAACTTCTGAACTTGAAGTTTGTTGTTAATTTTACCAAACGGTTTTTGTAGACACAAGAAATTTTATAAACGTTTTATTACCTTAAAGATAATAGTTGCCATTGAATCGAAATGAAAATTAATAAATAATATCGCTCCACTTTACACATTCGCAGCAGTCAAGATTTGTTCCGAGTCGGTACGCTAATTCCTGCAACACAGTTCCGGTTTCGTTTTTCCGGTCGCTGTAACGCTGCACTTGAAAAACGAGCGTGTGAAGTCACAGAGAACAACTGCGCCAAGTGGGACGGTCTAGTTTGATATTGAAATATTTTCGATTTTGGGGGGTTTTCCGACGCTATTTGTATTTCCATTTTACACAAGCAAAGCTGACTGACAGACAGACTATACCTGGCAGGGCGTTTTTTGAGAAGTTTGTGAGCGGCATTAAAGGAGTGTGAGAGGGAATGGCAGCTCCGGGGCCCGTTAAAGGTATTCTAAAAAATAAAACTGCGACCAAACCGTGTACTGAAGTTCCACTCGAGAGCACAGAGCCAACAGCATCCGGCTTTACTGAGGATGATCAACAGTGAGTAACCGTAACCTGTCAAAACCGTGGCCGAATCACAAACGTAGCCCATTTATTATATGACCAACTATGTTGCTTTTATGCTCCACCGTGTGTGTAGTGTACCCGTGTAGGGAGCACAGCGTAATTCTGGGTAAAGCCATTAGAAAGTGTCGTCTAGACATGGCTAACTATTTTTTTCTGCCATAGCTAACTCATGTTGTGTTTTTGTTTAATTGGATATTATGTTCTAAAAATCAGATTTTTGGAGCTAATTTAAAGAAGCTAACTAGCTAATTTAAAGTGTTTGAAAGCATTTCGGCTACGACTATTTAGCAAAACGAGCCCGTTTGTGTATGGCTAGGCACTACTAGCCTAGCTGGTGCGTATTGAATTTATCGGATTTTTACCGAAGTAAACTTTTGAATGTAGAGATTTTAGTTGCAATTAACAATGCAAAGGAAATGATGTGTATATACACCATATAACGATTTGTAGGGTATTTTCAGCTGTACAGATAAAATTTAATAGGAAACTAAGATGTGAAAATCAGGGCTAGTCGGTATGATCATATGATGCCGATATTGCGATCTATGAACATCATGTGACACTGAGCAGTTTCAATTCAAATGTTAGTGCGTGTGGAAATGTTTTGTGTTTGATCGAGCTCAGTGTGTTAAGATTGGCATTTAGAAGTGAGCTAGGGAAAGGACCTTTTTATTATGGGTTCATTGAATATTCAAATGTTCTTTGCATCCAAGTGTTGCAGGTCTTGTATAGCTCATTCTTTAAGGGAAACAACCTTCAAATGATTCACTGAATTAAACACTGAACAGCAATTGAACCTTGGTTGTAACCTAAATTTATCAATGTAAATTCTGATTCAGCCAATAACAGATCTTGGTTGTGAACCAAAGGTGCATTGATTTAAATACCAAGGGACGAGGAAGGAATTGTCCATGTTGATATTCGCAAATACCTTTGGTTATGACCTGAATGTTTACTGTTTCAGGCAATGAGTCTTGGTGATCTATTATACATTGATTTTCTGACTGACCAATGGGCAATTCGCCATATTGAGAGATCCGTTGATTGAAATATTGATTGACGAAACGTTTATGGAATAATCTTAGTTATTGCAAATATTTATTTATTATTTATAGTCAGTTGAGCTAATAAATACATGGCATTTCTATTTAATTGCAGTAAATTATTTTCAGTTCTGTATTGAAGAGAAACAAAATAACAGAATTGCCATTACATAAAATGTAACAAGATATCTGTATTTAAAGATGTGTATATACAAGGCCAAATGTTTGAAATTGACCATTTATGCTGCGTTGTTCTATACAGGTAATACTTCTGAAGTGTTTATTCTCCATGATGTTTTATTTGGGTAGTTGTGATGCCACTACTTTGTCCTCTTTAATTTTTCTCTCCCTGATGTGACGTTGTTCTTATATATACTGTCCCATGTGAAGGAAACTAGGGCACTGTCACTGTGTTTCACTTGTAGGAGATTGAGCAGTCTTCTTTATCCATACCAGAATAGTTTGAGCATAAGAGAGAGAGAGCGCGAAAAAATCCTTAGGGCATCATTGTGCAGCCAAACAGTAGATATTGAATCTTTCAAAGAAAACCTGTTCTGAACCTCCTACTCGCTGCATCTCATCCCCACACTGCTGGATTTGATCCTCTATCATGAGCTATGTCCCAAACCACCCACTACTCTGTATTGTAAAAGTACAGCAGCATATTATACAGTTGGTACCCTTTTGTACATTTTATTCAATTTGCAATACAGGAATATGGAGAGATGTTGAAAAGATACGTTTTGTCTCTTAAAGTTTTAAAGTGGGACAGTGTTCATTTCTCAGGGGGAATGTTCTGTTTGGATAAGTGTTAATGATTTTTTTTTTTTGCCTTATTTGGACACAACGTTTTAGAAAGAAGTCACAGAAATGGGACGAGATGAACATCCTGGCCACCTATCATCCAGCTGATAAAGATTATGGTCTTATGAAAATTGATGAACCAAGTACGCCGTATAACCGGTAGGTATAAACTTGCCAATGTACACTGTCTATACACGCAAGCATGCACACAGCAATTTGTTTAATGCCAAAATGGGTTAAATGAATTCTTGACTCATCACTGATTCCTTCCCAATTAACATTCAGTACAATGAGTTTCTGTTGGCTGGGAATTCTAGGGTTCTTGATGCTAAACGGCTGTACACTTTCTTTCAGGATGGTAGGAGAAGAAGAAGATGAGGAAGTGCACAGTGATTCAGAAAGTAACACCGGCCTCACTGTGGACGCCCTTGCAAAGAAGTGAGTGTGTAAATAAAAAGTTGTAAGATTTGGCTAATCTGTGTAAGTTTAAAAACTGTACAATAGTTGTAACTATTGTAAAATTGTACAACTGTGTGCAATAAGATGATAGATATATATTCAGTTGTATGTATTTATGTATAGCTGTGTTTCCTTTTTGTATATATTGTTATATATTCTATATGATGACTCATCCTGTGTGCAGACTGGCAGCGGCTGAAGGTTCAGGTCCTCGCTGTATGAGGGAGGAACAGGAGGAGAGTAGTGAGGAGGAAGAGCAGCTAAGTCCAGAGGAACAAGGTGGGTTAATAGGACTGTCACCATTACAAGTATTGCATAAACTCTTTGTTCAAAACCTAAAGACAGCCTAGTACTGGTCTAAAAGGTTTATCTGAGGTTCATGGGGTTATAGAACTGATGCTGAACAGTCAGAGAAAGACGGACAATTGGAGATGACTGATGAGCAGAAAACAGTCAGGGAAATGTTCACAGTCAGAGAGAGGGACAAATGGGCAGACTGAAGGGGGGAGAAAGCAACAGACTGGCATGAAACTGGAGACATGGACAGAAAGCCAGAGAGATTGATGAATTGTTGGAAGAAATATGCAGTTGGAGAAACTGCACACGTCCACCAACACGCATGGACACATTCACCAAATAGCATTAAACATGAGTTATAAAAAGGTACTGTTTAACAATTTCTGGAATAATTAACAAAAATAAGTTCAAATATCAAGTCTTTCTGTATCTCAATTTTTAGTTGTTGCGTGTCAATAGTTTTGAGGTTATTGCGTATGTGTGTGCGTGCGCGCGTACACACGCACACGGGGAAGACTGTGAGAGAAATTCGTTTCCTGTGATTGATTTGTACCAGTCAATAAGGAAACTAGAACCACCTCAGGTCACCTAGAGCTAAATTGACTGAGTTTTTTTTTTTTTCAAATGTGTGTGTTTCTTTTCTTCAGCCAAAAAGAAACAGTTTGAGAGGATGCGAAAGATGCATTATAACGAAGGACTTAACATTAAATTGGCCAGACAGCTGATTGCCAGAGAGCTTGATGAGGAGGAGGAGGAGGAAGAAGAAGAGGCAGATGAGGAGATGAACGACGACACTGAGACAGAGGACATTAATGTAGACCCTCCTCAAGATGGTAAAACGTTTTCATTCTTCATGATTTATTGTGAATTATTTGTAATTATCTCAAATAATACTTATTTTGATAAGTAATTAGCATGAACCTGTGCGATCGTCGTCCACCTGATGTATTTTTAAAGAATAAGTATTTAATCATTTTTAAACTGTTAACAGGCTGTGAGTAATAAGAACAATGTTAAAACAATATTGCCATATATTAGGGTTGCCACTTTTATGGTATTTCAGTTTCAGAAAGAATTTTCCCTAAAATATTATGAAACTCATCACGTGGCCTTAATTTGTTTATTTTAGCAGATTCACTGGAATCGTAGGCAAGGGAAGATTTGCAAAGGCTGCGATTGAGGACTCGCTGCTCCTTGATGCTCCTTTTGTATTCAACAAGCACTGCAATGCAAAACCACACCGACCCGCAGGCTGCTCCGTCTGTTGCCAAGAGTGTGTCGTGTTACTTTTGTCTCGCAAGAAACGAAGGCCTATAGACTGTTATGAGGGGCAAAGTCATCAGCGATAACCCAACCACTGCTTCTTTATTTATTTTTAAATTAAACTTGCAGCCACCTAACTGCAGTTAGAACATGCTAGAAGAGCCCCAAATCTACTTGCTACTATTTTTGCCTATAAATGGCATAATCTGTATTTCTCCATGTTCAAGTGGTGTTTGTTGAGGTCAGTCAGCCTTATGTTCATGGTTTTAATCATTAATAATTCTGTTTAAACTGTAAAGAAGTGAGTTCAAATCTCCAATCAGGTGTCACTACAAACACAAATAGAAGTTTTGCTCTTTTTGTTAAAAATAGTGCAGAGTCTGAAAACATATTCAGCAATTACACACTTTAAGACTACAAGGAAGAGCAGCAAATAAATGTATTAACAATAGAACATTTATGTGCTACTGGTAGCAGAAACCCACAGCATGCTCCATAGAAATATGATTGGGATAAAGTGGGATTTTGGTTGCTGTCTATACGCTTTTTTACGTCTTTATCCAATGTTGCAAAACAACATCAAATATGGAGTCATTTTTGTGCCAAAAGTTATAAAGCATCGGTGGTGCAGCGCAGCAGTAGCACACTTGCCCCAACATATACCCAGCGCATTTATGCTGCGTGCGACCTGGGTTCAAATCCGGCCCATGGTCATTTCCCGATCCCTTCCCCACTCTCTCTCTCCCCCACTTCACATCTTGACTTGACTTCACTGTCACATAAAGGCATAAAAGCCCGAAAATAAATCTTTTAAAAAAAAAAGTTATAAAGAAACAATCCACAACATCTGCTTTTTTTTACCCTCAAATGTATAGTGTATGATTTTTTTCGTCTTTTTTTTTTTTTTAAACTTATTTCTGCAAGCGCTGATAAAACAATGAGAAGTTTGACATTTATTTTTATTATGAACTGTTATCTGAACCTAAATTATTTTTGCAATTTGTTGAGAAAATTCATGGTTTAAATAAATCCTGTCCAAATTATTTGCTTCCTGGAACAAGCAATTTCCCATTCATCTCTGATTTCACTTCAAACCCAAATCTGCATTGACTTGACTAAAACCCAATTAAGCTGCCAATCTTAAGAGTGTGAAACGCAAGAGATCAGGCAAATACTTTATTCTCACTTTCTTGTACTTTGTTTATCAAATCACCCATTTGACACACAAACAGATTTAAAAGTGTAATCACGCGTGATTATCTTTCATATAAGGGGACATTTATTTGACATTTATGGTACCAGTTTCGGTGTCTGTGTAATGTTAAGAGGTAAACAAGTTTTCAGGACGGAGGAATTTATGCTTTGTGGTTTCTAAGTATTGTGACAATCTGGCTGTCATAGTTAAATATTAGATGCAACTATGAAGTTATAAAGAAAATATATAACAGTTAGAAAAAATCTGTAAATAAACAATTGAGGATGTACAGTATTGTGAGGGGTTTTTTCAGGGGTGTATAATGAGTTTAATACTAAATAATTTTGGCACTAAAATGATTCCATAATGGACCTTTTCTTGATTAAAAGTTTGAATCCTTTGGAAGTTAATAAAGGTTGCTAATGATCATATGAATTTAACACAAAAATTACATGAACTCTTTTCCTTTGTCCATTTTGGTGACAGCTGCTGTTTGCTGCCTGTTCATTAGTCCTGTGCTGTAGCTAATAAAGCTAACGCCTAATGTAAATTCTAGCCACCACTTTATCGTGCAACCTGCATACCTCGAGAGGATTTTGCATACACTTCATTTTGACTGAAGCCATACTTTAACCCTTATGAAGAATATGATGGCTACTGCACAGGCAGCTTTTTGCTCTATTATTTAAGAGCTTATTACACAGCTGGGCTTGATGTTAATAAAACTGTTCATAACATCATAAAGTAGAACTGAATAAACTACTGAAGTTGCCTGAGATGATTTTCCGAGATTGGGTTGTGTCATAAATGATATATAATTGGGATGCTGTATAAAGATTTTCTCTGCCTTCTAATTCCAATGACTGGACACCAGGAAGTCATGTGTGTGTCTGTTTTAAATAATATAACATTTGAGACAGGAGTTTTACGATTTATGGTCTGCCAGTTTCATTTTTTTTTCTTTTATGATTTTCATAATTCATACATGTAGATTGGTGATGGTGGCTCAGCGGTATAAGGCTCTGGGTCAGTGATCAGAGGGTCGGGGGGTTCTATCCCCGCACCAGGCATGCTACCGTCTTTGTGTCCTTGAGCAAGACCCTTAACCTCACTAGCTCCAGGGGTGCCGTTTGTTCTGGCTGACCCTGCGCTCTGACCCCAGTGTTTTCTGACAGGTATGCTGGGATATGCGGGAAAAAAAACATTTCACTGCATGTATGTGTATGTGACAAATAGGATCTGAAAATGTCAGTAATCATTCAGATCTTCAATTATATTATTATAGATTTCCTTTGCAAATCCACAGAAAGACTTTTTTTTCTTGAGCTTTAGTCCCAGTTTTGTGTGTACTGATATTAATTTATTAATAATGGTCATATTCTGTCCCTGTTTCTGATATGATATTAATATAAAGTGCCGATGCTTGCTTATTAAACAGCCATGCACTGCTAAATAGTTCCCTAAAGTATGGTGAAATAAAACACATCCAAAACAGTTACCCCCATGCCCTCTGCAGGAGTAGTGATGGAGTGAACAATCTAGTGAGGATAGGAGAAAGAGGAAGATGAGGAAATGAGTATGTTGGTGAGAAAGTGAATAATTAAATGATCGAAAGAGGTAGACTAAAAAAGTTGCTGAAAGAGTGAGTGGCAAAGGAAAAAAGTGAACGATGGAGGTGTGGAATGAAGTTGTTAATGAGGAAGTGAGATGAATACATCTCTACCTGCTGCTTTAAATGTGTCTAACATAAGGATGTGCAAGAAAGTGTATTTCTCACAATGATTATTGAAAAAGACACTTTTTAGTAAGTGCACATATCCTGTATCTCTTCTTTTCTATCCTGTCTCTTTCCAGACCTCCTTTTTTCCCTCTTTCTCTGGTTGGCATGTATTGCTGCTCAGTAACTTTAAGGTAGGGTAGGAGGTTCCGAAGAAGCTATAATAGTATATCTAGTACCCGCCCACCCCCACCCGTCCCCGAATAATCACTTTCGGAAGCCACGCCTCCTCAAAACACGTAATAATGAATCATTTAATTACAAAATACATTGGTAAATAATGCATTACAGCCAGACTACTTTTTCAAAAACTTGATAATATTGGTCATGACTTGCCTTAAATTAAATCATTCTGCAATCATCAGATTTTCATTTTTGCATATCTTATCTACATCAGATGAGATATTTTTTGGTTTCTCTGGATCTTTTTAATTCAAGTTTCAAAGTTTATTTGCCACATGTACATTATACTGTACGTGGTACAACATACAGTGAAATGCTTTGGCGACCGACCGAAAGTTTGCTGTAAAGTGGGGGGTGAGGGAGAGAA
>JAOUQX010000003.1:7025137-7038230 GCA_028566295.1 Liobagrus marginatus
GCACCGTTGAGAGCATCCTGACCGGCAGCATCACAGCGTGGTTCGGGAACAGCACACAGCAGGACATACGAGCTCTATAGAGGGTGGTACGATTGGCTGAACGCTCCATCCACACTGTACTCCCAGACCTGAACCCCATCTACAATAAACGCTGCTTAAACAGGGCAGAAAAATCAGGAACGACCTCAATCACCCGAACAACGGACTGTTCTCTCTGTTACCGTCAGGGAAGCGTTTACAATCCCTAACGGCAAAAACAGAGAGAATGAGAACAAGTTTCTTTCCGCAAACTATCCGCGCCCTCAATCGGAATCCTCATCTCATAAAATAATCAGACCACACCACATCTCTTTCTTTTGTTTTTCTTAAATTCTCCTCGCTCTTGCCCTCCTTCCCCTCATTCTACTGAAGACTCTCCTTCTTTCTTTTCTGCACACACACATGCAAATTTGCACAAAATATACACGCACACCATATGTTTACAGCATAATATGTATATGGTTGCGTACAACTATGTTTACAGCATAATATGTATATGTATATACACTATACTAATAGAGTACCATGCATAGAATGTTTACAATGCATATTTTTAAATCTCTTCAATATATACAACAAATATTGTAGCAAACTACTACTGTATTATCACTACTATTACCTTCTCTTCTCTTACCTTCTCTTCTCTCCCCCCTCCCCCACTTACAGCAAACGTTCAGATAGTCGCCAAAGAATTTCACTGTATGTTGTACTGTACAATGTATATGTGACCAATAAACTTGAACTTGTACGTATACATTCTATACATAATATACTATGAATATGCAGTGTATATACATAATAATACATATACATAATTCATTTTAAATGCTAACTGTTTAAGTAGTGTAGGTACTCTGTTTTTGAAGTGACCATCGATATTAGCAATATTATATGTAAATACACACCATGGACAAAAGTATACATATTTGTCCATATATTTTTTTTTAAATCCTATTCTAGATTTAGTCTTAGTCTTACGGCTATGATCATCTCCACACGCATGTGAACGCTGTCTACTAGAGTGTGGCTGTTTAGCATTCATATTGAACCACCATATTGTTAATGAGTTAACACTAATGTTGGGTGGGAAGATTTGGGGTGCAGTCAGCGATCAGGGTAATCTCAAAGCTCTGGAGATTTGGACATAGCTCTGTGCAGAACATTTACATAACATAACACACCATGTCCATGGAGCTCATGTGCTTTGCGCAAAGGATAACTTCATGCTGGGACAGTGTTTGGGCCTCTTATTCAATGAGGAATCTTGTAAACCAACAGCATACAGAGACATCCTTGACATGTGCTTTCAGCTTTTTGACAAACGTTTGGGAAAGGCACACTAATGTAGGCGTGTTGGTAATATGCACGTACTTTTTGCTGTATAGTGTATCTTTAAAAGTACAGTAAATGGAATGCGCTGAGATCCGTAATGACGTCCTAATGACTTGAGAAATCCCATTCACGTGGTAGATTTTCATAACCTTATGGCTGGACACTTGAATGCAAAAACAATATCTGATTAGACAACAGCTGTGTTGTTTATGTTGTTTAAAGGGATATAACATTGAATTCTAAATTTTTCATCCAAAAATATACATTGTAATGAAAAATATCACACCGTGCGTGAAAAGGAGCATCCTTGCGTGTTTACAATTTAACATTTTACGTCAGGCGTTGATTAGTGAAAAACAAATACTGTATGTACAAGACTCCACTTCCCAAGATGCACCTCTGTGAGCGCCATTTGGTTTTCAAGCTGTTAACCATGAGTAGGCGGAGACGTGTTGAGACGCTTCAGTATGCTGCAGCTCTTCCACCATCTAACCGAGTGTACACCAGGCTGCTGAACTGAAGCACGTGCGAGTGACCTGCGGGGGGAAAAAAAGATTTGTTTAAACGAATTATTATCGTGTTTCAGTGAAACACATACCAGCCATGGTTAAACTCGCGAAGGTAAGCGTCCTTGTTCAAATTTTTATTTAATGCATTGTGAGTAAAATTCAAAATGAAGTCTTTGCATGTACGTTTGCTTTGCGTCGAAGTTCACGCCAAGCGACATGTACGCTGTTATAAGATAAAGAAATTCAACATGTCTATACATGTATGTGTTTTACGAGAGCATAGTTTTCACAAATCAGGTTTTACTTTCATCCGGGTAATGTATTTCAAAATAACCGTGTCATAAAATCTTAATACGCCACCATATTGTGCTGAAAAATGGTGGCTTTAGGTTGAAGCGGCCTTAGCCATGCTAGAAACTAGTGAGGATTGAGTATTAAATGGCCGCCTGCTAGAGCCTTAGTGTTCTTACGTAGTGTATACAGGCCTTTAGTTCATACACGTTGTAGGGTATTTGAGTAGGGACTAAGCCGCCATTTGAGACTGCCCATATGTAATTCTGAACCTAAAATGGCCGCTTTTGGGCCTTGCTCTTTTGTGCCGTATAAATTTAACTTTGAGTTGGCTAATCTTCCATATAGTAATTGAAGTTGGGTTTGTTTAGTAGGTTAGCTATATATGCTAATAATAAAGGTTTTTTAATGTCACAGCGGCAACATGTCGTTTAACTTAAATTGTCATATCGAATGCTGTTTTGTTCGCTACCATGGCGTTGATGATATTAAATTAAACATGCTTGTGACTGTTTACATGTATTTTATAGCTTGCTAAAAAAAATTTGCGTTTCATCAGTCACTCGCCACGTTCTGTGGGTCACTATTTAAATTCGCGTACAGTCGCGACGATGTGAAATACAGTTGGTTTTTTAGTACTCTTGTTAATTTAATAGAGAATAATAAACGCTTCGCCTCCGCGTGTAGTGACTTGAACGTTAACGACTTAATTATTTGTCTTTCTGCAGCAGTGGTGTTGGTTAGCTTAGCCTGCTAGGCTAATCCATGCGTGCCGTGAGCCCACGTGGTGTTGTACCTCATCACACGTGGCCTTTTGTGCACGTTTATTTTATCTCGTTTTTAAATATGCTATTGCATTATTAAGCGCGTTATTTTTAGACGTTTAAAGCATTTATGCTTTGTTTTGTTTGCATTATGTGCGTCTTTTACAGCTGTTAAATATAATTTAAGAGGCAGCAAGTAGACGTGTTTACGTTCTTTTTACCTTAGTTCGCGACTGCTTAATTTTGGTTAAACATTTATCAAGCCTTCACCAAACTTAAAAACAAATAAATAAATGAAAACACTACTCATTCCTTTTCCCCATAAATGAAATTCACTGTTGCATTGAGCTTCTGGTAAGGGGCTAAAGTGCTTCCAAAGTGTGGTAGAAATATAAAAACCGTGTACCCACTGAAAAAAACTCAAACATAAACCCACTTGTACATTATGATCAAATATTTTCTTTTCTAATTTCAGGGGGTGAAAAAACAAGTGAAGGAAGCGCCACAGAAGAAAAAAGCTCCTCCACCCCCAAAGGAAGTTGAAGAGTCCAGTGAGGAGGAGAGTGAAGATGAGGAAGAGGTGAGAGTTGCAACGGTGCATGTTGTCATTGTCACATACTGTATTAATGCACTGTATGTTACGATTTGAGACGTTACTATTATTGCTTTATATAAATTAAGGCTCCACCACCCAAAGCTGCAGTCAAGAAGAGCCCAGCTCCAGCAAAGGCAGTAAAAAATGGAAAAGCCTCTGCCAAGCAAGAAAATGATCAATCGGGTGGGTTCTGAAGAATTTTTATCCCCTTAGATTGGTTTGTCTGTAAATATTGTTTAAGCTAAATGTTGGTTTAAATAATTGTATTCTGTTTAAAGTAATATTTAGCTTTTTTCATTGTATATTAAGTTGTGTGAAATTGATCTTTTAATTTATCTTTCTGTACTTTGTGTCGGTCTGTGAGCTGCTTTGATAAGTGTATTCCCCTATTGTGGGATTAATGAAGTTTCTTATCTAACAGAGGAAGAAGTCCCTCCAGCTAAATTGGCTAAAGCTTTAGTCACTAAAGCAGGTGCTGCTTCAGAATCTGATGACGATGAGGATGAAGAAGACGAAGAAGAATCTGGTGAGTTCTAAATTTTGCTTGAGTTTAATTTAATGGATTGGCCATGACTTGACTATGCATATGCTGTAATTAGGAGCCAATTTAAATGCGTATTGTAATGCTATTGTTTCTTTCCTTTACAGAAGAGGAGCCACCCAAAAAGGCTACCCCTGCTAAATTAGTTAAGGCCACCCCTGTGAAGGCCAAAGTGACTCCTGCCAAGAAAGAGGAGTCTGAGGATGATGACGATGAAGGTACTGTAGATCAATAAGAAATTACATTTGATTTTGACTGTCAATCATGATGGCGCATTGAGCCTGACTTTTTTTTTTTAATCTAATTTGATTGGCAGATGATGAATCAGAAGAGGAAGCTCCTCCTCCCAAAAAAGGAGCCACCCCTAAACTCGCTGCGAAGGCAGCGCCTGCTGAAGATGAGTCTGAAGAGGAGGATGGTGCGTGTTTTTGTGCGTTATTACATAGTAATGTCCACAGCATAATAAATATTACTAGGGTGGTGGTGGCTCAATGTTGAGGCTCTGGGCCAGTGATCAGAGGTTTGGGGGTTCAAGCCTCGCACCAGGCAAGCTACCATCATTGGGTCCTTGAGCAAGACCCTTAACCTCGGTTGCTCCGGAGACGCTGCACGTTCTGGCTGACCCTAGCGTTCAATTTCGTATTCTGGGATATGCGGAATAAAAACATTTCACTGCGTGTATGTGAAATACGATTTGAATTTGTACTACAGAGAATTAAATCAGTGGACATGTGTCCACTCGTCTTATTGCTACTAAACATAAAAAAAAAAACAAAGCTCCTGCAGGTTCATTTCAACCAGTGCACAAATGATGAATATTTAGGGACTTAATACTGATTGTTTGTGATGTGGTGTTTGCTCTGATGTGCACTTTCACTCGTGTTTCAGCTCTGGTGTTCATGCTGGAGCTTTGAAGTAATTAACATTTGGTTTTAACCCAGAATCAGAAGAGGAGATGGACACAACACCTGTACCAGTCAAAAAAGCTGCGGTAAAGAAGGCCAAAGAGGACTCTGAGGATGAAGAGGAGGAGGAGGACGAAGAGGATGATGAGGAGGAGGAGGAGGAAGAAGGTTGTTTTTAACTTTATATATTTGTATTATATAGAAAAAGAATTTATTCCATTTATGTTAATACCCGTGCACAAATGATGACTCTTTAGGGACTTAATACTGAACCCTGGTGATTTTATTGTGAGCTCATGTGCTCAGTTTCTATTGTTGTGCCATTTTTAATTCTTCATTTTATGTTGTTTATAACATAACGGGGGAAATCTTTATTTATTTATTTAATTGCAGCTTCTCCGCTAACACCAGGAAAGAGGAAGGCTGATTTAAAGAAGGATAAAGGCACACCACCGGCTAAAAAAGCCAAAGCTGAGGGTGAAGGTGAGATTTTGAGGGTTTTTGAATAAACTATGGCTCAGGAATGAAGCCTGCTGATTGGTTGTGCGCTCTTACATATTTTCTCAAGAGTAAACTTTTAGAAGTTGTGGTGTTTCTGCTATAAGAGAAGAGGCTGGGAAAAGTTAGCTTTAAATCTCACTGAAGGATTCAACAGCATCCGTAATTTAGCCGTGTTAAGCATTGAAGCAGATTATCCACCGTTCAATGACCTTAAAAAAGACTAGTGTGGCATACAGACCACAGCTAATTATTTTCAAGAGCTACACGGCCTTCAGTGCTGCTGTTAAAGAAAATGAACCAATCGTAGTCCCGAATTCATAATTGTAGTTGTACAATAAGCTTCCATTCTTGTTGGGTATGTTTAGGTACTGTACTAATTAAGATGTTTTGATGAACCGTAAGTTAGTTTTACTTCTGTAGTGTTAATCTTTCTTTTCTTTTTTTAGCATTCAGTTTGTATATAGGTAACTTGAACTCGGATAAGAGCTTTGAAGACATTAAAGAAGGCATCGGCAAATTCTTCAAGAAAGAGGGCCTTGTGATCCAGGATGTTCGTCTTGGTGGTTCAAAGTGAGTATCTTTAAATTTGCACCTGCGTTAATAGTTGTATTTATTTAAAAAAGAAAAGAAATTGTACTGCGGTGGTATTTAAACAAGCATGAATAAATGTGGCAAAGGTCTTTTTTTGTTAGTTTCATTATATACATTTCAATTAAGCATGAATCAAATTTCTTGTGTGTATTGTATTCTAGGTTTTGTCTGTTGCAAATAATTTTTGCTTGCTTTTGCAGGAAGTTTGGCTATGTTGACTTTGGCACAGAAGAGGAGCTTCAGCAAGCTATTGGTCTGAATGGGAAAAAGTGCATGGGTCACCCTATTAAACTGGACCGAGCCAGAAGTAAAGAGGACTCTCAGGAAAGCAAAAAGGGTAATGTATATATTTTTGGTGACATAAGTAATATATGACAACTGTTGGTTTAAAACTTGTCACCTGGAATTGTTTTTGTTGTGCTAACAAGTGCTGTTGAGTGTAACATTTGATGAAATTGTGCCCAATTAGCAGATTAAAGATACGTAGCAGTTTGATAACTTTCATTTCCTAAATGCTGTTGTGTCTGTATGGTTTAAAGGTAGTACCAGTACTGATCTGGTGGACCATTTGGTGAAATGTAATCACATCTAGCTAAAATGCAGCAGTTGTGTAATTGTATTTTAATGTATTTGTGTGCAGAGAGAGATGCGCGTACGCTATTTGTAAAAAATCTGCCATACTCCATAACATCGGATGAGCTACAGGATGTTTTCGATCAAGCGCTGGATATCAGAATACCCGTTGGGCAAAATGGCAGCAGCAGAGGGTAAAAAACATCAAATACAGAAACCGGTTTGCTAGATAGAATAAAGCATATGTCAGGGGGGAAAAATGTTAAGCCTTTTATGTAATGAATTCGGTTTAATTGACATTTCTTATCCTGTACAGCATTGCATACATTGAATTCAAGACAGAAGCAATTGCTGAGAAGATGTTGGACGAGACTCAGGGCGCAGATGTTCAGGGCCGTTCAATCATGGTGGACTTCACAGGCGCCAAAAGCCGACAGGGTGGAAAAGGACCAGGCAATTATTTTTTGTTTAAATGGTCTCACACTTGTTAAGGACTGCATCAGGTCTGTAGTGCAAGGAACCAAACTAAATGCCCCGTATGATGGATACTGCTTATATGAATCCCCATGTGGCTCTTAAAGATAGTCAAGTCCTGTTGTGGCTTTATATTGTTGGCTCCCTGTGTATTTCAGATAGTCTAAAATGCACTAATTTTATACTGTGAAAATTTTAATAACCCAAAATTTCTTTTTCTTTAGCTTCTGCACCTGCAAACAAAGTTCTGGTTGTAAATAATCTAGCATTCAGTGCTACAGAGGAGTCTTTGCAGAGTGTGTTTGAGAAAGCTGTTTCTATCAGAATACCACAGAATAACGGTCGGCCGAAAGGGTAAGTGATCACTGCTGCGATTAAACAGTCACTCTAAGTTAGTTGGTTAATTAATGATAAATTTCCTGCAAGTTACTGAACTATTAATGCCACATATGATGAACAATTTGTCTATCTGAATCTCCATGTTGTTGTTAAAGATAGTCAAGTACTGATGTGGCTTTATACACTAGCCAGTAACCGCTCTTTACTACTAGTAAATGTATGCGTCATGCCAGTTTTTTTTTTCTTCTTCTAATGGCCCGACCATGTTTATTTTTTAGGTATGCCTTTGTTGAGTTTGAAAGCACAGATGATGCCAAGGATGCTATGGATTCATGTAATAACACTGATGTCGAAGGCAGGAGCATCAGACTGGAGTTCAGCCAGAGCAGAGGAGAGAGTGGAGGGCGAGGAGGATCAGGTTAGTGTCATCGCCTGTTTTGTTCAGGGTAGTCACAGCCAATTTCACTGCTTGGCAGCTAAGGATGTATTACCTAAAACAGATGTGTATTTGCCCTGTTGCTGGATTTGCTGTATGAGTTTTAGTACATAGTTTCATTGCATTCTTCACTAAGGCTGAAATGGGGCTAAGACCGGACATTTAAAAAAAAATTAATTTTTTTTCCTCCTACAGGACCCACAAAAACACTTTTTGTTAAAGGCCTTTCAGATGAAACAACAGAGCAAACTCTCAGGGATTCCTTTGATGGTGCTGTTGCTGCAAGAATTGCCACAGATAAAGATACAGGATCCTGTAAAGGGTAAAAAGAAATTTATTATTGGACAATTGATACCAGGTTGTTTAACAGTTGCACATGGAACTGACCGTTGGGTTTTTTTTTTTTCTGCTTAAAATGTTTTAATAAATGCTTTTGGGGCTTTAACCCCCATAGCTTCCAGGCTTTCATAAGTTTAATTGCTAAATCTATCTACTCATGAGCTCCTCTCTGTCTGACTGTGACTGAGGATGGATTCGGACAGGTGTAGGTTCACTCGCATTAATACGAGTGTCTCCTCTTTGAAGGAAGTCTGATATGAGCCAACAGACTTAACTGCAACACCTAGGTGCATTTTAATACAACCAAACCTCAGGTGTTAGATTGCTCTTCAGTTATAGGACTTGCATTGGGGAAATCCACTTCATATGCACATAATACAGAGGGGAGTTTTTTTTATACCTATAAATAAAAAGCAAAGTATGGCACCAAAATTTAAATTGTAATAGTCAGCGTTGTGGTGTAAATAAGGAATGAATCTTTAAGGCACGTTTAGCTTTAGGGTGAGATGTGTAATAGTGTGTATAGGGTCGTTTGTCAGTGGTGATGAGAAGTATTAAAAGGTTGTCTTGTTTTGCAGGTACGGTTTTGTTGACTTTGACAGCGAGGAAGACTGCAAAGCAGCAAAGGAAGCGATGGATGATTCCGAGATAGACGGAAACAGAGTTACTCTTGACTACGCCAAGCCGAAAGGAGAAGGAGGAAGAGGTGGAGGACGAGGAGGCTTCGGCGGTGGCAGGGGTGGAGGAGGGCGAGGCGGGTTTGGAGGACGAGGAGGTGGAAGGGGGGGTGGATTTAGAGGAGGGAGAGGAGGAGGCGGACACCGTGGTGGAGGAAGGGGAGGATTCCGAGGTAATAAATACATTGATGCACCCTTTTCGATCCTTTAAACTTTAATTGGATATTAAAACTTCGGTTAATTTGTACTGATGCTGTTTATTACTCCATCAGGTGGCCGAGGTGGGGGAGGTGGAGGAAAACCTCAAGGAAAGAAGATCAAATTTGACGATTAGGCGTCTCTTCTTTTTTTTTTAAAAAATATTTCCAAATCCATGGACTGTTTTTTTATTATTATTTGCTTGAATGGTCCCGCATTCCAGCATCCATCTTCTTCTGTCTGATATCGTTCTGTATTCTCAGATATGTTTCTCTTCTGTGCATCTTCATGTTTTGCAGGAGAAAAGTTAAAATGTGAATGAGTATGGTTTTCCCCTTTTTATTTTTATTGTTTTTGTTAAAATATCCCTAAATGATCTATTGGTTCTTTTTTTTTTTTTTACTTTGCTTCAGGTGCGTGTTTTACCGTAAACTGTACAAAGCCTATTATAAAAGTTAAACGATTAAACATTGAAATCTGTTAAATTGTGTACTGTCGTGTGTGTTTGTGTGGGAGAGCGCGTTTGCTATGATCAGAAATGTTTTAATGGTTTGGTTTGTAGTGGTCAGTCAGTGTCTGGATTATATCTAACTAAAACTTTTTACTTGCGTGTTGGAAGTGATCAGTTTTATAAATAAAGTAAACGATTTGTAAAAACTTTGCATCCTCTTTTTTTTAATAGGAACGAAGCTGCATGAGTTAGATTAATTACTGAGATTCAGTGAGCCCTTAAAATGTCTAATCAATTGTTTAGACGAGCATCTAAATTCAGAGACTAAGAACAAACTGATTGACATAAGCTGTACTAATGGGCTCAATAGTGTGTTCTGACAATGTGGACCAATTTAACAAATACTCTGATGTAATATCCACACATTGCATTGTTTTGAACATAGAGGGAAATCCTCTATTAAAAAGTGATTGTACGGATTACACCATTCTATTAAAATGATTATCCTGGCCTCATTTCATTTATTGTACTGTATATAGCTTTCCTTTGAATTCATGCTTCATGGGCTAATGAAGTTTTATTTTTTTTTCAAACAGCCTGTTATTTTTACTTGGGTGTGTAAATTGGTCACATGGTTCAGAACTACAATCCAATCACTGCATGTCATAGATCCAGTGCAGCTTAGTATTCTTTTGCAAATTAAGCTAATTAATGTTTGTAATGTAATTAACTATCTGAGGATCTGTTTGCCCCAGGAAACGAAAAATAGATTGTCCATGAATTGCGTCAGAGATGGATTTGTATAGTTAAGATGCATGCTGAAAGAAAAGGCAAAATAAATAAGTTATGAGACTGGTATTAGCTAATGGTCATTATAATTAAAGTAAGGCTTCATGTCAGGCAAAAAGTCAGGAAATCAGTATTTATTTTTTTGACCAATGAACTAGGTGGTTGAATAATATATGCCTTTATTGTGCTATATTTATTTGGTATGCTTAAGGTCTAATGACTTTATATATATGGTGATGCAAATTAACATTTGATTCATTGTGTTTGCTGTGTTACACACAAATTCTGGGGCAAATGAAACATGAATGATGTAGCACATGTTTGTTCACCAGGGTTTTTGAGGTTATCTGTCTAACTGATTTAAAAATGTGAATTTGGCGCTTCATGATGGCCCTTCTGTGGGATGCTATCAGGAAGGATGAAACCGGTCTTCAACATCAATCCACATGAAATTATGTATATTAATATGCATATATATATAATATATATGAATTTAATGTATGCTGAATTTAATGCTATTCACCATTCTTCTCCATCTCCAGAGAAAACTGCTGATCTTGCAAGCGTTAGGACATGACCTTGATTACCTTGTCTTTATATTCTTTTATACAAATGTATAAATATAACATATGTGACACAAGTTCACCATCTACAATCTACTCCATGTGCAGACAATAATATCGATAACATATTGAACAAAAGAAGATATGACTGACTTACCATACTGTCTTCAAATTTCCCTCCCAAAAAATGTGATGTCACATGGTGTTCAAAATGTTACTCTGCAGCAAGCCATTGCTGATTTATGGGGTGGGGGTTACAGGGAAGTAATACAGTTGAAACTGATTTAAAGTTAAAGTTCAGTTTATTGGTCACATGCACATCATACAGTACAACAAACAGTGAAATTCTTTGATTCCGCATATCCCAGAATATAAATTTGAATGCTGGGGTCAGAGCGCAGGGTCAGCCAGAACAAGCGGTGCCCCTGGAGCAGGTGAGGTTAAGGGCCTTGCTCAAGGACCCAATGACAGTGCGTTGCCTGGTGTGGGGCTTGAACCCCTGAACCTCTGATCACTGGGCCAGAGCCTCAATATTGAGCCACCACCACCACTTTAGTAATATTTATTATGCTGTGGACATCAATGCATAACTTTTAAGGCAGTTTGTTAGTCACCCTGTCTTATGCTTTATCATTTATACCCATTACTGAGGCTTGAAACACCCTGCCACACACGAAACAAGGATTGGTGGTCCAGGGGTAGGATTCTTGCCTGCCATGCGGCCGGCCAGGGTTCGATTCCCGACCTATGCACGGCTACCTCTTAAGGCAGCTTGTTAGTCGCCCTGTCTTATGCTTTATCATTTATACACATTACTGAGGCTTGAAACACCCTGACACACCGCGGCATACATCAAACTAGCATTGGTGGTCCAGGTGTAGGATTCTTCCCTGCCATGCGGGCGGTCAGTGTTGGATTCCTGGCCAATGCTCCACTAACATTTAAGGCAGTTTGTTAGTCGCCCTGTCTTATGCTTTATCATTTATACACATTAATGAGGCTTGAAACACCCTGACAGGCCCTGGCATAAATCAGCAAGCATTGATGGCCCAGTGGTAGGATTCTCGCCTGCCGTGCGGTTGGCTAGGGTTCGATTCCCGGCCAATGCACCACTAACTTTTAAGGCAGTTTGTTAGTCGCCCTGTCTTATGCTTTATTATTTATACCCATTACTGTAGCTTGAAACACCCTGACACACCCTGGCCTACCACAAACAAGCATTGGTGGTCTAGTGGTAGGGTTCTTGCCTGCCCTGCGGGAGGCCGGGGTTCGATTCCTGGCCAATGAACAGCTAACTTTTAAGGCAGTTTGTTAGTCGCCCAGTCTTATGCTTTGTAATTTATACCCATTACTGAGGCTTGAAACACCCTGACACATGCCAGCATAAATCAGCACGCATTGGTGGTCCACGGGGAAGGCTTCTCGCCTGCCATGTGGGAGGCCTGGATTCGATTCTCGGGCAATGCAACGCTACCTTTTAAGGTAGTTTGTATGTCGCCCTCTCTTATGCTGATTCATTTATGCCCATTACTGAGGCTGGAAACACCCTCCCATACACCAAACGAGCATTGGTGGTCCAGTGGTGGGATTCTCAACTGCTGTGTGGGAGGTCGGGGTTCGATCCCCGGCCAATGCACCACTACCTTTTAAGGCAGCTTGTTAGTCGCCCTGTCTTATGCTTTATCATTTATACCCATTACTGAGGCTTGAAACATCCTGACACACCCTGGCAAGCGTTGGTGGTGCAGTGGCAGGATTTACGCCTGCCATGTGGGAGGCCGGGTTTCGATTCCTGGCCAAAGCACCACTAACTTTTAAGGCAGTTTGTTAGTCGCCCTGTTTTACGCTTTATAATTTATACCCGTTACTGAGGCTTGAAACACCCTTACACACCCAGGACATGTCAAACAAGCGTTGGGGGTCCAGTGGTAGGATTCTTGCCTGCTGTGTGGGAGGCCAGGGTTTGATTCCCGGCCAATGCCCAGCTAACTCTTAAGGCTGTTTTTTAGTCACCCTGTCTTATGCTTTATCATTTATACCCATTACTGAGGCTTGAAACATCCTGAAACTGACCCAGAGCCGTATACCGCTGAGCCACCACCACCCCTCTACCGCTGAGCCACCACCACCCCTCTACCGCTGAGCCACCACCACCCCTCTACCGCTGAGCCACCACCACCCCTCTA
>JAOUQX010000003.1:7041816-7062157 GCA_028566295.1 Liobagrus marginatus
CTGGGATTTGAAATGTTTAAATCGTCATGCTTATTAAGTATTTCAAAGACAAAAAGATAGATAAGTTGAAAAATAAAAACATGTATCCCAGTGAACCCCTCAGGCCCACCAGCCACCATAATCAGCCAAAGGGAGAAGAAAGCAGAATGAACAAACAAACAAAAGAAAAAGGCAAAAGGTACCTCACAAAAAAGAGGAGGTTTAAAAAAAGTCACCTAAAAAGTAATCGTTAACTCAATGATGGAACTGCTGAGCACTTTAGTATCTGATGATGCAATAGCTTGCAAATTAACAAATACCATAGCATTTAAATCATAAAAGATATTTTGTGAAACTGGGAAAATCACTAAAAAAACATAAATTGACAACATGTTGGTTTACACAAGACTGGGCTTAGGAAGGAAACTGAGAGTTTTATTTGTGGTTACATGACCACATGTACGAATAAAATCTCTCTTCATCTAATTTACTCCATTTCTCTCATCGCTGCAGTCATAGTTTCCTCGGGTCCATTCAGCTGTGTGTGTGTGTGTGTGTGTGGTCAGATTCCCACTGTGAGATTGAGAGTCACTGCTGGAGTCTTTTCCTGACCATAAAACAGAAATGGGCTCGAGTCCTTCAAGCTCTATTAAATTCTTTACTGACACAATATCACGTACTGAGGTTTCTCCTGCATGCTTTCTTTACCAACGTAGTCTCCTTATCAGCTGGCTCCTAAAACACACAAACGTATTATTTTTGTTACAGGACCCCCTATGAGTGTATTATTTCTTTTACACCAAGCAAATGAACACGTCTTATCTTTAATCCATTTATAGTTACATTTTATGTTGCAGCGAATCCACTAAACGTTTTCACTTAAATTATAGATCATACGAACAGTCATTCAGTCACCAAGCTTGCTTTTTTTTCTACATTGTTTTTCTGTCCATACAAACATTAAACGACAAAAAAATAATAATTTCATTGTAGAAAATGATTTAACACTGACACATAATCCAGAATTCTGGGGGTAATGACATAATAAATATAGAGCATAGTAAACGTTGATGTGTTCATGTCGAGTTGATCAGAGGCTCTGAGGCAGATTTCTAAATAATATTAAAAATTGGAGAATTTGTCGCATAGCCCCTCTATGTGGGCCACCCACTCACCTCACCATTCATCCTTTCCTTTCGTCGTTCAATGTCCTTAACCATGGCGACTGTTTATTTCTCTAGCCGTTTCCCAGAATGCCTTGGCCTCTATGTCGAGTGTCTCCAGACACTTTTAACTCACCCTTAGAACCTCGGAATTCAAAAATCTGCGGCTGGAAAATGTGCCATATTCAAGATGAATCTGGAGTCCAGCTGTGAGGAGAAACGTAAAGCCAAGGTCAAATGTGTTAAAGCTCTCTTCCCCACCCAACACACACCCAGATCAGAAATCTATAATAGCGCTTATATCTCTGATTAACATCATTATTTAAAAAGTATTATTCGGTAGAGTGACTGCGGTGTTCAGTGGAAACAACGCTCTAGCTGGTTTGGATATGTTGATATTTTGTTTTGCAGTGATGGAGCACCAGGATTAGAGTTGTGCCATTAGAATGGTTTCCGAACACAGATGGAGCTCAGTGCGTCCATCAGATGGTTAATAGAGCTAGTTCTGGAAATGGAACTTTTTTGTTTGAAAGCAGAGAAATAATGGTGTTGGGATTTTCCTAGACAATTCTCTGACCTCCCCTATAGTCAGTCTGTGCAACCTTGGGCTAACAATAGACAATCAACTGTACATTTAATTTCACATTGTTAATCTGACATGCTTGGGTCAGTTTCTTCGTTACAACCCCAGAAGGACTCGTCCATTGTCCACACTGGCCACTCAGTGGCCACGCAATGGAGCCTGAATGCCGATACACACTTAGTTTTCAATTTTCCATACAGCACTGTATTGCTACACGCAAAAAGGGTGCTATTTCATATATAATTTTTCTTCCTTCTCTTTTCTTCTTTTTAAATTTTTTATTATCATCATTAACATCATTATCATCATTTTATTATCATCATTGTCATCATCATTATCATTATTATCATCAGAATCATTATTATTATCATCATCATCATCATCATAATCATTGTCGTCGTCGTCATCATCATCATCATTGTCATCATCATTTTATTATCTTTATCATCATCGTCATCATCATCATCATCATCATCATCATCATCAGTATTATCATTATCATCATTTTATTATCTTTATCATCGTCGTCGTCATCATCATCATTATTATCATCATTATCATCATTTTATCTTTATTATTATCATTGTCATCATCATCATTATTATCATCATTATCATCATTTTATCTTTATTATTATCATTGTCATCATCATCATTATTATCATCATTATCATAATTTTATCTTTATTATTATTATCATCATTGTCGTCATCATCATCATCATAATTTTATTATAATTATCATTAACGTCATCCTTATAATTAATTTTACTATCTCTACTACTACTACCACTATTAATTTGAACACTTCCACTGCCATTCTTCACTTTAACATGTTTATTAACCCTCTGAAAAAATAAAAATGTATTAATCGATGCTGCAAACCTCCTCAAAGTCCATTTGCCCACAGCGGTGAAATTAGCACCTACTAACCTGGCTACTCCGAACGACCCGGAAAAGCCAGAATGAGACTTTTAAAGTTGAAAAGTCCCATTAAAATCATGTCTAGGTCAGTTTTAATCTGCATCTCTGTTGAAACCAATCTCACACATCTGCAAAAACATGGAGTCGGCACCAAGCGGTGTCTTTCAACACGCCTGCCCGAGCCTTCGCATGAACTCCTACACAACCATCACTCAGGGCTTAGACTCAGGTATTTAATACAGCAATACCATCAAGGGTCATGTGGTTATCAAAATAATCAGTGAAAAACACAACCTGCTTTCAAGAAATTTGTTCCCCTGGGGTGGTCGAACAAAAAAATGAATGAGGCCAAATATGAAAGCTTTTACTTAACATAATGTATAATGGATTGATGGAATTTTGCTTATGTCTCTTTTTTATGGACAGATTTAACCAAAAAGCTGTGATTAGCTCAGAAACGTAGTTAAATGAGTGACAGAATTGAGGGATGAATGTTTTACCATAGATTTAGCAAAAGAGTTAGCCATGTGCTAATTATATCTTTTGGTTCTCAACAACTTTCTATGATACTCAACACACACTAGTACAAACTTTGATTGTTTCCTGTCTTTTAATGTCACTATAAATGTTACTATACGAACACAAAAGAAGATTAAAAATGAAATGGACAAAATTAAAAAACATCTTATTTGTACTGGTCACCTCTGTATCCAATCAGTTCCGATTATAATAAACAGGGATGAGGACATTAAGAACATTCCAATGATTTATTGTTAAGTAAATAAGTAAATCTTTACTTCGAATGCTTTGTTTGTTACAGGCTGGCTCAACTAATCAGTAAATATCACGGAATTCAAAGAAACAATTAGAGAATATTTCTCCCTAATTTGACTTTCAGAAAATCTGTCATATAGTATGATGCAACTTCCTGTTGAACATTCCAACTACTGTATTTTAGCACAGGTAAAGATTCATGTCGTTGTTAATGTTGTTGGAATGTTAAATAAAATGTATTTCCATCACCTATAACGACTCATGGCCGATGATGTCACAAACATGTGGACGTAAAGGCAAACTTTTTTATGAACTTTGTGAATATAATATCAGATAAAAGCGTGAGTGTGGCATCGGCCAAACGTCAGACAACGAACATTTTTCTCACTAATGACTCTCTATTTGGAGCGTTCAGCGTCTCGGCTTTTGGAATCTTCTGGAAGATGTTCAGTCACTGGTCATCGGTTCTGAGCTCAGAAACAATAACACCGTTTTAGTGATGTAATAAAACTCAATAAGACCAAAGATGGAAATGAGCCTTTTGTCAATAAGGACCCCAGCGAGCGCATTACTGCATACATTCACTCACACACTCACACACACACACATACCTGTGTGTCACTCTGCCGTGGTGTTCCAGTCTGGTGCAGCTCTACTGACAAACCTGTGACGACAGAAGCTAAGGGAGGAAAGTCTCACAGTTGGAACCAGAGCTATGCTGGTCATAACATCCCCATACTGGCATAACAATATTTACAAGACAGAATTCTTTAAACTTCAGGAAATCTGGATTGTAAAGGTGCTGGTTGTTCTCCTAGAACAGTGGTTCTTAACCTGGGTTCGGTGAGTCAGTCTCAGGAGTTAGGCAGAGGTCAAGACACACACCCGACTCATATGATTCGTGATGACACGCCCCGCTTGAAGGGTTCGGTGAATGCGCATATGAAACTGGTGGGGGTCAGTACCTCCAACAACCACTGTCCTAGAACAACTACTCTTTAAACACATAGGACATAAAAAAATAGTCCCCAAATTGGAGGTCTCTTGCATTAGTTATATACAGTTTAGATAGAGAGATAGAGGAGATAGCAGTTACCACCAGCAGATGTTCAGGGTCACCTGTGCATTAGACAGAGTCCCACCTTCAATTGTGTACCTCGGCCTCCTCGGGTCTTTGGCCTTTTAAACACAATACACCCTCTGCTAAGGCAGGCCCACTACAGGCCGATCAGATCATGGTGCGGGTTGCTATCAGTTTCAAGCCCAACTGGGGATTCTCCTTCTCATCCGGAGCCAACATCTGCCGAGTCTGATACTTGTTGTGATGGTCTAATAAAGGGTTTGGTAAGTAATCCCAGCTTTCTAAGTAACATGGCTGTGGATGTGACTTTAAAGCCGCTGCAGCCATGCTGTTTAGCATAATCTGCCATTTCTACATACCTCTTCCTCTATCGTTCGGATTATAGTGCAGCTGCAAATATCTAAATATTATAGCACACATTATTGTTTCTATGGTAAATGCTCACACTGCTAAATGTTAATCTTTGCACTCGGACTACAATAACTGCACACCAAAATTCTAAATCCATTGCATTCCATTGAACTGTTAATTCGTGTTTACAAATACAACTACAGTGTAAAGTTTGTGTACAAACTTTGAGAGGTTGGCTTGAGAATGTTTTTTCTTTTAGCATTATGCTAACATGATTAGCATGATGCTAACATGATGCTAGCCTGATTAACAGGTTGCTAGCATGATTTTTAACCTTTTTAGCACGATTAGCATTTTTGTTAGCATTATGCTAGCATGATTAGCAGGTTGCTAGCATGATAAGCCATCCTAACAACGGACTGTTCTCTCTGTTACCATCAGGGAAGCATTTACGCCTCTTAAAAGCGAACACAGTGAGAATGTGCAGGAGTTTCTTTCCGCGAGTTGTCCGTGCCCTCAATCAAAGTTATGTCTCATAACAAACACACACGCATCAGGACTCCACTTTTGCTTTGCTTCTGGGGTTCTTTCTTTTTCTTTCCGCTTCGCTTCGCGCCCTTTCCCTTTTCCTACATCTCCTGAGACTCTTTTTTGCACACACACATGCACAATTGCACAAAATTGTATACATACAGTATAGCATGTCTATATAACGTATACCTATAACATATCATGTACAGATTTGCAGCCGTACAATGCATATTCATAGCATAGTATATTATAGTAGGCTACCTTTGGTACACTATTTTTAGTACATAATATTATTACCAATATCTATTCCCATAACTGTTGTATTACATACATTGGCATATACATATTGAATATAGATGTACATTGTAATTTGTAATTACCGTACACGCTGTTAGCATTTCTATGCAACCAACCCCCCCTACAATCTCCATCTTTCCCCCCCCACCTATAGCAAACGTACAGTTAGTCGTCAAAGCATTTCACTGTATGTTGTACCACGTATGATTCACATGTGACAAACTTTGATTTCTAAACTTTTTAGCATGATTAGCATTTTGTTAGCATCATGCTAACATGATTTGCATAATGCTATCATGATTAACAGGTTGCTAGCATCATGTCTAGCCTTTTTAGCATAATTAGCATTTTTGTTAAAATTATGCTAACATGATTAGCATGTTTGTTAGCATAATGCTAGCATGACTTTAGCATGAGTCCGCATTTAGTTGCTGCTAACTTAGTCCAACGAGCCCAACCCCAGTCTCACAGTCTGATGTAGAGATATATAGCGCTTAAAAGTTTGTGAACCCTTAATGAAAGTCAATGGAATGTTGAGAGTTTTCCGGGTCATTTGTCGGAAAACCGTAAGTCGGATCAGTCCAAAAAGATAGCAACTCGAGTCAGACCAGGCCGAAGGTACTGTCCGAGTTTGGTGGTTGTACGTTTAAAACTCTAAGAGGAGATACCCGCAGAAAAAGAGTCTAAGAAGAAGAATAATAAGTTTAAATCGGATTTCAATAGGTTGGCTTTCTCAAGCCAACCTAATTATATAGTTTTATAAAATCAAAGCATCCTTAGCAACAATACGTCTACACCGTCATGCCAGTTACAGAGCTTTTGTCATTACTGTTTATGTAAATGTATTACACAAATTTATTTGCTCAACAAGAGGTGATGGAATAAAAGAACTAAAGGGCTAATTTTAAAACTTTCTAATAAAAACAGCATTTATGTAGATAAATGAATCCACTTTTAAACAAGCCGGTCTAAGCACATTAGTTTGGGAATAATTTGGAAATAATAAATATAGAGCAGTTTTACAATGTTATGCTTTAATGGCTTGAATGTCTAAGTTGTTGCTCACAGTTCCAACACGAAGAAGTTGTAAAGATTCAAACAGGAAACAAAGGGATTTTTTTTTGTAATTAATACACGTCTTTTTCCACAGTGGACGCGCCGACATGTCCCACCCTGACTGTAAAAAATGTCCAGGAAATCACTAGAACACACTCATGAATATTGAACAGAAGTGGATGTTTTGTGAGTGGTGCAAAGTGTGTGTATATTTACAAAGGAAAAAAACTTAAATTGATCACTAAAGGTTAAATTCAATCTGAATGATATAAAAACATTTTTAACCTTCCTCACACCATCCCATGTCTAATCTCAAACACACTCTCCACAAGTGGCTTGGTTTAGGTTCCAAGTGTTCAACAGTTCAGAATGGATCTGCTGGAAAGATCGGAGAAATTCTTGCCATGCTAAACGTCTGTCAGGTTTTTAAAATGCACAACAGTTTCTTCTTTTCAAAGTTGTTAATTTTAGAATTAAAAATCAGGCAACAACGCAGCAGTTTCCAATCAAATCATGTTAGAATATATTACACATTCTGTAGAAAAAAAAGCAGAATAGTCACATCTGAAATTCATAAACTAGAATATCAGTATAATACAATTTGTCATAATTTAAAACAAAAAACATTAAAATCAGTAAAAACAAAATGAAAAATTCTTCTAGAACAATCCTTGTTTTGACAATAAAGGGTTTATTATTCAATTGCTTCTCTCCCCCATCTTTTTTTTTTTTCATATTGCTTTAGCTTTTTCACTCCGCCCCCCCTTTCCGTTCTCTCTTTTGCTTGCTTTATACCCCTTTCTTGTTGCTAGTTTTTAGATTTCTTGACACAAACACAAACTAAGCAGAAATGCTGCAGAAGTTGAAGTTTTTGACAAAGAAGAATGGAAAACACAAAAAACTACATCAGAGTTATTTTTATTGTAATGACAGAAATGAACAGAACGGAACGCTCTCGCCGTGAGGATTGAGATACATATAAAAAACAGGGATGATGTGGAGGAAAGTATATGAAAAGGTACATGCTGGGATAAGAATAGCTTGCGCACCTGTGAAAGATTAAAAAAAAAGGGGGGGTTGAGCTTCTTTGAGATGTACTTTATAAACTGGATTTAAATGGTTGTTGGTATAAACTCTGTCTGCGTACCAACACAGAGAACATTCATTCGTCTATGTAATCAAATGGCTCTGGGGGCTCAGGCTCCTGCTCCTCTTCTTCTATTTTAGGACCATGGGCAGAGACTGGCTCCACAAGCTCCTCCTCCTCCTCACTGGTGTCCTTTAGGATGATAATACCACCTGTGTGGAGCTGAAGAGGAGAGAATTCGATCAGACCTGCTGTTCTTAAAGACATTGAGAGGCAAAAAAAAAAAAGAGAACGCTGGATAGGAAGATCAACTGCCGAGTGACAGGTAGATCGTTATTCCCAGTTTCCCCTTCTGTCTCTCTCATTTTGTGTGTTATGGTGGAATACTCTGTTTCAAAACATGCCGCCGTTCCACTTAACAGTTTAAACCTGGAAAATCCTTAACAAAACAAAGAAGGAACTTGATAACTTGTAAAGTAAAACAAGGATAAAAGCATCTAACATCACAAACAACCCTGCTTAATTTAAACGTTCCAGATTCACTCCAGCTTATTTTTAGAATTTAAAAGCTGGTTAAATCGAGTGATGTTTTTATTATGTAATTAAGCTGTATTCTTTGGTTAATTTCTCATCTTGTTACAGAAATCTTACACAAACACATAAAAGGAACATTATCAGTATAGGAACCATGGGGCATCAGATTGCAGCTCAGGAAAGAATTTGAGGCATGAGGTAAAAATGATGAGGTAAAAGCGGGTAAAAAGAAGAAGAGGACTGTTCTGCTGGACACTGCCTCTCCCACCTGCTTCCAGGAGGAGCTCGGAATACTGCAAAATAAAAGACACTACAGCCCAGGGGTCACCCCTGCACTACAGGAAGGTGAAATACTGAATGTTTCTGCTCATCTAAACAGATTCACAAAAAAAGAAGCCTTTGCAATACAAAAATGGAGCGGGTCCAACAGACTAAATCTATTCTGTGTTTATTTGGAGACATTAGCGTGGTGTCCGTGTACTCGACTGAAATTCTGGGTTGTGTCAGTCTCATTATTTACGGTGGAAAATGATCAAATATTTACAGCAAGCTCACGCCAACATTTTATGGGTCAGTTATGTTTTGGTGAAAATGGCTGTGTGTTTGAGAGACTCTTACTGGTTTAAATGGCTGATAGCGACAGTTCTCAGGCATAGTTAGCACTCGGAGCTGTGCCGGCATTGCCCTTGCTGGATTCTCCAACATCTGGAAATTGGGCTCCTGCTCCTTCTTCTTCTCCTTCTCTTTCTCCTTCTCCTTCTCCTTCTCTTCCTTGTCTTTTTCTGCCTCTTGTGTCTCCTGCAGGTAACACCAAGCCCACAGTGAAAAACCTGCATATTATAAATCTCTAAACCATTTGCAAAGGTGCGCTCATCTGGTTTGCTAGACTTGATGTGGAAGAACTCGAGTGTCCTGCACCCTGGATCTCCTCACCCAACATTAGCAGCTGAAATCTCCCTTATACTATTGTGGCTGAATAGTGGGTAAAATTCCGATATTGAAGAGGACGTTTGAAATAACTTTAAATTAAAAATAACTAATTTTATATGTGTTCAAGGAGACACTAATTCATTAAAAAAAAATTCAGTTCTTCAAACAAACCGTTTTAATTCAGCATGCAGTGTTTTTGATATCTGGATGCAGTGTAAAGTTTCTCCTCACATAAGCACATGACAAACATAAGAGAGATTAAACACATTGACTCTACCCACCACTTCCATCTTCTCCTCCTCCTTTTCCTTCTTCTCCTTCTCTTTCTCCTTCTTCTTGGCTTTAGCAGTGATGGACAGAACAGCAGTGGAAACCTGAATGAAATAAAAGTTTAAGGACTCCTTTAAAAGATCAAAAATAATTGAATAAACGCAGAAATACGACACTAAAACCACTTTGTAATGCCTTTACAGCAACATAATAAAGTGGAGTCATCGTCAGAAAAGATATAATAGCACATCCCCAAGGGTTTGAAAAGGACAAATCAGAAGACAGAATTCGATAGCAATAAGAATATTGTTAATGTTTTCTGGAACTACGATCCGATGTTGGAAAGTTTTGATTTGAAAGATTCCCCTCACTTTTTCCTTCTCTTTCTCCTTGGGAACTTCCAGAGCTGGAGGATAAGCGAAGGTCGAGGGTTTACAGTTGGATCGGTACTGCACTTTCGGCATCTGAGGAGAAAACAACCAGCAAGCTGAGAAAGGATAACTTGAAAAACCCCATCGAGTTCTGACCAATGTTTAACTGGCTATTTTCCAATTTACACAACAATTGCAAAAAGGCATTATAATTCCATACAGTAAAACTAAAAAGTTTGGAATAAAGGCGAAAATCTGTATGTTTTTATATTAGTATAATTTAATAAATACAAAGTCTACAAATTCTCAACTTGATTAATCTTCATGTCATATGTACTGCATGCATTTCATAAAAACAAGTTAAAACACTTGCCATGGGAGGACTAGAGGTGCCCATGGGTTTTGACCTATAACTATTTCAGTGTTAATTTAGCATTCAACACTTTAGTAATTTTGTTCATATAAAGTGCAATACATGGAAAAATGTGTGAGGTGAATAAAAATTGTTATTTTTATTTCTATTTATTATAATATAAAAAAACAAAACAAAAAAAACAATTGCAGCCAGAACCCCTTCGTCTAGAGAACAGAGAAGACGGAAGACAACGTTGGTGTCTAAATACAACTCTGACTTTTAACAGGAATATTGAAACAAGGATGGTTAGAGAGGACCGAGCACTCGACACTGTTACCTTTAGGTCCTTATTGAGTCCAATGATGGCGGTGGGCGTGAAGGCCAGAGACAGAAAATGTGACAGTGGAAACCAGAACCAGAACTGAGTGAACACTAGCAGACCCACAATGGAGGGCATGTGCGTGTGTCCAGTCCGTGACTGCAAGGAGATGGTTACGTTCCGCCCACCTACAGACAGAGGGAGAGTGGTTTAATTAAATATTTCAGCAAACTGCATTTTAAAGTTTTGAATCCAATATACTAAAACCGTAAAATGCTCTTTTGGAGTGTTCCGGGGGTTTTCTCCCCAGAAAGTGTTTTTTATACGGGAATATTTACTGGATAAGTGTACGTTACACTTGTATCCTAACATACATTTCAATAGTTATATAGTGATTAAAAATGGGTTTTGAACTTCCATTGAATATTCTGTGACAGTGTTTTAAATTGTTCTTTGGTGTATAAAGAACATGTTAGCGCACACTGATAGAAAAAGGCTCAATGTTAAAAGCTATAACAGTGTTAAAGAATTAACGGTTCTTAGTCAGCTAAGATCAAACTTGGAATCCTGTTGGATTGGCAGGAAAAAAATTCTGAAGCAACAATCTGCATATTGTAGCACATACCAACAAAAAATATACATGTTTAAAATAACCCCCCTGATAATTTTTTAAGCAAAAAATTTTCAAATGATCTAGCTTTTTGTTTTTTGCTAGCTCTGGAACGTAATTCCTTTACTGTAGGGTTCTACAAAAAATCTTAAGAGGATTCCTGCCGAAGTAGAACAGGAACAAAATAGCCATTTGGTGTATAGATTCAAATATTTGTTGTAAGCTTTTATATAATAACATTTTTTCAGAGTATAACCCTTTCAAGAGTTTGGAGTGTTTACTGCACATACAGTATATCCAGTTAATAGGGTATTCCATGGTTTTTTTAAGGCTTCATAAATTCCAAAAATGGGCTCTCTTATATAAATAGAAAAGTGAATTAAAAAAAAAAGTACATTTTGGAAAATTGGGGTGCCAATTTATCAGCTGCATAAAAACATAGCTAGCCTAACTAAAGTGCTGGAAATGAGATGAAAGAAAAATTAGCTTCAAATTTAAACTATTGGACTTCAAATTTAGACTATTTGTGACCTGCTTTAATCAAATAATTTTATTCATAATGTCTCAGTCAGCACTATTGTTCCCTCACATGGATGGATAAAACAGGAGGATATTTCAGAACAATAGAATGGTGATCTCTAGGGCAATGAAATTTCTGCTGCTTCCTGTCTAACTCCTGATACTAAATTTATCTGTTAATGAGGGATGTTGTACAGATCAAGGTTAACGCTATGGAGAGGAATGATAGAATACTCCTCCTCCCTCTGGAGGGAAAGGGAGTGAGGGAAGGAAAGAGGTGCGGATCTGTTCATTATATTGTGAACAAAAAAGAAACATCCCACGATGTGCAACCGATACCAAAATGTTAAATATGTACCAAATCAAAGTGGACCAGAGAATAGCGCGAGTTTGACAGGGTGTTTTAAATCATTTTTTCATTGTCTACTGTTTATCCTGTCCAGGGTCGCGGGGGTGCTGGAGCCTATCCCAGCTAACTGGATAACCGCCAGTAAATCACAGGGCTAACACTTACAGACGACAGTCAACCATGGCATTTACATTCACTCTGATGGACAGTTTAGAGTAGCCAAATCACCTATACCCAATCGTGTATCTTTGGAGGCAGGAGGAAACAAGTCCTCCCATACTATAATTAGTACACAGTAAAAAACAAAAATAAAAAACTAAGCATCCTAACTAATTTGTACTATTTTCTCATTCAAAAACAAAGCATCAATGTAAGCAAACAGACATTTCTTAGTCAAGAATTTTGCAATGATGAATCTTTATTTGTTGTTTTGTAAGGACTGAACCTGCACATATTGGAACCCTACCATAAATATTTTGAATATGAAACAATGGGAAACGTATGACAGATGTACAATACTATTTTGAACATCAAATTTTGCGCTCCAAAATTTCAAGTTTATTTACCGACAACTGATTCTCCAGGCCAATATTATTTTAAATAAGTAGTGACAGATTGTGAGAAGTGCCAGATCGCCTAAGAAGGTTCTGTTATCCCCGAGCCAGAGCCAGGATATTTGACAGACCTGAATGCACAGCAGCTCAGAGGTTTGCTGAGCGCTTTGACAAACAGAAAATTCCTCATTAATGAGAGCAGAATGCAGAAGTGGGGATCGTTAAATAGTGTGTGACATTAAACATGATTACAAAGAAGCAACCCAAACAAACACACAGTGAAACGCTCAAGTATTCAGGAGGGTGAAGGTTAACACATTTCATATTTACGGTACGTGATCTCGTTAATCCACTATATGATTATGTTAGAAAAAACTTGTTTACGTATTATTTTACAATTAAGACATAACATTTTGAGTTATAACATCAGACAAGCAGATTTGACATTACTTTTAAAAATAGAAGACTATTTTTAGTCCTGGTGCTTGCTGCCTGTATGTTTATTTATCGCATAGTATTTAATTTTAAAAAATTGTTAGTCATATTACTCAAAAAACAATTAATAAGCCCATAATTGCTTTGTTATTTCTCTACTATTATGAATAACTGAAACAATCAGTATTTATCTCACAGTTAAAATACTCTTTCCTCGGCAGTTAAACTTTTTTCATTTCTTTATTTTTTTTAATGCATAAAAGAAAAAATACCAAAAAAAAAAAAACATCTGCACTACTGACCTGCATCCAGAATGCCCTGAGCTAGAATGGCTCCAAATTTGGCCATGACGTCATCGTGCTTATCGTTGATCACTTTGGCATACAGTTGCCTGAATTGATTGACCTAAGAAGAAAAATTAATTTACAAAATATAAGTACCACTGCCCTGGAGATGTAAAAAAATTTACATCTTACACGGCAAGTAAATCTAGACTTGTATTTTATTTCTATGGAGCGTCCTGTCCTTGTGAGTGAGCAGCCACTACAGAAAATGATGTAGTATTATGCAAGTAGATAGTACCCATTATCAGGAACTTGTCATTTGCAGCTGCACTATTATCCATGCCCTTTAATCAACATTTCCGGATAAACCAGGATTCAGAAAAGCGTGAAAAAAGTGGTTAAAAAAGGTGAAGGCGCAAATTTGTCTTTTTATTTTACAAAGAAAAGTAACTAGCACTTCTGTAGTGTGTTGTGAACGTCACTGAATTTCTTTTAGCCTGCTTTAAGCAATGCTGGATTCAGTTTCGGCAGCCGTCTGCACGACTTATAATGCTGTGTGGTTACCTTGGGGCAGGTGACTTCACTCTGCTGGATCATGATGAGGGCCGAGGCAATAAGAGCTCCCTGTCTCACATAGTTCACTGGGTCATTGGTCATGGGCTCCAGTAGGTTTATTGCGTCCTGCACACACAAGATGAAAAATAAGATACATGCTACTGAGACTAAAGGACATACAATTCTTATTGGGATTTTAAATTCCTTTTATGTTTAATTATCATCAATTTTTTGGCTACTCATAAAAACTTTGATCTTTGACAATTCCCAACTACTAGCCAGTTCTTCTAATTACACAACAGCAAGAGAAGCTGTAGGATAGCATGTGCTTCCTCCAAGATAGGTGTAGCCATTCATCTGCTTGTTTCCTTTGTATCAGTGCAGCATAACAAATTGCTAGCTGGCCTCTTTACATACTGTCTCCACTATCACGGCAAATTATGTACCGTAATTTGTCATTCATGGACAGTAACACATTCGGACATATAATCTAAGACAAAAACTATTAAACACCCTTAACCACAGAAAAAAGGAAAGTGTCTCAGACTTGCTGCCTACCAAATGATCTTACCTTGTATCCGGTCCCAGCACAGCAGATCCCCAGAGCCATCGCTGCTCCACAGCGGACATGTGGGTTGTAACTCTCAGACAGGAGGGACACCACACTCGGACACTGCTCTGGAGTTCTAAACACACACATGCAAATCTCTTTTATAACTGCCTATTTTTCCTCAAAAGGTGCAATTACTAATGTCACAATTAATGATAAACGATGACTTATGAATGGCGTAGACATTTACAGCATTGTGGCTGACAATTTTAGACGATATTAGATAGCTATAAGATTAGCTATGCATTGTATTTACATTTGAAGATCTTATAATTACCGTTTTATTTCATTGTAATTCAGGTAAGGAATATTCATGTCCCACTGGCTTTAGGTAACTAAGCTTTTCATCCTTTAGCTAAAAGAACAGTTTCCACCTGCATCACCCCAACAAAAAGACAAACACGCTATGGGAAACCATAAATTCCACAAAGCCTTCGCTGAAGCACCCTGCAAAATATACACAGTATAAGGAAATTGTATAGAAGGGATTAAAAAATTAATGCAATTATTTAGCATTAAATAAGCCCAACTAAACCTCAATCAGTGCCCAGTGTGAAGTAAATCCTAGAGTTCCGCTTCCTCATCACATTTTCCTGGCTCTTGTCAATGCGGCCATTTGATGTAAGAAAAGAGCCTCTTCACAGGTTCTTTTTGAAACTTAACTCAAATACCTTTTACCAACTCTCCTAAGTCAAGACAGATGTTTCAAGAAAGTTTCTTTAAACAGTTTACACAAGGTGATTACAGTTCCAACGGCCCTCCCTGTGCTGCGATGAGGATTAACAGAACGGAGCACAATCTATTAAGAGCTCACACTTTACCAAAGGACCAAGGTGCCAGGAACTTAATTATTGAAGAGAAGAAAAAAAAAAAAAAGAAAAAAATTATTATGCTTGGCTGTCTCTAGTACTCCTACAATTTGGTACAGTTCATTAATTTGTTGGCCTGGTTTGAGCGGGTATGCCATCAGAGCAACTTGATCATTAATTAAATCCGTAAAAGGTACTGGATGTCTATGTTGAAAAAAATGTTTCCTTCTACAGTATTTGAATTTTTACCCCTTTCGATAGCAGCCATAAACATTCCCCCTGTTCCGCTCTATAAACATGACCGAATTGCGTTTGCTATTCTTGTCTTCATACGTTGAATAAAACTAAAAACACAAAATCTGTTGTGCGCCAACATCACAAATCCCTCTTCTACATCGAATTCGTGCCACACAGTCAAAATGACATGTTAATAAGTCTCGGAAAGGGTTCGGTGAAAGTTGAATAACATTCTTGTGGGTTTAAACAACAAGCGGCGGTTCAGACTTTTGACAATCAAATTGATTAATTGATTTGACAGTGCAGAGAAACCACAACACGTTCCAGCTTTGAGCTATAAACACACTGATGCACATGCGCGCGCACAAGCATTTACTGAGCTAGGAGAACTCTTAACGCCTGCTTGTGCTAATGAAGTCTGATGCTGCGATTCATATTCAAACCAAAGCTTGTTGTGATTAATACATTAATGTTATTGTCACATTATCCAATACAATCAGGTCCATACATTGAACATACGCAGATGTGCAAGGCAAATCTGAGACACAATTGCACGTTTTATTTCTTAAAATTGAACAATTCCTAATCGGGACAATTCTAAACCCTGAACATATACTCAGGATGTTTTGGGATTTTTTTCGTGTTCAAACTGCAAGCCAGTAAATAAAAACCGAGGTAGTCTTAAATGTTTAGTGCCATCAAGAAACCTTTGCTAACCATTTCTTATTAACAACAAAACTATATTTTACACCACTCCGGGTTTAAATTCTAGATTACGATTGGTTACAGTGTTGAATTTCGAGATCAACCGCTTTTGCAGCAGCGCGGCTGCAAATCACAGGTTTATGATTATTCTAATGTCTTCAATATTAACAGTTCCGTAACATTTTACTGACAGTAAAATCTTTTGTAAAGAGATCTTTCTTTAACATTTGTCGAGGGAGACTCCAGGGCTTTGTATCAGTTAAAGGTAAAAGTGCAGTTTTTTCTGCAAACATCTTTAGGTCAGAGGTGTTCGTGCTTTCTTGGGAACACTAAATACTGCAGAAAAACCACGAAGCATAAACTCTTGTCAGAAAACAGATGTTGTTTACAATGCAAGCAAGATAAACAAATAAGCAAAGTTGATTTGCCCAGAACTCCGATACTTTTAAAACAGTTCTGCATATCATTATTTGTTGCTTAATGTTAGGCCAATGTCGCAGCTCGATTCAGTGCTACTATTAAACACAATTCTTGTCTTAAGAACTGAAATGGCATCATGTGAAATCACCAAACTAAACATTTAATAAACTTTTTCCTTTAAAGGTATTTTTGTGTGTGCACTTTGGTACTATGAGCTCTCACTGTGCATCTGTTAGGCTGAATAGAGAGTGGCACTTATTTATCCAGCAAAATTAACTTGTGCAAAAAGCCAAAAATACTCAAGTACAAACTCTTTTGTGGGGCAGCATCACTACTTCCAGGTCATCTGAATTATTTGGACTCTGAAAGGCTGAGTAATGTTACCATCACACTGAGGGTGATGGTGGCTCAGTGGGTAAGGCATTGATCAGTGATCAGAGGATCGGGGGTTCGAGCCCCGCTCCAGACATGCTGCCATCCATTGGGTCCTTGAGCAAGACCCTTAACCTCACTTGCTCCAGGGGCGCCGTTCGTTCTGGCTGACCCTGCGCTCTGACCCCAGCGTTCAAATTTGTATGCTGAGATATGCGGAATCAAAGTATGTTGTATTGTATGATGCGCATGTGACCAATAAACTCAACTTTACTCTAAAAACAGAGAACCTACTGGATGTCTGAAAAGTTTCAGAAAGCACTTACTTGTAAGAGCGTTTTGTCTTTTTTTGCTTCGCTTTTTTAAATTCATAAACAAAAGCCAAAGCCTGACATACTCCAGAAGTGAACAGAGGAGTTAACCAGACACGGTCAAGGATTTCCAGTTGTTTGTTCATTTTGCCACCCCGTAAAGTTTTCAGTAAAATTTGGATATTAATATGAGGTAAAAACATCTTGATTATCCTGCATAGCTAACTGAAAATCAATAATTGAGGTTAAAAATTTCACTGGAAGATTCTTTAAAAAAAAATAAATAAAAAAAAAATAAAAAAAGGCAAATCTGAGTTGAGCCAGATGTTATTTCAACTGATGGTAAACATTATAAAGTAGCAGGAACTATGGTTTCTGTTGGCAAGGTGGGCAACAGATGTGAAAACAGGAACACCGTGTGCAGCACTTTGTGTGTGTTAAATGTGTTTAAGCACATATGAAAAACTGTAGTACTGTTTGGCACTTAAAAGTGCACATCCAGCATAAAGGTGATCGTAAATCAAAAAAGATGTTCACAGTGAAAAATAAAGTACAATCTAACTTATTTGGGTTTTATATGACCAAATAAATAAACCAAAAAAAAAAAAGAAAAATAGAAAATGTCTTTCAGTGATAATACAATATAGACAATACACAATAAACTTTTTTTTTTATAAACACAACAGATAAAATTTTAAGTAATGCCAGTCCCTGGATATTTTCCTCTCCATGTGGCGTGCACTAAATAGTATAAACAGTAGATCTGCTGCGTTTAAAAAGAAAAAAAAGTACCTCCCAGAACCGCTGGCAAAAATCCAGCACAGACACACACTCGTGTTTTCTGAAAGAGTCAGAACGACAGAGCAAGCAGACGAGTGGGGCAGCGGGTGAGAAGAAGAAGAAGAAACGTGGAGAAGATTAGGGCTGCAGGAGGTGATGCGATGCGAGAAACAAAATGGACATAAATCTTTCAACGAAAGGCACAGAAGTCTGGGTCTCGTCCTAGAAAAAGAGTTTGAACTTTGTTTGATTCCAGGTTTTGTGTGAGCGCTTATAAAAACGTGTAAAGATTAACTAAAGGAACAAAATATCACAGCTTGGGAGATTTAGCGGAGTGAAAACGACACAGGAAAAAAAAAATGTGGAGAAAGACTGAGGATCAAACAGCACCAAGGGATTGGAGCTGAAGGTAAGAAGGGTTTAAAATGTTTTTTTTTTGTTTTTTTTTAAGTTATTGTTTAAAATTAATCAATATAGTAAGAATTACATAGGTACATGAACTTGAGAGTTAAATTGAGCCCGAAACCAATCAAAGAAGTAAACCGTGTAACCTGTTAAGATCTGGAAATAAGCAAATTAAAAGAAGAATTAGAAGATACATGCCATCTGTCCTAATTCATCAAATTTCATTAAAACATGAAATGGCCGAGTTCATGAGGGGACGGTGATTACTGCAGATCTTCACTTCCTTGCTTAATTGCTTCTCAACGGTCCAGAACTAACGACAGCACAGGGAAATTGGACATGCTTTATAATAATAAACGTTGATATTCGAGATAAGGACATCTGAGGGAGAAGAGCTGGTCTGTGAAATTAGTAAGGCTAACAAATAGAAGGCAGTTTTTGGTTGGCTGTTTAAAGCTGAGTGACTTGACATGTAATACCAACCTCATGATAAATGATTTCTAAACACACAACACGTAGAGCATTATCTGGAATTTTTGGAATCAGCAGACTAGATTGTACTTTTTTCATCCCCCATTTGTTTTAAAATGCATTTTTTTATTATTGTAATGTATATAATAATTTTTGCTTAAATTCTACCTCTTTTGATTTACATTGTTATATATTGTTTAAAATATTGATTTTGTAAATTAATTATTAAATGTGGAATTACAATTAGTAGTGTGTAACGGGGTCATGGCATTTCACAATCAACAGCCATTCAGAAACATAGTTCAATATAAGCAGGTAGTAAGTTAATCATCTGCCTTTTATGCTTGGACATGGTCTACTTTATGTATTTAAATAAAAATTTAAAAACCTATAGGCAAGTGGTAGATCAGTGATTAAGGTGTTGGACTGCTGATCTGAAGACCGGTGGTTTGATTCCCAGCACCGCTGCGCAAGTTATCACTGCTGGGCCCATGAGCAAGGCTCTTAACCCTCAAGTGCTCGGTTGGATAAATTGCAAGTTGCTCTGTATAAGGGCATCTGCCAAATGCTGTAAATGTGAATATCCAATAAAGTACTGTATGTTTCATTTTGTACAAATTTAACAGATACAAGCTTGGGTAAAATTTGATTGAGACTTCCCCCTTAAATCTTGTGTCTCATATGGTGGAGATAAACAGTATATAAATTACACACACACACACACACCTGAAAATGTAAAAAATAAATAAATAAAATAGTTGTAACAATTGTTTTTCAACATTTACTCTCCACTCAAGCTGTGCTGTTACATATTTGGAAGAGGGGGCTAGTTTTTGTCTATCGTTTGTTGTTCATGCCTCCATTTTCCTCAATAATCTCTCAATCTCGCTCGGTTCTAGGGTCTGCAGTGGGACAATGCTGGCCAAGCCCCAGGAAAAAGACACAGCACATCGTTCTTGGTCCAGGCTAGCGAAAGCAGCATGTCTTCTCCCGATGGAGAGAAGCTGCACTGGGCCTCGCTGCTCTTCCTTATGGCCATCCTGCCCACTATTGGTGGAAACATCCTTGTCATCCTGGCTGTGTCGCTGGAGCGCAAACTCCAAAATGCCACTAACTACTTCCTTATGTCTCTAGCTGTGGCTGACCTGCTGGTGGGAATGCTTGTGATGCCAATTGCTCTAATTACCGTCCTATACAGTAAGTTAATAAAGCACTTATTTTACAGTTCAATTTACATATACAGTGAGGCCTCGACTTACGAGTTTAATCCGTTCCGTGACGTGGCTCTTAACTCAAATCACTCGTATGTCAA
>JAOUQX010000003.1:7065104-7084444 GCA_028566295.1 Liobagrus marginatus
AATCGGCCGAGAGACGACTCGTACCTCAAAAAACTCGTCAGTTGGGTCACTCGTAAGTCGAGGCCTCACTGTACCTTCATTTTAGATCACCATAACTGCAAAAGCTTTTGTGGTTTATAATATTGGGACAATATTGCATTGAGAATGATTTTCATTTATGTTAATGAGTGAAGTAAGTACAGAACTGCTCATCGTCCTGTTAAAGTACAGTAATCCACAAAAGCTCTTATTGCCATCACTGATAGCATATTACCGAAAATAAAAAAATGCATATGCATAATGCAGGAAATGTATGCCCTGTTGTATTATGAATTTGTAATGTAATCAAAATAATGTTACAACTAAAGCCCTAAAATACTGAGTCCCAACAGAGAACTTAAACATTTAAACAATCTCCCAGCTATAATAAAGCTACAAATGTCAAGATTTAAAACCTCCATAAAAATTACTAACTGTGTGGAATACTGTGATACAGCAGATAAATGTTTGGCATTAATTTAATTCTCCAGCTATCGAATTTATTAAATTGAATGAGCGCATATCTTTAGTTATGTAAAATGAATTTGTTAATGGAAGAAGGGTTAATTTATGGAAGGAAACCAAAACATTCTCACAAATTCACGAATGCAACCAAACAATCTTCACTGGAAATAGGAAAAAAAGATGATGTCTTATCTGAATTAGATACCGTTGTCTCAAAGCAAAAACATAGCACCCCAAAATGGCACTGGGATGTAAAAACACTTGATTTGGATAAACTAGGCTAAATACATAATTCTTGCAGTTTAGCTAAAAAGTGTAGGAAATCATCTCAGGCAGTTTTTTGAAGTTGGGGACAACAGAAAAATATTAAGCTAAAATTAACTTTAAACTTATCCCATCTTGTTTGGACTTTAATTGGCATATGGCAGATACTTGCACTTCGAGATCTTTGCCATTTGTTGCAGAAAAACATGTTGAATGGTGAGATTTAAATCTTCAGTCTGAACTGGTTAAGCAAACAAAATGACATTAGCAAAGGGAAACCGAAAGAACTGGTGGTTTTTCTCTACAGAAAGAGAAATGGTGGAGAACTGCTGGTCTTGTAGTCCAGTTCAACAAATCATATATATTTACATTATTTAAATAATATGTACAATAAGATTTTGTCTATATAATAAAGTCTATGACCCTTTTTGGAATTTTGATCTGTTTTAATAAAAACTGTCAATAGAATGTAGTACATATTTATAAAGGCTTAACTTAATTGTAATAACTAAAAAATTAAAAACTAGGGCTTGTGTATCTTTAAAACTCAAGGTAAATAGTTTGATGTGAATAATTGACTATGAATAATAAAATTGAGAATAGCTGATCCACTGCTGTACCTATAAGTTATTACACCTTGGGGAACTAAAATGTACTGTGAAAGCACTTGTTGGTTTAACTTGTAAAATAAATAAATAAATAATCGCCACGTGCATTAAGAGATTAAAACAAGCGGCAATTCACCCCCCCCTCCAGTATACGGTCAAAGTCTTAGCTAATAGTTATACATTTAAACAGGTCTGACTGAGTTTGAAGAGGGCATGAAAGATATCTACAAGAAATAAACATACACTTTTTCATATGGAAGGTCACTTGGCTTTTAATAGCCCTTTCCTTAGAAACGAACTCTAAATGTACCAGAAAGCAGGAATTCTCAAGGGCAATTAAATCATATTAGCGAGACAGAACAAACAATAATGAATGGCTTTGGAGTGCAATGACTGCTCATTGATCATGTGTTCCAGGACACACGGATCGGTCTGCAGAGAATTGCGTTGTGTATGTCTGCCTGAATGTTTGAGGCCATTATTCAGCAGCTCTGTTTTGTAGCTTTTATTTTCTGAAGTGGTGTGAAAACTCCCAGCTTAATGTCTCATTTCATGGTTCTGTTGCAAGGATATTGCATGAATATAAAATAAGTATTATTAATTGAAACTAATTATTATTATTTATTATGGTTCATTCTCTTGGTTGCTCAAGTAAACACCCCCAGCATTTAGTACTGAATCTCCGAAATGGTGAAAACTTGAAAACGATGTGTTTTTTGCCCGTTAGTTAAATTGCTTCCTTTACATTTCCTGTATTTGGCAGACTCTTTTATTCAGTGCGACACAGGGGCCGATTGATAGATTGGTAGCGTTGGGAACTGAACCCATGATCAGTAATCAAACACCTTAAACCACTGAGCTACCACTTGCCCCTTTTCTTTTGTTAGTGTTAAATATCTTGAAAACCTTTGACTTAACATTGCCAGGATACATAAAGAAGAATTCTTTACCAGTTTGAGTACAAAGGGCCAACAAATTTGTTGTTCTGTCATATTAAAGTGAAAAAGGAAGAATTTTAAAATTGCAATTTGGGTATAAATTATAACTGAGATATATTAAGAAACACTTAGGTTTCTCCCATTATAATCTCATTATTTTCATGCTAAAGCTTGACAGCATAAACGTTTTACTTATTTACCAATAAAAATCAGTAACTTCTCTTTAAAAAACATTCAATTTGCACATTTATAGTGAAATGTCTTGAAAAATAAAATGTTAAAAGACATTCATTTTTAAGCAAACAGCTAAATAAAACATTGCCTGTGTCCCATTTCTACATCTGTTAAACAGGTGAAAACTGGACTACAGTATTGACACCTTGAAGTATTAAATGCTTCCATGTTGGGGTAAATACAGAAGAACAATTCAGAAATCACTCATATTAATGTAAAAGGACACAAATAGAACTAAACCAAAGTATATACACTAGGGAGAAAGTGCCAGAAGAATCAGACATTTTTAAAGAATGGGATAAAAAAATATATTTAAAAAAATTAGTCTCAGACTTTTGGCAGAGAGTTCAACAACATTGTTGTGTACTAACTAAACACATTTTGCACGTACATTAAAATTGACAGCTATAAGCAGCGTAATTCACATCTTATTACTGTGGAAAAGAAACAGCTTCCCATCGAAACAGTCAGGCATCACCCTAATGCAAAATTAATTATAAGCAGGCTACTGAAAAAATGAGGGAAATCCTTAGGAAACCATAAAGAATTTCAGAAACGTATTTTGAACTTTTCATGAACGTAGAAAAGGTGGTATAATTATAGGCATACGAGTTGCTTCTAGTTTATAAAAATGGAGTTCTTGCAACAACCAGTAGTGCCAAATTATTTGTGGTATTTTTGCACTTTACTGAAACTGTTCATTCAGATGAGAACTTTATCTGATCACTAATTAATATTGTGCTTTTCAGATTCAGCCTGGCCACTTCCTGAGTTCCTGTGTCCTATCTGGCTATTCCTAGATGTTTTATTCTCCACAGCGTCCATCATGCACCTTTGCGCCATCTCCCTTGACCGTTTCATCGCCATAAAAAAGCCCATTCAGCACAGCCAGTATAACTCCAGAGCCAAAGCCATAGCCAAAATTGCACTCGTCTGGTTGATATCAATAGGTGAGCTTTCAAATCGAGATGTTTCTAATTTAATGCATGAAAAAGAATAAAATAGGACAGATTTTACTTATTATTTCACGTTTAAAACCTTTGACTTTTCACAATTACTAAGAAAGAAGTACACAAAGAAACGACTGCTTAGTTACTTCTGCTTGTATCTGATAATGAGGACTAGTTAGTCAGGATAGCTGTTTGGGCCACGTTTAAGTAACAGTTAGTAGAAATATACCCGCTGTTTATTTTGTTGCTGTGAGAATTAAAGCACATGCCAAGGCAGCTTCAATCGATTTTTAGACGATAGACTTCAAGCACAAACCAAGGAGTGCTGGAAAAGCGTTGAGACACCTCCTGATTAAGACTTACATTTTGTAATAAAATTATCATCAAGTGTATCACGTCTGTCTATATTAAGATGTAATATCTGAAGTCAAGAATGACCAATATGCCAAATCTTTGTACTTTGTGAAATTTTATAAATGATGAACCTTTGCGCATTATATTCAGTTTTTAAATAAAAAGGACTCTGTTTCAATCAACAGTTTTTAATGGTGGACCCCAGACCTCTGGACTTGATATCAAATAAGCAAAACAATTAGCTGTAGATGATGGGGCTTTGTTATGTAAAATCTTTGGCCTGGAACAAGATGAGAAAACACCATGCATGTTCTGCTTGTTAACAAAAAGTCCAGATGATTATTTTGACCGTGTTGTCTGGAACACTGTGGGGTTTGGCACTACAACAGAGTTATGTTTTAGATCCATGAAAGGCAGATCTTCAGTGCAGTGTCACGTCAATAATGACAACGCACACTGTGTACTTGCATATTCTGAAGGCTTACAATCACATACGCTCTCCCTTGACAAAGCAGTGTTACTGAGAAAAACCAGACAAATGTTAGCTAAAGGTTGTGGAAGCCAACATGAGTGAATATGTTAAAGATCTACAGCCAATAGTATAGCAACATTTGTTTTGAAGACGGATGAGTAGTTTATTTTCTAAACCATATTTTTTGCCACAATTTTTTAAAACTGTTTTATTGTTCTCTTCAACAGGTATCTCCATACCTATTCCCATTAAAGGACTGAGCAGCTCAAACCATGGAATCAACATAACCTTTAACAGCAACTATACCTGCCTGTTGACATTAGAGGGATTCGGGGAGTTTAAACTCTTTGGCTCGATGGCAGCCTTCTTCATCCCCCTCATAATCATGATGATTATAAACCTGCTGACAATCCAAGCGCTGCGCAAGAAGGTGTATCTTCTTAGATCGAGGGCATGTCAGCGAGTCAACAGGCCCACAGTGTGTACGGTCTTCCAAAGAGAACAGATGGTTCCATCTTTACAAGAGAAGATCAGCATGCTGGATTCTATGAAAAATGGCCAAATGCTAGAGCAAACACACCTCATCACAGGAGGTGAGATTTCCATTCGAAGACTGTCCACCATGGGAAAGAGATCCATGCAAAATCTTAGTAATGAACAGCGAGCCTCAAAAGTTCTGGGGATTGTCTTTATGTTGTTTGTGGTCATGTGGTGTCCATTTTTTATCACCAATGTGACGTCAGTGCTCTGCAAGAGTTGCAACGTCAAATTGGTGGACAGACTTTTGGACATTTTCGTGTGGGTTGGTTATGTTTCCTCAGGTGTCAACCCTTTAGTCTACACACTATTTAACAAGACCTTCCGGGGGGCCTTTACACGTTACATCACATGTAACTTTGGTGCCAAGAGAGCGTCAAGAATGCAGCGCAGCAACATGACCAAAATAACTTTCCAGTCTTCTGTTGCAGAAAATTCTAAATTGTTTATGAAGCATGGGATGATGACTGGCATTGGTCCTGTAGGGTACCAAAGTCCTTTGCAAAGACAACCCTTAAACCTTCAACCCTCCAGTGGTGTCGCTCTTCTTTGCACAAATAATGAGGACTGCAAAACTGATGAAGGATTCAGCTGTTTATAGCGGACACCTTTATAAAAATATAAAAAATCGTATGGCTCCAAATGCTTAATCTAACTTCTGCACTTGAAAAAGAAAGATTGGTATTTATAGTGCCACCCTTTTTGCAAACAGAAAAAAAAGAGACGATGGTATCTGATACTGGAATATTAAGGATAGAGGCAACATTATAGAGAACAGGGGGGGGGGGGGAAAGCCATCTATGTGTAGCCTGCATGAAATACCCACTCAGAAACTGTATGAATGTCATGGCAACATACAAATGTTTTTATGGTTATCTTGGAAACATTGAAGGTCTCATTTATGCTACTTTCAATAATTGATACTGGAATACAAGTACAAGATGCTTAATCATTGGAATCATATTAGGGTTATCATCTTGGGGATCTTTTCTAGAGCTTATCCATTGAATATTAGATAACTGATCAAATCATGAGTCTAAATATGGTATACTGTTTTGGAGTAAGAGGTAATGGTGAGATTTCTGGTGGCTTTTAATCATAAAGCGACACTTAACACTTATCCAATACCTGCTAACCCACTAACCTAGCTTGCTTTCTAGAGTAGAAATAATCAGTAATGCAGTGAAAGTAAAGATTTGCATATCTCGGGTGATGAGGTGTTTGTCTTCACTGTAGTTTTGGAAGCTAAAAGTTGAGTTGCTAGTGGGGCTTGTGTACAAGACTGCATGCAGCTACATTTTAACTGAGCATTCCAATTAAATCACAGTGGAAAATGTACAGAATTTCTCGAGTTACACTGGAAATAAAATATCTTTACTTTAATTATAAATATCACCGGTAGATGATTTTCGCCTCTTGCCCCACAACCTGTGACCTGATTGGTCAGGAGATTAAAATGTACTTGACATCATTTGGCAAAGTTTAAAATTCTTAAAGCCCCAAACGTAACTAAAAATACATTACTTTAAATAAGAGGGTATTTTTTGCAACTATTTTACATGCAAAATATGGAAGCAGCTTTACATTACTATAAAAAATAAATAAAGTCACATGCCTATAAACCTTATGACAAAAGCAACAAAATGTATTTAAAGAGGGAGCCTACATGAACAAAGAAAGGTGTAAAAATCAATTTTGCCTTTTCAGAACTGCTTTTCTCAAATGTTATATTTGAACCTGCAGATTGAAAACTAAGAAAAAGCAGTTTATTAATAAATAATACAATAAATGTCTGGCCCTTTTTATATTTAGCAATGTGATGATTTATGTGCATCAGATTCTGCAAAAAGGGAGGAACTTGATTACCCTAACCTGCTCTTTATTACTTTTCTGGCGCACCAAAACCGACAAACAGCACTTTTTTTTTTGGATGAATATTCTAATCATGCTGGCTTTGAGCATTTAGACCACAAAGGTGAGCTAAATTAAAGTGCTCCATTTCTATTAAGGTAGTTTTTAATAAATCAATATACATAACTGCACTTTCATACACAGAGTAATGTGACAATTTGAACCCATTACTATAGTTGACTTGCAATGTTAAGACAACTAGATTACTATTATATTATAGATAACTTGATTATATATTTGACGTAGACCACAGTTTGCTGAGATCATGCTCCATACCTGCATTTTTAAGTGGACAGGGTATTGGTGGTGGTGGCTCAATGGTAAGGCTCTGCGTCAGTGATCAGAGGGTTGGGGCTCAAGCCTCACACCAGGCAAGCCATCATCATCATTGGGTCCTTGAGCAAGGCCCTTAACCACAGTTGCTCCAGGGGTGCCGTACCTTCTGGCTGACCCTGAGCTCTGACCCTAGCCTTCAAATTCGTAAGCTGGGATATGCGGAATAAAAACATTTCACTGCATGTACAGTATGTGTATGTGATACATAAGATCTGAATTTGGTTCTATTAAGCAATTATTGGTTTGAACCAAATATTGGTGAACAAACTTCAAACGTGTGAATGTCCACATGAGAGAGAAACGAGAGCCTTTTTACTTTTTTCACCAGTATTGGTGTCTGGCCATACAGAGGACAAAGACCATTTATACATGGTTGTCTTACAAAATATAGATATTTTAATCCAGTTTCTCTAGCCACTGCAAATCAAACACTCTCCAGTTTCCTAAACATAAGCGATAAGAGCACTTGACTGAGGTGAATTGGTGCTATGCTGGAGGCTTTCTAAAAGTCACAATTATTTCCATAAGCTTTTGATCACAGTTAATTAATCATGAGAATATCATATGGTATTTTCAGTTAATTAGTTTGCCCATCTCTTTTGCCTAGCATAGAACAAATATCTAAAGTGGAAAGTCACCAAGAAGGATAAACATCTCCAAGTAAAACTGTAAATTTTGTCAATTGTAATTAAATCAAACATATGCCACTTTAACAGGGAAAATATCAGAGATGATCAATAGAAAAAAAATTCAATGATTATATGACTACTGCAGTGTCTTCGGTGGAAAAGCTAAACAGACTAGAAAGCTGGCTGAGTTAGGAAAGAACTATTTTAAATGTATTGTGACGCCGCAAGACGTTAGAAACATAAATTTCAACCTAAACAAAACCTACAAAAAGTATGATAACACTATTTCAGGGAGTACCAGGAACAAGTGTATGTTGCTGCTAAAGCTGCTCTCCTCATTGAGGCAACTGTGCAAAGACTAGAAGAATAGATATTCTAACTAAATCTCTCCAAATGTTACATCTGGCATCCTAAGGAGCTCTTCAGTTTGTTTAAAACAGGGAACTCAACTTAGGTTTGTGAAGATCGAGCAACATAAAATGTTCCTTCCAAAGCTCTGTGCTTAACAGAACTGGAAAAAAAAAAAAAAAGTTAGCTAGTGATTACCTTAAAAATTAGACACAGACATGCTGACTATCCAAAAAATCTGTGAGGAAGTATTTTAGTTAAAAGGGTATATATTAATTAATTGGGGTTGTTAATGCTCAGGTTGAGGAGATTAGTATCAGTATCTATTCAATCAATTATGAAAACAATGAAACCAGTAAAAGCCATTAGAGAAGACTGGAAGAATTTCCAAAAGAATGTGAGGAATCTTGTGGTTGTATATATAGACGTACATGAAGATGAATCAGATTCGGCTAAGGAATGTTACAAGATTTGTCTTTTAAATGGCAAAAAGATTAAATGTGTGTATAAACTTAGGGCTGTGACGGTGGCATTTTTAATACCGCGGTGGAAAACCACCAACAACTGCCAGTGTTGCGGTGCCAAGGGGAATGACAGAAGTATTCAATGATGCCGTAAAATAATCCGTGACAGAATATGAAGTGTTGGTGTTTCGCTGAACGCATTTCTCGATGCGCACCACTAACAGGCAAAAATGTGATTTCACAACAAAAGACATGTCTGACGTGTGACACAAAGTACCAGAGGACAGAGAAAAAAGATAGCAGATGCACAACAAGTTTGATATTTTGATGACTAAGTTTGATCAACATTGTATTATTATACGAGCACAAACACTCATGTTCATGATCATATTAATAACTCCTCACTGTTTTTACCGCTTTAAAGCGTATGTTCTGGCCAGCACAAAATAAGTTTGTTGCATATATTATACAGTAATAAATATATTATTATTATTACCATCATCATCATCTTTATTACACGCGTGAGATCACACTACCAGCGGTGACACCGCAGTGGCAACTCCACTGCTTGTCATTCTTTTTTCAACAGGTGTAACGCAGAGGTCAGCTGCACGAAGTCAGGCATTTATTATCGTCAAAGGATGCTTTGTGTGTTAACTTTATTTAAAAACATTGTTGCTTATATAAATAGCCAGTATGTGCTATACCATGCATTATGTGGTACACAAAATTCTGCAAAAAAATGAAATACACATGACATAGGCTCTTATGAGAAAGTCTGTTAATGTTCAGAGGGCAGCATGTGGGCACCCCTTATTAAAAACCTTACCTGAGCTTTTAAACACTCTGCAATTTCATGAAAGGTTTAAAAAAATTTTTTTTATAAATACCACAGGTTTGATGGCATGATTGCAGGCATGTTTCATCAGACAGCATGCCTACAGTACGCTAGGGTTAGGCAACAGTAATCGTGCATAGAAATTGGTAATGAAAAAACACTTCGGATCCTACCTGAACATGATAAACCCAATAGACTCAACGGCAGCTCTGCGTACATCATCGTTCACATCACTGACCTGTTTTAAAAATAAATAAATAAAAAAGAATAATAAGATAAGTGATATTTGTGTAAAAGAATCATCATACATGTCTGCCTAGATAATCCACAAAAATACTGCTCTACATACTTGGAAACAAATTAACGGAGTCAAGACAAATAGATCAGATGTGTTTCTGAGTGAGAGTAAAAAAAAAAAAAAAACATGGGGAAAAAAAATCCTATTTTTGAACATTTCATACATAAACTGACAAATTTGATCATGCCTACTAACAATACAGTTGCTTTACTTTTCACATACTCAGTAAAAACATGAGTCTCAAATCAGAGTAGATATTTGTGATCAACTGAGCAGCTTTGTTCAAATCGAACATAAATAATGGCGCCACCTGTAGGACAACAGACGGCACTTACAATAATGAAACTAGACCAAGAATGTTTTTATATAAAGACAAAAAGGAGTAACTTTTTTTGTTTTCAAAAGATGGAGTTAATGTTTTAACAATGATGAGAAAACTGTTTTGTGTAAAATCGGCCTTTTTTAGGATTTGCTTTATAACCCCCAATTCCACAAAAGTTGGGATGCTGTATAAAATCTGCATAAAAACAGAATTCAATGAAATACAAATGTCATAAAAGCATATTTTTCACAATATAACAGAAAACACACCAAATGCTTAAACTAAGAAAATTTCATTTCTAAGAAAAACAATAAGGTAAATTTGAAATTGATGACAGATAAACCATAAATATTTTTATCTTTATCTAACTAACACTCAAATTACTTGAAGTCCTGGCAAGCGTGAGAAAGACCGCAAGAGACATACCGCGACATGCAGCAAGCGACGGATGGCCTTGTTGTTTCCTGAGCCACAGTAAGCCATGCCGACTGTATACATTCCTGAGCGACGCAGAATTGGGTCCTACATGGGCAGTGAAACAAAACAGAGCATGGGGTTTGTGCCAAGCATAAATTAAGGCTGTTTTTATCATCCGCTCATCCATCTCTATAAATTTGAGAGTAGGGGGGGTGGAAATAATACTCCTCTTAGGGTCAAGGTACATAATGAAAGACAATGCAGGATCTTTTTATTTTAAGATGCATTACTAAAATCTTCTCACTGGTTTAAAACTAAAAGGTTCAGTAATTAAAAAAAGACAAAAACTAAATAGTGCTTACTTTGTCCCGGCAGAGGCTCTCGATAAGTGTATCCGCCTCCTCCATTCTGCTATACATGACCATGGCAATGCCTACTGCAAGTCCACGAAGGATTTTCTCATGCTGAGTCTCCTGAGCATATCCCACCATGTCCTCAATTGCCTGAGATGATTTAGAGCCCAGCATAACCAGACCTAATGCCAGCCCTGCAGCCTCTCCTATACAAACACACACACATGATTATTTTACATGAATATACGATAACTGTGTTCATTCAAAATACAGATAGAGAATGTATAAAATAATAATTAAATTAGCAAACAAACAAATGTTAGGTCCATATTAGACCCAGCAAATACATTTTTTTATTAGACACTAAATAAACTAATAGGCACTGGGAATGATTCGAAAAATAGATTTAAAAAACAAACAAAAAAAATACATAAAGAAAATTGGAACAAAGAATGAAACATTAAAAAAAAAGTGTGAAAAGAAATATGGAACAAACAAAAAAAAAAAAAACTGAAATACATATTAATTTACCTGTAACAGCATCATCTTGGTAGAGGTTTGATTTTAGAAGTTCATAAACATCCTGTCGAGCTGTACCAAGAGCTGCTAAGCCGAGACCCAAAGCACCACCATGACGGACAATCTGTAGAAAAGCAAAACAAGGAAATTAACAAAAATCTAACTATCCAGCTAATGTTCTGCACTTTTAATAACTGAGAAAAAAAAAATTACATTTATACGAACTCACATCATTGCTAGCATTCTTTAGCTGACTGAGTAGATAATCAATGATATCCCCTCCATGGTTGGCATGTATCAGTCCAAGTGCATAAAGGCCTCCACCTTCCTGGTAGGCAGAGCCTGGTGACGTGTCTTTGGGCAGGTATGTGGCCATCAGCTGCAGAGCTTCCTTTTCATGTCCCTTAAAAATATTTATGGTTTGCCTTTCAGTCAAAGAAATCTCGAACCACTTTTAAAATGTTTTTTTCTTGGACAAAAAACTGTTTACCTTGTGAATGACACCAAGACTAGCTGTTGCTGTGAATTTTGCCCAGTTTGTAGCTCTTGCAAGCCACTCCAAATTTTCTCTGTAAAAACATTAATTATTTTATGTACTTGTTTAAATATCATACAGCAGGAAGTAGATCTAAAACGTTTTCACGCCGTGTGGTTAGACCGAAGTTGCAAATTCAAAACCATACTTAAGAAGATAACAGACAGGACATAATATACAACATTATAATTAGTATTTTTATTATTATCAAATGTTATACGATTCATAGCTGATTCGGTGACACAGACACAAGGCTTTATCCAAGGTTTATTTTGGAGGTAAAGTAATGCAGTGATTTTAGAATATAGTATAAATCAGTGACTTTTTTTTTTTTTTTTTAAATACAAACCAGTATACACAAACTATAACCACATTAGCTGTATGCTTTACTAAGGAGTTGTGTAAGGGAGCTTTAAAAGACAGAACATCTGTAAATATGAGAAGTGACTAACTAATATAGTATTGTTATGGAACAAAGTAACAAATAGATGAATGAAACAATATGCAAGATTTTTCTTGTCTTTAACCCTTGACTAAGAAGTCAACGTCTCGTTATTGCAAACAACTCACTCTGCCTCACATGTAAAGTGCATCCAATTTAAAAAATATAAATAAAATCTCAAAACTTAATTTAAACTAATGTACATTGTGTGCAAAATCTAGTCATAACAAACCCTAAAATAACAATGCCTGGTAAATAAACAACTGAAGCATGTGTTTTACCTGAGAAACTGGTCGCTTGTAGTTCCTGTGTGCATGAAGGAGTTTGCTATAACTGTTGCTGTGTGACATACCGAATTTCGAACTGCATCCTACAATTTCAAAATAAAGTGCTCGTTTTAATTAAAGTTAAGACAGTCACGCGTTAAAATTTATTTAAACACCACGTTTCATGTTTTTGATTAGTTTTGTACTTAAATCTAAAAAATCCTGTCAAAGCAAACAAATAACAAGTAGGACAAGACTAAATGCAAAAAAGTTTAAAAGTAATAACTAAAAATTAACCTAAATACAGTAAACATGAGAACTGAAGCATTCCCTCTCTAAAACCCTAACTTCTACCTTTGTGTTTTTGAGGATCATTAAGTCAGTGTTGTTGTTTCGAATGAGGAACTGCAGATGAAACTCAATGGCCATTTCACCGCTAAGGATCTTAATCATTTTCGAGTTCTGGTCTTTTGGTTCATCCTTCTGTTACAAGAAAAGACAAGAAATAACTAAATAAAAAGGTACAAGTGCAAAATAACTTTTGCTAAAACAAACTTTTACTACTTCTATAACTGCCAAAACCACATTTGCTCCATTCAAGTGTATTAGTGCATACAAAATGCATTATATTAATAGTACACGTGCATTCTAATCTAATTCTAAGTATAATCTGATCTCTGGCCTGAAATTAAGTGGTTTTATCAGATTCTTTAAAACAACGGTTTTTCCTAAAACAAAATATTTAAATATACATTACATGGGGTATTAATACTCACAAGTACAATATCTGCAGCTTTTCCTGCAGCAGAACTGCCCAATTTATCATCAGTCTCCATTGCATCACTAAAACAAATTTATTCAGAAGAAAAAAAAATATTTACCGTAAAGTAAACAAAAGCCAACACGTTTAATGTTACTAATATCATATTTAACTCTAGCACTCAAAAGTCCTGCATTAGTAAGTTGCTTTGGATAAATGCATCTGATGCATTAATAAATGTATTGCTGAGTTCAAAAAGGTTATGCAGAGAAACACAACCGTACACATACACACAAACGAAGAGCTAGTCAGACAGACATGCAAACAATTATAGTTGTGCAGAGACACAAACAAGAGCACAGTGACCGATAGAAAAATTGAATTAGAGACCCATACAGACCGTCTCTCTCTCACACACACCAATAACTATTATATAAACTAACACGAACATTCATAAGAAAATAGATTGATGTTGGATGTAAACACATTAGTGTGTGTTTAATGCATACTTCTCAAGTGTGTCAAATATCTTTAGAACGGACTTCACAAACAGATAACAAAACAAACAGTACCAGGCTCAGAAAGGTCTGTCTTACATCTTAGATCATGTAAACTATAATCGAAGAGAGTTATAGCAAACAAGTAACCAAAAGAAAGAATAGAATCGACACAGTGAAACGTTGCACACGCACATAAAAAACAAAAGTGCCTCAAATCCACTTGAAAGCTTACCTGTCTTTTTCCTGTGTTGGCACAGTGCCAGTATTTGTAGAGCCGGGAACAAAGTGGATTGGAGTGCCAACAGTGCGAAGGTTCTGGATAACTGAGGACAGGAACTGCTGGCTCGCACTTTCATACAAGTCAAAACAGATCTGGTACGCCATCAATAGGTTGTCCTCCTTCACCAGCTTTTCCAGGATATCACTCACAGCTTGAGGATCATCCAGAAATATGAGGCACTGCGGTGAAGAAGCGCATTAATACTACACACTATGCAGAAGCACACAACACAATGTTTGCATCCCTGCCTCAGGAGTGTCTCTCACCTGGCATACATTGATGAAATCAGGCTTCTCCAGGTTCATGTAGAGCTTAACGAGCACTCGGAGAACCTCGTTACGAAACTTCTTATTTTGCATCAGAGTCATACAGATCTTTAGGCTGTAAGCCAGCAGACCACTGACATCATTCTGAGGAGGAAAAACAAAACAAGAGCTGACATTCCCCAGAAAATAGACAGAAACTTGGCTTTGCAAACATTACATTAGAAGGTGTGAATTAACATAAGAGTAGAAGCTCAGACACGGCGGCTCAAATTATTTATTTATTTGTTTTATTTCTTTTTACAGATTTGTTTTCTGTAAGACGTTTTCCTTAACATCAGTGAAAATAGTTTACAAGAGTCAGCTAGTTGTAAAAGTAAAACCCATAAACCGAACAAAAATATACCAACTCTATGATTGTGGGGAAACATTTTAATCACTGAGGCATAATAGAATAGAGAACATGGTACATGCCGCTGTTTAAAAATAATACCCGTGATGCAGTGTTATCCCACCAGCCACTCGCTAGTTAAGTTATTACAAGATTACACAGTGTTTATTACTGAAATATGCAACTCTAAAACAGTTATTTCAATAAAATAATAGAAATTTGGTTCAGTTAGAGGGTGTTTTCTACAAAGCTCTCCCATTTCATCTCAGTGTGAGCCACAATAACGGGGAAAATATATATTTCTTAGAGACCATGAACAGCTTTAGCTTTTTATCTCTTTCAACTTACCGATTCAAAGACAGTTTTCTCGAACATGTCCAGGCGCCTGGTCTCCAGTGCAATCCCAATGGCCTGCTTGTATTTGTGATCGTCCAGGCAGCGCTGGAACATCTTATTAACAATGCCCTCCAGACGAGGATCGATGGTCTTTTTCTCTTCATCCTCTGGTAGCTCAGCATTCTCCACACGCAGCTTCGTGTAGTGATCAATACATTTTGCTGATGGAAAATGAAAAACCTTTTAAATCAGTACAGACAACAGAAAATTCAGATATGCATAGTCAAAAGGTGATGGGGGAGATAGAGCATTTTCTTTTGCTTTAAAACGGAGTGAGTAAAGGGAAAGAGAAAAGAAAGCAAGAACATGAAGAGAAAATAGAATAAGAGTGCTGTAATTTAATGTTGGAGCAGATTGTTTTAACTTCAGTGCTATCCTTGTTAAAACACTCATTGAATTCCTTTTAGTATCTTTACCTCACAGGTGCTCACGACTTCATCTTACAATAAGAGTGCAATAATGTGCAAGTGTAAGAAATTAACACAACTTTTAAACTTACCAATAATGGTTTCCACATATTCAGAGTCATCTGTGACGTTGAAGAGGTCTCCAGCACCCAGAGCATAGTTCAGTGACTCCTCAAAAGCACCAAGGTGGTAAAACACTTTAGAGGCCACCAAAGCAGCAAACGCTCTGCTACGGAATGCCTCATCTTCGTACAGGACCTCACTGAGAAACAAACAATATGATGATGTTCTTGTTCTCTAAAACACTTTAGTCCTGGCGGCCTGGTAGATTGAGGCTAAAATGCATCTTTTTACACTTACAGTGTGTGATAAAGGTTTGAAAATGATTAATAGGACTAGCTTTTGATTAGTGGGCTGCTTCACAATCTATGCTCCCTTCTTAGTAATGAACAGAAAAGATTTATTTATAGTTTTGTATAGTAGAAGTTTATACTTTTGTGGTGAGTAAATTGAGAAAACAACCAGTAAATATTGGAAAGAATTAAATAAATAAATAAATAAATAAATTTAAAAAATTCCCACTTACATTTTATCCACAGACTCTGAAATTTCGGCCCAGAAGTCATTGACAATGGAGTTGAGCTTCTGGAGTGCAAACTCCTTCAAGTGAAAAATAATTAAATAGAATTTATTACAAATGCCTTTGATTAGACAGATATATTAACATGAATAAACCATTGACCAATTAACAAGCCAAAATCATCCGGGTTTGTCCAAATTAAACAGGTGTATGATTAAATGAGTGTAATCTGTAGCACTTGTACATATTGTGTAAATGCTAATTCTACGAATACATTTTTTCCATCCAGAAAATAAACGAGGCTCGTTAGGTCAAGATTTTTGCAGAACTTTTACCTTCAATTGTGGCTCATCCTCATCCAGGAGGGATATGATTCCAGCTGAAATGATCAAAAAACATTAAGTTTAGAAAATATGTACAAACATAACTGAGATTATGGTTTTTCACACACAATCAAAGCATAGGTTTACATATAATCATATGTTTGTATGGCAAGACTCTATTGATGTCCTGTATAGACTGTCGGTGTTTCATCTTGCTACAGGTGAATGAATGAATGAATGAAGACACAGCAGCGAAAGTTTGTTTATCTCATAACATAACGTACTACTACTATATTCAAGCAATGCGTCGTAGAAAAAAAGATGGATTATATAGGTAAACAACTACATTGCTATTCAATAAAGCTGAAAAAAGTTACAGAAATAAAATATAGGTTTTGACACATTAAATCTTAATTTGTTCATGTTTGTAACATCCTGAGAAAGCATCGGCTAAACAAAAAGATTTGCTTTCTAACTTGTCATAAAAGAAATAAAACAAGAGTAATTATTAAGAGCTACAATTGTTCATTAGTTAAAAGCTAAATTAAGTATTAAACATTTGCAAAAACACTAAGGCTAGTAGCTAGATAATTCGTTATTTTTATTGTATATTAACACTGTTTATTTTTTATTTGGCGTTTACCTCAATTATGTTTCAGTCACTAAACTTTATTCGCTAGCTGCTTAGCCGAACTGTCTATTGCTTATACAAGTTCTGGTTTTACGCAACAACAACAAAAACACAGTGTTTTATTTTTTCAAGTTTAAGTTAATTCGTATTTTTAAACGTTTTTAATGCTACAGCAAAAATAAAGAAGAGAACTATAGGCGGAACAGCATTAGCCTACCCAGCTACCTAGCTTGGCTAATGTGACTCAGCTAAATCAACAGCAGTTCTAGGCACCGTTTACTTCTTTTCTTACCCGCAGATGTGATCATATTTAACTTCGAGCTCTCCGATCTGAGTCACAATCACTGCCACGAGTTTAAAAGCCGCACAAATAAAATGTAAAATAAGCCTTCGTATGGCAAAAATCCTTAGATATTGAACAACGGCGATTTAGGTTAGCGGCTGTTCATCTGCACTGTCTGCTTCACAACGGCTGCATCCCAAATATCTTTCAAGATAGAAATTAGTGCACTAAATAGGACGCACGGTCCACCTTTCTGAAAATTTTAAGCGCACTTTACAACTGAACTACGCAAAGATTTGGGATTTAACCAATAAACTGTCCAACATCTAGGACCACCATGGAATAGAACATTACTTGGGAAGCCATTATATTACCGGATACATATACAATTAAATACCTTTTAAAATGTTTTTTAAAATTCTAATTATTTACTTTTTACATTTTAGTTTTCATTTTGGGCAAAGACACGTAAAGAATACTTTAGAAATAAGTCTTAAAATAATATAATTAAAAATACATTTCTGTACTCGATTTCTATATTGGCACTATACTGGACAGCTAAAAACAATTCACGCGTTGAACTCGTATAACGCTTTCGCCAACTAGCGGTGTATTGTAGCTATCACAAATCGGTGATTAAAGCTTACAGTACAATATACATAAAATTACAATAGTAACATCAAATATAATTAAATAATTCTTTACCGTTTTAGAAAGGATTGTATAAAGAAGATAACATAAATATGATATTTTTATTTATAATTCATTTTTTCAAATGTTGATACAAATGCATAGGCATCTGTCCTACGCTGTAAATGTATAAAAACCATGTTTTAATAACATGACAAGAACCCATGCCGTTGTTAATTCACACTGTTCGATTGCCACTCGCGTGCACCCGCCATGTCGTGCATCAGGGCTAAAATCATGCAGTGTGAACGCGGCATTAGTCGTAGTAAGTATTTTTGGAGAGAGTTGATCAAGGTAATTTCATATTTCTCACAGTGGTGCATGGATTTTTTCTGCAGCATCGCCTCTAAGCAAAGCCACATTTATACATGGCATCCATTAACACAACAGATATTACCATGTACCGGGTCTGGCAAAAACCAGAAGCTCAAGAAAGTGCCAGGCCCAGATGGCGTTTCACCTCCCTGCCTTAAAGTATGTGTTCACCAACTGGCGATCTTCATACAGATCTTCAACAGATCTCTGGAGCTGTGCGAAGTTCACTACTGCTTCAAATGCTTCACTATCATCCACTATCAAGACTTAATGATTACAGACCTGTGGCGCTCAGGTCTGTGGTCATGAAGTCATTTGAAAAAATGGTCCTGGCCTACCTGCTCAGCAGGGTTGCATTCTCTTTTCACTGCCCTTCTCCCTTACACAACCGACTGCACCTCTTCTGACCCCTCTGTTAAACTCAAAGTTTGCAGAAGACATTACAGTCATCAGCCTCGCTTACAGACAGGAGGTTAAGGACCTGGCTGTCTGTTCTAGTCCCAACAACCTGGAGCTTGACAAGTTCTAGATGGTCGAGATGATTGTGGAATTTAGAGTTTCTGTAATGGGAACTTGGGACACCAAGACAAATTCCTTGTGTGTGTAAATAAATACATGTGCCCATAAAGCTCATTCAGGTTATGATTACTTGGATCTGTGCAAGATTTTTGATTTGATAATCAAAGCTTCTAACTTTTATGTTTTCCCTCACAATAGCAGACTTTATCTCTCAGTTTCTCCAAATGTTTATTTGAGAAGTGTTCCTTTGTTAGTTCCACCTTTCCTACACATTGTCCTCCTCCTCCTCCTGCTGTCATTTCCCTCTCCAGGTGTCTACCAGAGAATAATTGTCTCAGTTCCTCTCCAAGTTTTTGCTCCTTATGTTTATTTCTTCCTTTCTTTCTGCAGCTTCTCAAGTTGCCAGTGAGTATTCAATTCAATTCAATTCAATTTTATTTATAGAGCGCTTTTTACAACACACATTGTCTCAAAGCAGCTTTAC
>JAOUQX010000003.1:7363657-7374567 GCA_028566295.1 Liobagrus marginatus
GCATACTAGCAGGACAGTACGTCTCTGCCTGCCACAGACTGAGGGACAGTCAATAACACACACACACACACACACACCCTTACACACCCTCACGCACACACCCAGCCCTGTTTGTTTCTTCCATGCTTTCGTTGTTCTGTTATTTGTATATTATATGTATATAATGTTTGTTTGTTTATTGTAATATTTTTGTTTTATTTTTATTATATTTTTTATATATATATATATATTTTTTTATAATCTTGTTTATCTCTTGACTGTAATGCTTTAGCAATACTGTACACGTATATGGTCATGCTAATAAAGCTTATTGAATTGAATTGAATTGCATTGCATTCATTATTTCTCTCCACGTGCTGCGGGTTACTTCTACAAATGAAGCTGAAATGGGGTTTAGGGCACAGCTGGAGTTGGGGTGGGGGTTTGAGCATGGTCATGGCAAAACTGGGGCAAAACTGGGTTAGGGCTAACCTTAACCCTAACCCTAACCCTAACCCTAAAACCCTACCCGAGATGGGTTAGATTACCCTAACCCTAACCCTAACTGAGATGGGTTAGATAACCCTAACCCTAACCCTAACTGAGATGGGTTAGATGACCCTAACCCTAACCCTAACTGAGATGGGTTAGATGACCCTAACCCTAACCCTAACTGAGATGGATTAGATGACCCTAACCCTAACCCTAATTGAGACGGGTTAGATGACCCTAACCCTAACCGAGAGCCAGTTTACAATGATGTTATGGCTGATGTAGTGTTCGGAGTGGGGTTAGAAATAAGTCAGAGTTTAGGGTGAGGTTAGACTCACCTGACTCCAAACCTGGGGTGTGTTAACTTAGTGGTTGAGGCATTTAGCGACTGTTCAGAACGTTGTCATTTCCCACAATCACCAAGACCCTTAGCTGTAAATATTTAAGTTAAGTGTCTCCAAAATGCAGTAAGTGTAAGCGTTTGGAGGTAAGCATAGTGCTGGGTTGAATTTGGGGTCAGTTTAGGACTACAGCAGGGTTTATGTCTGAGGTGGGGTTGGGGGTTGGGGTGAAGCTCGGGTGATATGATGGTTGGGGCAGGATTACATTTTATAAACATTGTAAGTGTTACTTGGTGTACACTGTGTGCCATTGTGTTTAGTGTTGTATTGTATTATCGTACCCTTTACACGTGTCACGTTTGCATGTTTATTTTATATGAAAGATTTTATTACCTTACAGATATTTAAACTGGAATTATTATTATTAACACTGGTGTGAAGTGAAGATTGGGTTGCGCGGCATAAAATTTGTTTATTCTGTCATGTCAGTTTATTCGAATTCATACATTTTGAAGCAATGTTAGCAATTAAACGTTCATGCTGTCGTTTATGTTTTGGTTCTCCTGTAGCCAGGAAGAAAGAGAAGAAAAATTTGAACTCTGGGAATTTAGCCAAAGCACTTTATCGGCGGCGTAAAATCAACAAAGGCAGTGCACAAGCAATTCTCTGTGGCCTGTTCCACCTCCTGGATCTGACGGCAGGGAAAATGAATTTTATCAGCATGAAAACAAAGTGACTACCTGAACAAAGTCCATTTTTCAGTCAACACTTCAATCGAGTTCAGCGAGCTGAGAGAAGCCACTCGATCCTTTCCAGTAAATGAGACTGCTGGATAAATGGACACACAGAGACCGCCTGAAAGCGGACTAAGTGCTCTCTGAAATATAAAATATCTGATGCTTTAATGCACAGAGACACTGAGCCTGCAATCATTTAAAAGTATGAATTATGAATGATACATTTAAAACATTATCCTTCTATTTCTTTACTTTCTTAACGCGTTTTTATTACTTTTTGAGGTCTTTTCTTCTTTGATACTGTTTAAAAAAGCCATTTGTAATATTTAAAGCCATTGCTTCTTGTAATTTTGAGTTATTGAGGTAGCTAAGAATCTAAAAGTGCACTAGCAGGATTTAACTCCCAGCTACTGTATATTGCTATATTGCAGATTTTTCAAAATCGTCTTAAAAAATGTTAAACTTATTACAACTCCAGATGTTTTTAGTTTAATCTCAGGATTAAAAAAATAATAATAATTTACATGCTAAAGTTTTTAGGTGGAAGAAATTGTTTCACGTTCATGAAAACAGTCATATGCAAAGCATTTACATGATGATCCACTTCATCAGAGCCATGACTAGCTGTGAGTTTCTTTGTTTTGGATTATTAACCTGAATAGACAGAAGAAACTCTGAGAATATAACAGATAAGGTAACTTGTTTGTCTATAGGTTACATGTCACTATTTGGATTTATTCCTACTTTATCCTAATTTATTTGTTCTAACGCTGATTATTCTTCACTAATATGAAAAGCACTTGTAATGGATAAAGCTTGTTTATGTCGATGTCTAAGAGTTGGAAGCAGATGATGATTAAAAACAGAAGACAATAATGAGAAAGATGTGTGCGTTAATCTGATTTTATAATACATTTTTAATTGTTGTATATATTTTTTTACATTCTAGCAGGTGATTTTGTTTATTTTATTTATTTATTTACTTATGTAAATATGTATTTTAAAAATGAATAAGGTCTGACAACTTGAAAATAAAGGTTGTTAAAAGTCAAAGTCTCTCTCTCTCTCTCGCTCTTTCTCCTGATCTCTCTCGCTCTCTCTCGCACTCTCTGTCTCTCACGCTTTCTGTGTCTCTCGCTCTCTCGCGCTCTCGCTCTCTCGCTCTCTCTCTCTCTCGCTCTCTCGCTGTCTCTCTTTCGCCCTCTCTCCTGCTCTCTCTCGCTCTCTGTCTCTCACTCTCTCTGTGTCTCTCTCTCTCGCTCTCTTGCTTTCTCTCTCTCTCTTTTGCTCTTTCTCTCACTCTCTCTCGCTCTCGCTTGCTCGCTTTCTCTCTCTCTCTCTCTCTCTGTCTCTTTCGCACTCTCTCCCACTCTCTGTCTCTCACTCTCCCACTCTCTCTGTGTCTCTCGCTCTTTCTCTCTCACTCGCTCTCTCTCGTGCTTGCTCTCACCCTCTCTCTATATCTCTTGCTCTCTCTCTCTCTCTCTCTCTCTCTCTCTCTCTTGCTCTCTTTCTCCCTCTCTCTCTCTCTCTAGGTCTTGCTCTCTCGCTCTCTCTCTCTCTCTCTCTCTTCTTGCTCTCTCTTTCTTGCTCTCTCTCTCTCACTCTCTGTCCTCTGTTTCCGGTGAGAAACTACAAAGATATAAAGATGTTAGAAGACAGTTACAAAGTGCTGACACTTTGGAGTGTCAAAACAAATCGAGACTCCTTCCATCAATGTTAAAGCAACGTCTTTATCTTCATCTTTAAGCAAACGTACACACCTACGGCTTCCATTCATTCTTTTTAAATCTGTACCTCTGGATCAGCTGTTATTAAGTCCAACATAAAAACTCAACTGCATTAACATAAAAATAATAATCAATACACCCCTGAGTTTGTCAGGATGTACATTTTAAATTTTAAATCAAATGTTTTTACATATCACTTTTAGAAGCTAGTTAGTTAGTTCATGCCTTTGCTTTACTTTTTATCAATTTTTTTTATACTGGTCATATGTGTTACAACTCGTATTTTACTCGAATGTTGTCAAAGTTTACTTAAACAATCATCTATCAAAAAGTTTCGTAAAACATTTAGTAAATGTATTGAACATTTCGACAGAAGTCATGCCCAGGAAAAAAATGAATAAAGTGTTTATTCTCTGCTTGTCGTATACGATTTTATGGAGCTGTGTGCTTATTACATTTCGACAAATTTGAGTTTGATTGCTGTGATTGTTTATGTTTAAAATGAAGCCCACTTGTCAAGTCATTTGGAGTGTTTCTGGGCATGGAACGTAGCTTTGGGTGTGTGGACAACAGCTCTTCTTTACAAACACTTTAAATTACGATGGACTCCGTTATTTTACAGTACATTCTTAATGCTTTCTATGCAATTTAGTCGCTTTTATTTTCACAACACCCAAGTGTGTCATCTCAGAATCCCACGGAAATTTCTTTAGGTTATTGTTGCTTTGTTTCATTCGGTGATGTTCAGCGTTTCCATGAAAAGCCCAATCTGTCCCTCGAGTGTACAGAAAAAAATGCACCACCATCCTTTTACTGCTTTTTAATTCCTCTTCCATGTCGCCCGGGCCATGTTTCATGTTTGCTCCACACCTGTTAGTAGCACACAGATGTGAATCTAGTGAGATACAAAACAATGCGAGATAGGACTGAAACAATTATGGACAATTTCAGGGGAAAAAAGGGCCATCTGCTGTATGCATTACCTCCATTGAAACATGGCTTTTGTAAGCTGCCAGCTTCATTATTATTTTTTTTTTATAAAGGGTCTCATGAAATATGTATATTTTCATAAACTGTCAAGAGTGTTTAAGGGAAGATGAAGGTGGTAGATTTAAGTTTGGTGAAAATCTCTAGAAAATCATCAAAATGAAGCACAATTAGATCGTCTCATGATTGACTCGAAGAAGTCACTCTATACGCTGCAGAAATGTGAGAGCTCCTCCACCACCGGAGCTGATTACACAATTCAGGCCACGCTAATCATTCCTTAGAAGCCAAATCACAACTTAGAGCTAAACTGTGTGAAATTATGCATGGGGATGATAAGATCACAAAAAAGGGTGGCTGGTGGTTGTGAGAATCCTTTAAAACTCTTTCATACAGAAATAAATGTATTATTAGATCATGTTATTTCGATATACTGTTTATTCAACAAAGAAAGTGAATAAGTTTGTATGATCTCTGATGTACAGTATATAAGGAAGATAAAGAAATTCAATCACTGATTACTACTGCGCTCAAAGATTATTCACTGATCATTATTATTCACCAAGGACCAGTTACTTTTCCCAACATTCAATGGTGGCTCAATGGTATAAGGCTCTGGGTTAGTGATCAGAGGGTCGTGGGTTCAAGCCTCGCACCTGGCAAGCTACCATCATTGGGTCCTTGAGCAAGGCCCTTAACCTCACTTGCTCTTGGGGCGCCATTAGTTCTGTCTGACCCTGCGCTCTGACCTCAGCGTTCAAATTCGTATGCTGGGATATGTGTAATAAAAACATTTCACTGCGTGTATGTGATAAATATGATCTGAAAAAAAAAATGGAAGTGGTGAATCCCTAAATCCAGGTGTGAAAAACTTGTTGCATCTTTCCCAAAAAGACTCATGGCTGTATTAGATCAAAAGGGTGCTAATACTAAATACTGAGCAAAGGGTCTGACTACTTAGGACCATGTGATATTTCAGTTTTTCTTGTTGAATAAATCTGCAAAAATGTCAACAATTCTGTGTTTTTCTGTCAATATGGAGTGCTAGCTGTGTGTACATTAATGAGGAAAAAAATGAACATAAATGATTTTAGCAAATGGCTGCAATATAACAAAGAGTGAAAATTTTAAGGGGGTCTGAATACTTTCCGTACCCACTGTATACTGTATGTAAGAGCAGTACCGGACTCCACCCTGTAGAGGGAGCGCGCACCTGAACAATGGACATAATTCACTGCCACGTCACTTCCTCTCACTGCACTTCCTGTCTTTGCACTTCCTGTTTGTTCACTATATAAACCATGTGTTAGCCATTGTTCAGGGCAAAGTATTGTTTGTTTGTTTGTTTGTTTGTTTGTACTCTGTTCGTGGTATTGTTCATGTCAAGCTCATGTGCTTTATGTCAAGTCTATTGTTTGTTTGCTAGCCATTTCTTGCTAGCCGTTTCTTGCTTCTTTTGTTGTAGCTAAGTATCAAGTGTTTGTAGCATTAGCCACGTTACCACTTTTGTGTGTGTGCGCCATTGGAACCACGTTTTGCTGCCTGCTTTAATAAACACCTCCTGCACATGGATCCTGCCTACTCCGTGCCTACTTTACACTGTAATAATAGGCCAGAGTACAGGCCTGAATTATTTCTGATTGTTTTTATAGTTCCATATGTAAATACTGTATATCCAAATAATGAAGCCGCAGGTTTATTACAATCTGTTGCTAAAATATTGTTTCTTACATTTCACTCCTCAAACTGAAGGAATCCGGATCTGTCCATGGCTCTTCAGGCTGCTGAATGGTAAGGAGTCCGTCACACTCCTTGAGCAAAGCCTCATGGGAAATGATAGACTTTGCTTTACATCACTGAACCCTTTTTGGCCGACGAGCAGATCGATCTCAGCGGCACACACCTCAATCAGACTAATAATTAATTTTATATCTCAGACTGCAAACATCGTCTGACTGTGGATGTTTGGGTGTTGGCGGAGGTTTAATTGTGCTGCGACACTATCGGCTCAGAGTTTAGCACCTTTTGCTAAATTGGATGCATTGGTGTGGAAGAGGAAACCGAGCTTTCTTTCAGGAGAATCTCAAAGCACGAGAGATCAGCCGATTGAGTCTTTCATGGCAGAGTGTGTGGGAGGGATATGTATCTGTGTGTCACCTTAGCTCACAAATACAGGAGGTGTTGATTAGCTGCACAAATCATTCACCTCTGGGACTTTGTGTCATGGTTCAAAATGTCTTTTCTATCAAATAGTGGACTTGAGTTAAGAGTTATAAAGTTTTTACTACTCAGTTCGTGGAGGGCCGCAGCCCTGCAGAGTTTAGCATCAGCGTTAAATAAACACACCCGATTCAGCTAATGAAGTCCTTCAGGCTGATTTGAACTCTGCATGTTGTGTATTGGAGCAGCTGCTCTAAATCATTGTGGATATGAAGTCTTCTACAAGAAAATAAATGAATGTAAGATTTATGGAAGGAGTCTCCAGTGTCCGAGTCACGCCATAGGACTGTGGCCTGGACGTCCGCCTGAGGGCGCTACAAACTGTGTGTGTGTTCCCGTTCACATTCCACATATGTCACTGTGCTGCACACACACAGACACACTCAATCACTTCACCAAATCACGCACACCTGTGCATGGTGATAGTAATTAAAACTTGTATTTAAGGCTCACGCCTGCCTAAGCCAGATGTGAGTCATTGTTTGGCATACGTTTGGTGCTGGTTTGCCACTGTTGTCACAGAATCTACAATCAATGATGCCGCAAAACTGTGCCGCCTGCTTACATGCTGCGAGCGGCTATATGATCTAAACCGTTCAGCTCAAGACCGACGAAACAGTCCGCACTAGTAAATCTGGAACTTCTTTTAATGTCATCCAGACAGAGCTAATGCAGTTCTATGGTTTCCTAGTAACATGACAAAAGACATTTTTTATCTAACCAACTTCAAGAGAACATGCGTTTGTAGCTCCTATAACAAGAAAGTTAAAAAAAGATATTATTTTGCTTACACTTTCTGGCTCACTTTAAATTAAATTGCTGTGGTGTAAGCAAAATAAAACACCGACGGTTCTGCTGTGACTTTAGGGTGAGAACAAGACCTGCTCTTTATTACACCATTCCATCACTTATTATACAAACATTTCAAATGAATCTATAACATAATACCTTGAGCATTCGCTTGCTCTCTAATCAGTAAAAAAAAAAATCATTAAATATGTTATTTTTCAAGCCAAAACCGTCATTTCCATATTTCATTATTCATGAGCTTCGCTGGCAACGAGTCTCACCCATGCAGGTTACAGTAAGCATCTGCTGCAGCAGATTAAGCTAAGAAAACCCGTCATTATCCACACATGCACACACACACACACACACACACACACACACACACACACACACACGTTCAATTCTATGCGTGGTTGCATTGTAGATATTTCTCTCCACCCCCAACTGAGTGTATCACATTGAAAGAGCATTAAAGCCGAAGCGTGTGAATGCATGGCATTCATTGCTCATTGTTCACGCCAAGGTAAGTGGAGTAACCTTTCAACTCTAATCACTGCTCCAAGAGCACAGAGAGCGAGAGGAGTGGAGGGGAGAAAAAAATAAAAAAATAAGTCTACAAATCCAGCAGATGCTTCCTTTTGCATGTAAGATAGTGTGTGCAAGGGAGCAAGGCTAATTCTCTCTCTCTGTCTCTCTCTCTCTCTCTCTCTCTGTCTCTCTCTCTCTCTGTCCTTTTTCACTCAGAAATCAAATTAGAGAAGTGCAGCAAGCAAAACATGTAAACTCCTTCATGCTTCTTCATGCTGTGTTCGAGAGACGCATATCTCCCGTCTCTATTGTGTAAGAGCTGCGAGCAAAGAAAAACACAAAACACACCCATAAATTAGCATTTACACACTTACTGATGACACACACTTCTACGTGTCCTTCAGCCCACTTTTATGTCAGATTCCAGTACTAGTATAAACATTTCTCCTTCATTTCATATGCACATTGTTAAATAAGGCTCAATCTCTATTATTGTATACATTTATAGCATGGGTCATGACAGGACCCCGTCATAATTATGCTTTTAAATCGCTCAGATGCTGTTGTCTTCTAGTTCTAAAGTTTATTTTGTTTAGTAAGCATTTTGTTTGTAAGAAAGGTTTTTGGACTGGCAGTCATTTTAATTTTAAATATGTACAATTAAGTTTAATTATATGCGAAAGGAAATAAACTAATTATCCATGTATATTGGAATAACTTTTTTTTTAATAAATATGTTTTTTATTTTTTACTTTATTTATCTCCCGTAAAGGGTGGCAATACTTTAGGCTGAACATGCAGGACATGTGCAAACTAACAGAAAAACCTTAAGAGTGTGGCTAAAAGTTCATACGGTATATACTCCTATCTTTGATGTGCATAGACACAGCCATTTGTCTAGTTTATAAACACACCCACATTTAACCTGTCCCTTCTACATACATCTCCAGATACCAAACACACACCCAAGTGTCTCAATTAAAGACACACAACTGTCCTGCTCAAAGACATGCACATACATCCGACTCAAAGACCCTATTATATACACTCCCACCTGTCCCATGCAAAGACACACCGTTCTGTCCCATGCAAAGACACACCTATGTCCACGCCAAGACGGAGACATTCGTCCACACTTAGATATTATATATCAGTCTGTCCTACTTATGGACACACCTGGCTGTACCACTCAAGACATGCCCCTGTCCAACTTAAACACACGCCCATCTGTCCCAATTAAAGACACAATCGCTTTCGGTTCTACTTTTACACGTCAGTCTTTCCCACTTAAAGACACGCCCCTCTGTCCCACTCAAAGACACACCCCTCTGTCCATTTCTTATACATCAGTCTATTCCACTTAAACACACTCCCCTCTGTCCCACGTGCAAACATCAGTCTGTCCCAATCAAAGTCCCTCTTATTAATAAATACAATACATTTGACATTTATTTTGTCCTCGTTAGAAAAAATGATATCACACATTTGACACATTCTGTGTATCAATGCTTACAACTATAAAACAATGAACATTGCTCTCTGAAGTGATATTGATGATCGTGATAGTGATATCGCTATAGTTGATGGAAAATAAAAATATGAAATGGTGAAACTGTTCTGTAAAGGGTTAACTTATGTAAACAGAGGTGCTGATAGCTGAAGGCAATGCCACTGCGTACATATTTGTTTTAGCTGGCAGGGTGCTGTCTCATGTTCATGAGCTGATGTAATAACCAAGCTGAGGTAAACATGGAGAAGAAATATCAGGCAGAGATATATACAGTACATACTGTACATAAACACTGCTAATCATTTTACATTGTCTCACTCACAAGCCATTTTTAATCTAATTCTGTACATGGGTTTATAATTTTTCGATCCAGTTCGATATTTTTTTTAACTATTTCACGGCTGATAAATTATGCTAATCCATCAGATGCACTGGACTGGAAATGAATGAAGTGAGTGAGTGAAGGTGAGATTAGCCTATCCCCCAATCTATTTACAGGCCGAGAGGCGTGCACGTTTCGGGCTCAGCTCCCATTTCACTGCTTATTATTCCATCATCGATGCTTCATTTCATCTTCACCCCCACCTCTCAACACACACACACACACAACACACACACACACACACACACACACACACTGCCCGCATCACCAAACTCCATTTAGAGCCGCTTGCTTATTTGACCAATATTTGTTGCCATATTAGCATTTAATGGGAGCGGGATGTATTACCAGACAACATGACAGATTAAGGAAAGAGAAAAGCAGGCAAAGCGAGCTTGTTTTAGATGAATATGAAGATGTATTATGGTTTATTGAGTGTCACACCCAATCTGTTATAGATTGATTATTGACACTTGGCTGAATCACAGTGAAAAAGTCAGTAGATCAAGGGGATGTATGCTGAAATGACAGTTCCAGTACAGTTTATATTTATCGCCAATTCGAATTTCAGCGTAAAACCCTTGCAATATAGGATCATTTCGTTCCTTATGTAACCTTAAGAAATGATTGAAACCTATTTACAATTGCAAAAATGGTCGGGCTTGTGTTGTCATAGGAACATCAACAATAACTTTAATCTGGAAATGACTTACATATAAAAGTGACTTACACATAACTGCACATACTAAGTGTTTTATTACTCTTATACCGCAGCAATTAACCTACCATTTGTTTTCTTTATTTAAATACATAGTCCATTTTATCCATTTATCAGCCAGAAAACAAGTTCCTGTTCTTATTGATGTTAAAGCAGCTATAAACATTCATATTCTCCCTATATACTCATTTTTCTTTTTTTAAATTAATAAGACAACAAATGCAGAAAATTGGGAAAAACATAAAGTCATAAAGTTACAGCTTTATTGTTGCTTATTATTAAGTAAGATAAAAAAAACAACAATTAATATTATTATTTATTATTATTATTATCAGTATTATTAGTTTGGTTGATTGCCTTGTTTTTATGCCGAATGCTTTTGGTAACACACTGGATGCTGATGTAAAATAAAATATAAAAACACCCTGTATAAGAAATCTTTATAACAGTGCTTGCTTGTGTGCGATATCAATACTCTATGTCTAAGATCACGATAT
>JAOUQX010000003.1:7412521-7423266 GCA_028566295.1 Liobagrus marginatus
CGTGTGTGGACTTGCCGAGGCCGTTCTCACTGAGCGATGTGTTGTCGTCGGATTTAGGGCGGCGGCGGCGTGAGCGGCGGCTCCGCAAACTGGGCTCGCACTCACTGGCTTCTGCGTCAGCAATCTGATCGGACTCAGAGGTGTCCAAAATACTGTATGGGTTCCGGTCGGGATCCTTTAGAACTACAAACAAATAAATGTAGAGAAAAAGCACAGACAACAGCAATCAAGGCTATTTTTAAGACAAAATGTATTTTAAAATAAATGAAGCCACATCATTTGGTAACTAATCAGGCAACACAATACCTTTTTCATTCATTGTCTAGCGCTTATCCTGTTCAGGGTGAGAGATACGTTTTAATTTTACTCCTAAACAGGAAGTGGCCCTCGAGGACCAGAGTTGCCCACCCCTGTAGTATATGGATGCTGATAGAGCAAAAGGAGCAGTATTTTGTACATTAAACGTACCTGAGCGCATGGTGCTCCCTGAACTTTTTCCAGTCCCGCGACTTCTGACAGCTGCCGCTCTCCTCCGGCTGTCCCTGGACTGGACACCACGCTCATCTGCTTCTTCTCTTTGCAAGACCACACTAAGCTCGTCTCTCTGCTCAGAATCGGTCTCTGAGGTGTATGACTGCTCAGAGTTTGTTCCTATGGATAGGCGATGAGGTTCATTTTTTTTTTACACTTGTATTAATACATTTTTAGCAATCCTTATGTGACTTGTTTTTTTATTAAAAGTAGAACATTCTTTTACGAAAGGGTCGACCAAGCCGATCACAGGTAATATTTCTCCCTGTTGTACTCAGCAGTGTGTATTTGTTACCGTAGGTCGAGTTGTGGTTGGCGGTTTTGCGTACACGTCCCCGTCCTGTGTATGATCGTCCTGAGTGAAGTGAGACATTGGCGACACCGTCATTCATCCCATAGCTCTTATCTTTTTCTTTGTCAGTGGAACTTGCTGCAACAGGGCGGTAACCCAAACCGACTTGACGCAGCTGTTCGTCGATCTGCAGTCGCTCCAGCCTCAATTGCTCCACCTCCTACAAAAACCCCCCACAATCATTAACCACAATAATCATACAACACCGAATATCTAAATTACCCTCCACCTGTGCAAAATAGTAAAAGCTTGTGATTTATGCATTCACCCATTCATTGAATACCACTTATCACCTGTTCAGGGTGGCGGAGCACTAGAGTCTATCCCAGCTAACTAAGAGTGTGAGGCGGGGTACACCCTGGACAATCGCAGGACTAACACTTAGAGACAGACAACCATCCACCCACACATATACTCCTATGGACAATTTAGAGTAGCCAATTCACCTATGCCCAATCGCATGTGTTTGGAGGCGGGAGGAAACCAGAGTACCCGGGGAAAACCCGCACAAGCACGGGGCGAACGTGCACAAACTCCAAAAGACCCAGATCAAAAATTGAATCCATGACCTTCCTGCTTTAAGGCAGGCGTGCTAACCACCTCTGCCACCATGCCGCCCTAGCTTGTGATTAAGTACTACAAAAATTCATAGACTGAATCTGATATTTGTAAGGTGCTGAATTTTCAAAAACAGCAGCTCTAGGAGTAATGCAGCTGCAAAGCACAGATTTAGTTACATAGCCTTGTTATAATACAGTTACTACTGTTCATATGGTAACAGCTCATTTACAGTGACTTGTACCCTGGAGGCTGGCTCCACACCAAGTATGAAACAAGCTGTGTTTAAACTTATCTGTTGGCAAAAAAGGAATTTAGTGTTTATGGACGGAGTCACGAGTGTCAGCACTGCGCAAGAGTCAGAATTAAGCGGTAACGTAATTTACCCACATCTTCGGGGCAGAGACGTTTGTGTTTTCAAAGCAAACTTCAACAGTGAGAGAAAATTGGGCTGGTCAGAAAAGGGCCTGTTCACAGCTGCTACAATGGAAGAACAGGAACTAAGTTGTTAATGAATTTTTCTGTAGTATAAAAGGAATACAAACACTTGGGGATGTGCTGTTATTGAAAAATAATCAACATGGATCTGGTAACAGGAATGCCACTTCATTGCACCATTCCTTTACTTTCAATTCTTACTTAATGGCTTCCCAGCCTCACAAACAAGTGTGAATAAAAAATAAAGTGTATGTTTGTTTGATCAATCCCTGAGCAAATCTATGAGCACTATTTAGCGACGTGTTGTTTTGTTTCATGTAGTAATGTGTTGTCTATGTGACTATGTGTTGTTCTGTGTAGCACCGTGGTCCTGGAGAAACAGTTTCGTGCCACTGTGTATTGCATCAGCTAAATGTCGTTGAAATGACAAAGCTTCTTGACTTGACTTGATACTCACGTTCAGGTAAGCAATGTGGTATTCCAGAAGGACTTGAACGTTTCCGATGTTCTCCTTTGTGCCGACGAACGTGAAGGGCACCATTCCCTGCAATGATGTGATGCTTTGTTTAGTTTTCCCCCCCCCAATAATAATGAAATACAATGACATGATAATGAATAGCGTCATCACAGTAAGGGAAAGTGCAAAGAAAGAGTCTTATAAATGAGTTCTCACTTCTTCCCTGGGAAGGTCCTTGTCATTGTCTCCTTCGATCCGTACTCTCACCACCCCGGATTTATCAACAATCTCCTGAATGACCTTGCCATTTTTACCGATCACCTTGCCTGACGGAACGAAAACCATGAGAAAAATAGAAACAAAGAAAATGTAAAAATGATTGCAGAAATAAACCAGACATACATACCAACTAGATTTCTGGGAATCTGTACTGACTCCTCCAGGAACTCCAGGTAGTTCCTTGCTTTCTGAACCACCTCAGAACTCTGGAATAAATTTGTAAACAAATAAATACCTATGACACGGGAGATGATTGCCAAGTCGTGCTGACATGACCGATCAGTACCTCTCCGTAAATCCTAAACGTGCGGCTCTCTTCATCAAGCTCGATGGCCGTTACGCCAGGAAGTTTCCGGGCCTGCTGGATGTTTGTGCCATGGGTGCCGATGGCGAGACCAATCAGATCCTCTCGCACCGTGAACTCCTCCTGGAACGCTGACGCTAACTGCTTTGTGCTCTGAAAAAAAAAAAAACCCCATGTGTTTTCGGTAGTAACCTGAAACGGCGTCAGATAAAATTGAGTCAAAGAACGAACAGTTCTTTGAATACTGTTCATCAGGTTTTGTGATATTCTGTAACGCCATGTTGCAGGTCTTGCCATCCCATCTATCCAGCTCTCTTGAAGGAGAACAGTTAAAAGGATTTACATGAAGTTCTGGAAACATGTTGCCTTTGTTACCTCTAAGTGCTTTGTTGCCTCCTCGTTCCTGTACATGAGCATAAGTTTAGTGCGGATGCTCCTCAAGTGCATGTCGCTCAGGAGAGAAACTCTCTTCACTGTCGTCCCGTTTACAGACTAAAACACCAGAAACAAGTATTTTTTTACACTTCTAGAGGTTTTTTAAAATGTAAAAACATTTTCGGAGAACTTGGGAATAAGAAAAAAAAATAAAAGTAGGCTTTTGGAAGGTAGAAGTGATTTCTGGTGAACAAGGTGCATGTGTGTGTGTGTAGAAGAAAAATCTTGATGGTGGATAATAGTGCATAAATGCATGAAGGGGGGATAGAAAACTGGCGATTTGGAAGAGAAACAAAATGGAGGTTTGGCAGAAGGAAACAAGTTATTAAAAAAAAAAAAAAAGGTAAATTAATGCAAAATAGTTGTCTAATAGAAATTCAGCTGATTTTATATAAACATTGATCATTTAACAACATTTACAGTGGAGGAAATGCATATTTAATCCCCTGCTCATTTTGTAACTTGATATCCTTACGTACAAATGAACGGTCTAGAATTGATATGCTAGGATTGTTTTAACAAAGAGAGGCAAAATATCAATAACAAATCCACAAAAACATTAAAGAAATATTATAAATGAATTTGTATTTGATTGAGTGAAATAAGTATTTGATTCCCTACAAACCAACAAGAATTCTGAACCCATAGACTGGGTATGTGCCCATGAGACACAAGTTCCTGTCCCTTTAGAAAAGTACTCAACCACAGTGACAACAAAAAGTGATCTCAACTCGTTATGTGTGTGTATAAAAGACACCAGTCCACCGAATCAATCAAACCGCTCCACCACCATGTGCAAGACCAAAGAGCTGTCCAAGGATGCCAGGAACAAAACTGTAGACCTGAACAAGGCTGGAAAAGGCTACAAGACCATCGGCAAGAAGCTTGGTGAGAAATAGACCACTTGTCTCTCTTTGTTAAATTAAACGTACCATAAAAATTCTAGACCATTCATTTCTGTCTAAGTAGATAAACTTACAAAATGTGCAGGGGATCAAAAATTTATTTCTTCCACTGTAGCTCATTCTTTTACATGCGTTTAAGTAAAATGTAAAATCATATGCAAGCATGTGTGAAAGTATTCAGCTCTTACCAGAACGAGCAGATCACAGGTTTCAGGGTTGTAGACGATCCTGCTCGCTCCTACAGCCTTCTTAAAGTCTTTATGAGCGAGCTCGTCCTCACAGCTGAGGGAAAAGCAAACGAGATGATGTGCAAGTTACAGGACGGAAGAGAAAAGTGTTTTATGCATTAAATGAAATGCAATTGGGGTTTAGGGAAGTAACTGGGCCAAACAAGTGTTTTTGAAGAGTAAATTAAGAATTTGGGAAAGTACACAGGATTTTTTGGAAACTGAATAAGTTACTAAAGTTGGAATTCAAAGGCAGGCACTGAGCTATAAGGAGGGGGTGTGTTACAGAGGGATGCTTTCATATGCTGATGGGAATAAAATTGAGGTTTGTGTGAAGTAAATGAGTTAAAAAGTAATTTTGGAAGATTTCGGAAGGGGGTTGACTAAAAATTAGCTTTTTATGAGGTAAAGGGAAGAAAATGTACATTCTGAAACTAAAGCAAGATCAAGCAAGAATTGTATGTTAACGATGTAATATGCAAAAAAAACTATTTTGAAGTGTAAAGGGCATGAAGGTTAAAATGGGATTAACAGGGTTGAACATTTTTTTGAAACTAAATGGGATATAAAAGTATTTATTTAAAAAGATAAATTAATATTGCGAAATAATAAGAGTTGGGGAGAATTTTTCCCCAAAACCTTTTTGGAAAGTAAAAAGATACAGCTTTGATTTTGGGATGTAATGCATTTCCGTAACACTCAGGATAAACACGATAAAAAAGTGGGGGGAAGAAACCAAGGAAAGAAAATAAAAAAAAAAACTCCACTCACGCAGTCTTTAAATCATCCGGAACGGGAACAGTGCACTTAAAGAAGGTGTTTTTCGTCACAGCTTTGTTGACGTTCACCGGCCGCAGACGCTCGAACGTGACGATTTCGTTATACGTGGCGTCACAGCCTGCGTACTCGATCACGTAGAACTGCAAGGAGTTAAGAAAGGAGAACTTTCAGCGCTACTGCAGACGCGGTAGGACAGTGGTTTTCAACCTTTCCATTACAATCAAAAGAAATAATATTGTTCATATATGCAACAATGTCTAGCTTCTGAGTAAATTGTTTTGCAGTGGGCCCTGGAAACATGTGTTTGTTTGTGTGGGCCACAAGTTGAAAAAGGTTGTTGGTTGTTGAAAAAGGTCCACTGCTGTAGGAGTAACCAGAACGTAAAAAAAAAGACTTGCACTGGACAGAAATGTAGACTCACATCTCCCTTCATCATGCGCACTTTGGCAAGCCACCAGCCACACGGTTCCTGCTCGTTCGCCCTCGAGTAGATCTGAGACGCAATTAGGGGTTGACTTGTTTTATCCAGAAATAAGTTAAATAAGTTAAAAGAAAGAAAAAAAAAAAAAGTGTCATCCCACAGGCACTCACCTCCACATCGTCTCCTTCGCTGATCTCCTTCTTCCCATCAGCGGTAGGCGGCAAGCGCACGTCATTAAATGGGACCTGTCTCTCCGGCTGCCAACTTACGATAAAAGAAGAAAGAAAAAAAGAATATTATTTCCCCTTTAATTTCTTTTTGAAATAGTTCTGAATCAAGAAAACGTGCTTACTTGTTTTCAAAGGAGATAGAGAGCGAGTCCTTATGAACATCTTTGACGAAGCCCTGAAACATGACAATGTGGTTCGAGTTCAGGTTCTGTATTTGTCACATACACACCGTGCTACACATAGCAATCTTTAACTGCAGCTTTCCAAGCTTCACAAACATATAGTACATGACAAACACATATCGGCAATACAGAGCAGGCGAGTGTAATGCGGGACGACACATTGCAGGCAAGGAACTCTATATCTAGATGAGTATTAGCATTTTCGATATGCAGTGTTATGTTTGGTATGTACATGTGTGATGTGAACTTATAATTTGTTGGAATATTCCAAGTCCACACCGGTGTTGCTCTGTGTGTGTGTGTGTGTGTGTGTGTAGATGCTGTGTTGGCCTGGGCACTGCAGGAAAAGCAGACTGTGGTTTATTCAGATGGAGTCTGCCAGCTAGTAAGGTTTGGGTTTGTTACACTTTGTTTGTGATCTAGCAAACCAGAATTGAAATATACTCTACATTGATGGAAATTTTAAACTGGAACTTTTTGGACGTCACTCTGAGACGTAGATTAGGGCGTCTGCCAAAAGCTGTAGATGTAAATGAGTATGAGATAAAACACTCTGTGTCATGCTCTTATGACAAAATAATCAACGATAGTGTGGGGTAGTGCGATTGTCACTCAGCTCGACGTCATCAATGGCATGTTTGAAAGTCTTGATAAATCGCAATTTATATCTACACTTTTCCACACAAGTTTTCCTAACCTTGTTCTGCTGAATGTGCCTTAGCAAAACTGAATATCGTCATACATATTATATATAATTTGCTTTATTTCTCCCACACCCTGTCCGATGAGAATTTTCCACCTACACCACAGAAAATATTGCCAAATATAACTTTCATTGGTTACAAATGTGAACTAAAGACAATCAGTGATGCTCAGGCACTAAAACATATTGCCCAATAAAGTAGCTGCCGGGTCTCCAAGTTTGAGCTTTCGCTCGTGTTCTCCTCAGAGCCAAGTTAGAGTTATCATCTCTCTAACAGTAAATTAAAAATAGAGCTGGCTTCTGAATTTATCCACTCATATCTTCCAATGACAGCTGAAGATCCAAACGAACAGCTGACGCTCAGGCCAGAAAGACACTCATGTAAGAACTTATACATAAAAGCTCGTTGAAGACATTTCAGACAAGGTCTGTCTCATCTGCACTGAGCTGTACGAGACCTGCTAAGATGAGTAAAAGAACATTACTGCAGGTTTATGGCGCCGGATAGAAATCATAGTTAATTAACCAACTTCAAAAATGATCAGTGTCGAGAAAGCATTGTAAAAACACAAGTCTGAGTGGTAATACAGAAAAGCGATTGTCTTTGGTTGCAACTTTTACGCCTAAAATGCAACAGTGAGCCAGTACTGGGAGTCAAGACACTGAAACTGCTCACGATGTCATCTTTGTTTGTGGTCAATCACTGTATCTCCAGCCAATCGCAGCCATCAATGAGCTCATATGTAGAGGAGTGTTAAGTGTGTTAAACTGCACTGTGATGTTACGCTGCACACACAGTTGTGTAAAAAGCTGTGGCTGTCTGGATTCTGGAAGCATGTGTTAGTTACCCTTTAACTTTTCCAGCTGGTAGTGTCTACTACAGTTATAAAAGAACTCCAGTGTGTTGTCATGCTGAGTGAATAATGATACTGCTAACAGCTTTTGAAATTGCTCAGCAAAAAAGGTATAGAAATATCAGGAAATTGAAACTTATTTAGAAGAAATGAAAGTAAAACTGTGATCTAACTCAACATAGCTAAATACAAATTGAAGTAAGTGTGTTTTTGGTTAACTATATTAGCACAAATATGGCAGACTACGTCTGTTACATAACTAGTAATCAATAATCTAAAACTGATTCATTAATTCTGTGCCTCGCTTACATAAAATAGTAATAATGTTAGCAACCCATTTCGGTTAGCTAACAATATTACTAGCGTAGCTAGTAAGAACCCGCCCGTTATCGGACAACTCTCAGTTTCTGCGTTGGAATTGGCTAGTGTCATTCCACAACCTGCGCTGTGATTGGCTGACATCGCCCAAAAATAACCAAGGAGCAAATCCCAATGGAGTAGGTGGGATTTGCCGGAAAACAGGTGCGATAACATAACGCAATCCGAAACGCAATGATATAATCACTATAAGACCCGGAATGCAACACATTTCTAAAACAATTATGGCTAAATTTGGAGTTCAACCGACGTCTTATTTCTTTGAATATATCCGTCACCAATATTTACCAAATAAACATTTAAACATGATTTACCTTATAATACGCTCCATTAGAACCTCGAACCTCTACTGTCAGTTCGTCCATTTTGAACACGCTAGGAATTGTGGGTAACATCTCTAGAACTATTCAGGCTGAAGCGACGCTATCGGGCTCAATCCCAAATCAAATGTTTACAACACATTTAGTGGACTATGTGCAGTACTTAAATATGATTGCATTATATCATTTCTGTATTGCGCAATTTTGTATGATATAGTTGAATCCCAAGTGCATTTTATTAAATGCGTTTTACTATACTATGTATATAATCCATTGTTTTTATGTCTTATTATAACACGTATGTAGGGAGTAAGGTTAGATTTGGGACTCAGCCATCCTTCTAAAAGGTAACTATGAGTCACACTGGTGTAACACTCTTATGACGTTTAGGAAACCCTCACATGTTTGTGACGATGTTTAAATTGTGTTCTAAGAATGGCTGTGGCCAAAGGTTTGAACTTCATTACTTTTTTTGTGAATTTTGGAAAAGAACTTCATTCGTGTAAGCTTTTATGTATGTAAGTGTTTAGCTTCATGTACATGGCCAGTGGTACTTAAACATTTGTGAACCTTTTTGAAATTACTACGTAAATATGACCCAAAATATAAGCAGAGTTTCTCACAAGTCATACAGATAGACTAGTGATTTTTTTGGTGGCTTGTAAGTTTTTCTTTTCCCGAAATCTATAAAGTTCTAAAGGGTTAAAAAAAATTTAAGCGACACTGTGACGTCACATCAATGGCGACGTGTTATTTATTTGACGCTGCGAGTGACTGATACTTTTAAACAAACGATGGCAATAAACGCTGCTAATGTTACCACACTAAACTACCGGTACTAAAATATACACGAATCAGATGCAATGGCAAAATAAAATACATATCCTAATGTTCTTTTTAGCACAACACATTTGTATCATCCTTTCTTTTTTTTTGAATTTTCAGATCCTATTTATCACATACACGCAGGGAAATGCTTTTATTATGCATATCCCAGCTTATGAAATTGAACGCTGGGGTCAGAGCGCAGGGTCAGCCAGAGCGAACGGCGTTCCTGGAGCAAGTGAGGTTAAGGGCCTTGCTCAAGGACCCAATGATGGTAGCTTGTCTGGTGCGAGGCTTGAACCACTGACCCTCTGATCACTGACCCAGAGCCACCAGAGTGTTTACCATTGAGCCACCACCCTAATTGTTTTCCAATTAGCTTGAAACCCCAGCAATGCTGCTGCACCTGATACACTCATATCATCATCTCTACATCCATGTATGTTTTTGAACATTGTATTCCAGATATAGTCTAACTCTTACTTTTATAATAACCCCCACACTTCTGGAAAGGCTTTTGAAAAGATTGTGGAGTGTGGCTGTGGGATTTTCCCATTCACTAACAATTCTATTAGTGAGAATAGACACTTAATTGTATGCGAGGAGGTCTGGGGTCCAGTCAGTGTTTTAGTTTATTCCAAAGGTGTTCAATGGGGTTGAGGTCGGGGCTTTGTTCACGATACGCAAGTGTTTCTACACCAACCATATCACACAATATTTTCATGGAGCTCAGGAGCATTGTCATGCTGGAACAGTGTTTGGGCCTCTTGGGTCCAGTAAGGTGAAATCGTAATGCAATAGCATACATAGAGACATTGTAGACAACTGTGTGTTTCCAACTTTGCGGCAACAGTTTTGGGAAGAGACACTTTTGTGGGTGAGTTAGTAAGGTGTCCACAGCACGGCAGGCAGCCGTGTCTTTGTTATATATTTTATAACACCATCAGTACTGAATATTTTTCACGTGTTTTGAATAATATTTCCAAAGCTTTCTGTTAGACAAAACCTGTTACTGACACCTAGTGGGAAATCATTGAAACATTTCACCCTAAATTATTCTCCTGCGTATTTCACATTAAAAGTTAATAGGTGACTGTAATTTGAGATAATAAAAAAAACATTTTATTACAAATACTTGCAGTAGTGTAGCATAATATAAACACAGAGATAAGATTACTGATGTAATGAGCCTAATAATGAAAGTATTTGTAATGTGAAGCGTAAATACAGTTTTACATTTAGAGTACAATACATTTGCAGCAAGCAGTTATCAGACGTTCTTATCCAGAGTGACATGTATGTAATTATACAACTGAGTAGTTGAGGGTTAAGGGCCTTGCTCAGGGGCCCAGCAGTGGACGCTTGGTTGCGCTGGGAATCAAACCACTGAACTACCACTTCAACTATAATAATAATTGAAGATCTGAATGATTACTGACATTTTCAGATCCTATTTGTCACATACACATACACGCAGTGAGATGTTTTATTTTTCCGCATATCCCAGCATACCTGTCAGAATACACTGGGGTCAGAGCGCAGGGTCAGCCAGAACAAACGGCGCCC
>JAOUQX010000003.1:7444355-7467050 GCA_028566295.1 Liobagrus marginatus
CGGCTTGCTACGTTCAAGACGCCTATTGTATTCTTACGGTCGAGAGCAAACACACACACACACACACACACACACACACACACACACATATACACATTGATTGAGTTTTATCCCAGAAGCTGCAGAGAAATTCCAGAGGATCAAACCGTTGTTAAATATTGCATAGGCATGTCTGAATGTGATGACCGGATAAAAACATGGTCATACCATGATATCTTCTACTCTACAGTATATAGTTCTGCTTCTCTTTTACTTTTTTGCATCTCAATCAGAGGTAAAGTTTAACAAAGTACCATTTAAAGATCTGGTTAAACTGAAAAAGGAAATAAAATCTAATTCAACTGAAATAAAAAATATCAGGATTCTGACAAACTAAAAGTAATTTACTGTAGGTTTACTACAGGAAATAAATTGTTAATGAAGCGTTTTAAACATAAGATGATTCTTTCACTGTCTTCTGTTCTGTTGGAGCAACTGAAACACTTCTGTACCGTGTGAGTATATGCACAGAAATGTCAGTTAGAAAAGACTTTCTTAAAGCGGTCACATGTAACTGGCCTTTCTGATTATTCATGTGATTTCACACTCCGTTTCTAATGTGATCCTGGAAATGTGCAATGAGACACTTAGCTCAAATTAAATGTTGATTTGGGCATCTGAACTGTCTGGACCACACACACACACACACACATACATTATGAGAGTTTGTGAATTAATGTTTAATGTAATGCTAGTTAGCGGATTAGCATTAACTAAATGTCCATTGTGGATTAGTGTTTATTGTAATGCTAGTTAGCGGATTAGCATTAACTAAATGTTCATTGTGGATTAGTGTTTAATGTAATGCTAGTTAACGGATTAGCATTAACTAAATGTCCATTGTGGATTAGTGTTTAATGTAATGCTAGTTAGCGGATTAGCATTAACTAAATGTTCATTGTGGATTAGTGTTTAATGTAATGATAGTTAGCAGATTAGCATGAACTAAATGTTCGTTGTGGATTAATGTGTAATGTAATGCTAGTTAGCGGATTAGCATTTACTAAATGTTCATTGTGGATTAATGTAATGCTAGTTAGCAGATTAGCATGAACTAAATGTTCATTGTGAATTAGTGTTTAATGCTAGTTAGCGGATTAGCATTTACTAAAGGTTCGTTTGTGAATTAGTGTTTAATGTAATGCTAGTTTGAGAATCAGTGTTTAATGCTAGCTAGCGGATTAGAATCGACTAAATGTCCTTTTGTTCTTCGTTTACTTATTCTTTATATTCTGTAAAGCTACTTTGGGACAATGTATATTGTTAAAAGCGATTTACAAATAAAAATTGAATTGAATTTGGGTTAGTGTTCAAATTAATGCGAGTTATCAGATTCGCATTTACTAAATGTTCATTTGTGAAATGGTGTTTAATATAATGCCATACTGTAATACTAGTTCAGATTACTCTTTACCATAATGTTTAAAACCAGTTGAAATTATTAAAGTGTTTATTCCAGGCATAATATATATGTATATATGCATTGATGCTAACGGTTTTACAGTAGCAGTTATTCAGCAATCTAAAGACTGTAACCATACAGTCTAATCCAATCTAAATAACAGAATTTCAGTACTGTATATTATTTGGTTTTTATGTGTCCTTATGTTGCACTGCCATCTATTGGGTAATGAAACCGGTTTATTTCGTTTCAAGTTCAAAGTTCAAAGTTTATTGGTCACATGTACATTATACGTGGTACAACATACAGTGAAATGCTCAAGCTGATTCATTCAGAGTTGAAGTGAAAAATAAAATAACAATAGACAATAATAATTAATAAAATAAATAAATAAATAAATAAATAAGACAAAATATAAAAAAGAAATTGAAATGTTTTTACTGAAAATTCAAACAGCTTGCTAAGCAGACATATTCACATAGTAACAGCTTAGTTAAGTCTCAAAACAAGATTCGATCTCTTAACCTCACAAAGGGTTCAGCTATTGGATAAAATATCTCTTGCAAATACGAAGTTAAAATATAGCTGCAAGCAGCAATTATCGGGGTCAAGCCCAATTTGTAATAAAAGTAATAAAAGATTTACATAAAACGCACCTAGAAACTAATAATTCTCTCGCTTCTGATTCTTTGGCTCGTGTTGATTCATATTCATCATATAATCAAGAAATCTAAAGAGACCATGTTTATGATATTAGACCAAAATATACAAAACTAGAGGTCTATAATTAATCCTAACTAATTATTACATTGTGCACAATTGCTGGCAATTTCTTTAGCCACCTCAACGCGACGGTCCATTCACACACACACACACACACACAGAAGCACGGAATAAAAATAAATATAATAAATTTAAGAAAGATCTGTCATATTGGTGTATTCGTAACTCTATCGCGATATCAGCAACATTTATATATGGAATTAATACTTTCAGAAGGAATGGAGGTAAGTGCTAAACTAAAGCTCTGAACTCAGCTCTAAAGCTGGATCCATAACTTAAATACACGTTAAATACACGTTATAAACAAATGGAATAACTTTAATAACGTTTATAATCCCGTGATAAACGCTTAACGTGCCTTGGAGCATCAAGGCAATGTTTTTAACACACAACACGTATGGCCCTGTGGGGCATGACCCCTAAAAACTGGTGACTGTTTTCATTTCTCTCCGTCATGTTTAAGTGTGATATGTAGTTGTCATCCATCCATTAAATATTACCACAAGAATAACTTCGTAGTGTTGTTTTATTAACTATTTACATCTCAATGCACCGGCATAACATCAGTACTCGAGGAAACAGCAACAGCTTCTAACGTGAGTAAAACTTTTTCTCCGGACATCCACTTGACTCATGTCAAAATAAAAGTCCCGTCTGTTCACACATGCGCACAATGAACTCTTGCACATTCAGTCAGTATCACAATCTCACACAAAAGGAAAAACAATAACAATAACAGTAAGCAACACAATATAACATAAATGATGAGAACATAACTCAACAGTGACTGACTTTCCGACACATTCTTATGTTTGAACTTTCGCCAAAGGTTCAGGAAACCCCTCATCAAAGATGCCGTCACATGCCTTAAATTTAATTTTTACCACGTGTTTCGTCATTCTGACCGCTAGATGGCGCAAAATGCTTATCTTTTTGGTTCTGCTCTTTTTTCTGTAATAGTTTGTATATAGATTGTTATAATAATATTAATAATAATAATAATAATAATGATAATATCACAGACAAGCTTAATAAAATGTATGTTGAAAGGTAAATGGAATCCGATATCAGTTCCGTTTGGCAGAAATGCCTTAACTTACAATCTTTGGCTATTTTCCATATGTGATCATGAAGAATATTCTATGACATCAATCAAATTTTTCTCATTGGTTTAAACTGAATGTGTTTTTCCCAATGTTTTTAGTTTTATCTTAGAGATATTCTAAACTACTGAACTGAATGTTATAAAATGACTACAGATAATAATAAATATTTGGTGATAGCCTGAGGTGTGGTGGTAGTATGAGCAAATTAGTTTAACCTTCACATGTTTTTCATCTGCTTCATGGTTATATGTAATAAATATGCGATTTTTGTAACAGATTGATACTGTATAATAAAGGACAGCTATTGTATAATGTCGCATGCTATACAATGTATTAAATTGTATAATGTAATGTTATCAAAAGTTTCAAAGATGTAAAAGCAATTTTAATCGTCACGTGTAACTCTGTAACCCTTTGTAATCCAATGTAGCCTATCCTACCTGTGTGCTTATAATATACAGAAGTAGCATAGTGTTAATATAGGCTTCAAAAATATTTATCTGGCAACTTTGAAAAGTACAAACTTAGTGTTTAATCAATCTGGCAACCAATATGTATGCGTTTGAGCGGTTTGTTGTTTCAACATCATTCAGTCAGTGGGAAAAGCAGCTTCACTTTCTCCAAGACATGAAGGACTAATATATTTTATTTTCATATTTATGATCCACGGTGCCTGTCGTAATGTACAGAAGGAGAATCCTTGTTGGAAGGAAAATATACATGTTGCGGGAGTATTTCGGCGGAGAAAAGGAAGGCGAGCTGGCTAACTTTTGCTAGCTATCAAGCTAATCCGTTAGCAACGCATCATATTGAGCAGCTGAAATACGCTAAGGTAAAATCCCGAGGATGCTGCGGTGGATACGACAACAGCTGGTGAGTTACACCTCTCTAGGGTTTTTTTTTTGGGAAAAGATAGGAATGATTTTATTTTATGTAAGTTTGTCTTTAATAAGAGGCAATTGTTTAATTAGCGTTAGCTGTCGAACTTAGCCCTCAGAGGAAAGTATAAGGTTTTAATAGTGCCAGCACAGAGAGCTACATACCGCTACCTTATTGAGTTCATTCAAACATGTTGTATATCTATTTCTACAGTATCTAATCGAAGAGTAAACTTAACGCGAAATGTATACGATGCTTTTTTGTAGTTTCACTAACAGCTGTACACTAACTTACCCAATGACGTCACGTGGGTGTAGGTAATGTTATATTTCATATAATGAATACTGAGTCTGATGCGGCAGAGGAAGAATAAAGTACACTATATTAAAAACGATATGGACAATACTGAAAGAAACGTAACTATTTAAGTTAGTCTGATATTTGTAAACGTTATTTAAATAAGGAGGTATTTGCGATTTAAGTTTTTTTTTTTTAATCACAATGTTGAGTTAACGCCTCTGTCACAGACATAGCCACCCATATGCTCAACTTAAATAAACACCGTGTACGCCGGTCAGCTGTCAGATATCATGGGAAAAGTAAATAGTACTTTTTATTTTATTTTATCAAAGCGTATAACATAGAGAAAAGGAAATATTTTGTCTAATCTTTTTTTATGACATTTTAAAAGCAAATTTTAATCAAATGCAACTGGTGATTTTCCTTTCTTTAAAAAAAATAGTATTTTGGTAGACATTTAAGACAATTTAAAGTAACTCCATAGTAGTAATTATGGTTATTATTATTTGAGAAAGAAAATATGAATTTATTTGAAAAAAGTTCTATGAATGTCTCAAGACTGGAAGTGTAATTCTTGCAATTGTAAAAAAAAAAAAAAGTAGTTTAGCACAGTTTCAGTTAAGTCTCATCTGATACTGTTCTTTCTACTAGTTGTTATTGATGCGCGTATACAAGTTTTTGTTAACTTATACTGTATATCTTAATTGTGAAACTTCTAAAAATAGAATATTGCAATTGCAATAGTTCTTTTCATGTTTGTGTATAAATGTAGGTTAGGATTTTAACGGCTGGGCACTGTGATGTCAGAATATTTATTGTATCATAAAGTAGTACATCACATTCTGCTTATCTAAAACTTGCCAATCGTCTTTAGAGCTATCATGTTTGTAATTAAAACAATTACAACCTAGCTGGATGCATATGATTATTAAATTACACATGTAAAAATGTATTGGCTATATCTAAACTGGGATATTGAAATATTGTGAAAAGATGGCTTTGCTGTTGTTCAGTGTAGCGTCATGGTTCCTGAAAAAACGTTTTCGTTTCACTGTGTATTGCATAAACTATACATGGTTGGACTGACAATAAAGCTTCTTGAACTTGAATTTGTGTATATTAAGATATATTGGTTCCAAAATGCAATAAATACATTTTTATTAAATTTAGTAAAAATGTATTTTCTTTACAACGAAAGTGGCAAGATGAAAACCAGTATTTTCTGCTTGAAAAAAATCTTTAGGTTATAATAACACTAAAAAAATCAAATACAGATTTCCCCCACAAAATGCAATAAATCCATGGCATGATTTATAAAATGTAACTAATCCAGTGAATAAATATAAAAGTTACTAAATACATTCAATCAGTCATCACTCCAAAAATGAATTCACTGGGTCATCTTGTTAATGCTGTAAACATTTTTAACAAGCAAACAAACTTAAAACATTAAAAATTAAACAGAAAAGCTTATGTCTCATCCTGCAGTTTGAGACTTTTCAAAGTAGATAAGGAAAACTAGGATTCCGGGTGTTTTAAAAAATGCCACCATTACTGTTTACAGTGTGTGGAATGGTGCACTGTGATTGGTTGAGCGGATAGATCTTGTTCTGCATAAAAGGGAGATTAGTGTTTGTAGTGGTTTTGAAAAAATGGAGAATACATGACTGAATTACATGTTGCATATCGTATTTTGAGTCCATTTCAAAATTGACTTTTCAATTCTGACCAGATGCAATACTGATTTTGGTGGAAACAAATTTTTTTTTTTTTTTTTCCAAAAAATGGCGTATATCGTGTTTTGGAACCAAACACTTCATATATTGTAGAATTGTGATGTTTTTTTTTTTTGTTTTTTCATATCGCATACCTCTCAAGATAAGGATATCACTTGATGAATACACATGATTTTATCTGTTTTTTAGAAATGAATGTAAGATAAGCTTTTGATTTCATCCCATTGAAATCATCTCATGACATCTCATTCCTTCAGTCTTACAAGTCAGCTGTGAAACTGAGCTTCCTGCTGGGAATCTAACAGACACAGAAAGGGATCTTGTTAAACTGAAATGTTGTTTATTAATTTCTCAAACATGTTTTTATTAGATACTTTATATATATTCGCTTTTCAATGAATCAATGAATTAAAGAAAATTGTTTAGTTTAATAATGTTAATATTGAGAATAATAATAATTTGTTGACTGAAGTTTAATGTAAAGTAAAATGGATTTTTTTTTAAAAACGACTATTCTTTGACAACAGATGAATTTTAGTCATTATTGTATCATTAGTCAGTCTCTATCATATCGTTTTCTTTCTTAAGTTAAACCCATGGTTTGTACGACATTAGGCCCCTCCCCTGTTGTATAGTATACCAGAGGTTAGTGTCTTTTCCTGAGTGATTTAAAGCAGCGTTGTTACTTGACTTCGCAAGGTGCTTAGTTAATTGTTTGTTGAGCCTCAAGTTAGCGTTGATCTCACCTGACAGGTTTGCAGTTTTCAGCACGTTGATGTTGAAGGTGTGTGTGTCTGTGATATCTGCACCAAGTGCTTCGTTATGCAGGAAGTCAGCAGCACTTTTTTTACTTTTATTTTCAAAGGGGTTAATAACTCTGTAAACGATGAATGACCTGTGTGTCTGCCAGTCCCAGTTAGGAAGTTGTGGCCCCTCGGTGTCTATCAGAATAAATAACAGTGGTATATACTGTGTACATGTCATGCTCTAATGAAGGGGGTGTGGTCTCTGTGAGTGGCATTAAAAGTATTATGTAGCAATGATTTTCCTTGCCTGAAATGAGGTGTGTTGGCTTTCACTTTCATACCTTCATGAGTTGCGTGAATTATTGATTAGAGTTCATTTGGGCTATTGTATAACAGCATGTATGGTTACTGTATTCCAAGCTTTATATCCTTATCTTTCTTTTTTTTTTTTGCAAAATGAAGTGTAGTGATATCACCCTGATTGTAAGGCCTGTGATTGGATGGCGCGATACGGTGCTACGAATGGTCGGCGCTATGTGACCGGTATCTGATCGGCTTAAGTAGATGGTGAGCGGAGTCCACCCATTTGTGGATTGGTGTTGCGTCTTGACGTTAGAAATGTTGCAAAATCCACAAATGCTCAGGTCGAAATTCAGATTTGTGCAGAACGATTTACAAATGAATGCCAGGCAAAGTTCTGTTGTTGTTGTTTTTTCTTCAAATTTGTGAATATATTTTTTATTCACAAGACTCATTTTATTTATGAATTTAATTAGTGTTAGTAAGACTCTAAGATTTATTTGTGGATCTCTTTACATTTAATCGTGCATCATGATCTATTTATTTGTGCTTATGCAACAATTCTACCCCCATAGAATAATGTTGAAAAAAATTACTTATTCATATAATTACAGTATCTTTTCTAATAAGGATTTTTAGTAAGTCATTAGCAAGTTGTTTATTTTTTCATGCCTGTAGAGTTGTAATCAGAGACATGAGCTCAGTTGGAAAAGAAATTTGATCTATTTAATTCGGTCCCCTTGACTTCTAAATGTTTTGATCTATCGCAGCCTGTGCCTCATTATGTCTTCAATGTGTCTTATTTCATAGATTTTTTCAAAAGCCAGTTATTAAAGCTGGAATACATTTTATGAACTTTCTAAGCTATTCTGTAGATAGTGGTATAGATATACAAAAGTGGTCACAGCTTTAAACATTTCTATTTATAGAAAGGTTTTCTTAAAATGATGTTATTTTCAAATGCACATTTATAAAAGTGTTTAGTAGAACTGTGTTACAAGTCTTAAACTTCAGCCTGCAGGGCCAATTTCTGCTGGATTGTTTTGTTTACAGACAGCGTAGTCATAGTCATATGACAGTGTCACGGCATGTGAAAATTGTCATCTGATTGCACTAATTCATTTTTTATTTATCTAATTTAACTAGGATGGAAAGAAAACCTGCAAATCTTGATAATTTAATCCCATCTAAAAAGGGATGAAGTATAAAATTGTTCTCGCTATTCCTATAAGCTTGAGTATTAGTGCAAGATTTCAACCAAGATGTAATAGTCCAGTTGAGGTACTGCTGCAATCATGAAAACTTAGCTGGATTATGGACTTTTAAGCGATTCTGCTGCAATACACAGTAACTAGTAAAGAAAAAAAATTTCATTGTTAATCTGCTAAAAAGGGTGGGATCATACCTGTGTACTGACCAGCTGCATATTTAACCACTTCCCACTTTTAAGTAATAAAATAAATAGCTTGGTGCTAATGTACTCTGATGTAAAACTGTGCACGATAAATCAATATATGGCACCAGCTTTCATTCCACAGTTTTTTGATTGTTGTTGTTTTAAATGACAGCAACAGATTTTCTGGCGTGGTCATACCACAAAACGGTTCTCATCATGTGTTTTTCTTTGGGTGAGGTCTCGTACTTAGTTACCATATGCGTTTGCAAAACATTACCCTCTTCTGAGTTAAAACATTACAATGATGAAATAACCAGTGACCTAAGATGTTGAGTAAAGCTGATGAAATGGTGAAAGAGTATGTACAGTAGTAAGTAATAATTTCAGGCAAGTCTGTACTTATCTTTCTGTCTAAAGACGAAAGCAAAAGCCTTTTTTTTAATCACCAGATGGCAATAATTAGCAAAACATGTTATGCTAGATTTCTTTGGCATAGGCACAAATCGAATTTCCTCAATCATGTGGTTGTTTGAAAAAGACACGGGCTAGTTAAAGGCATCAGTGAATTTCGATGGCAGCTATTCTAAGCATCCAATTTTAGCTACCAGTGTTAAGTGCATGTGTTGGAATGTGTTCATTGAGTCTGGTGGCTTTGTTATTATTCCTTAGACATCTTCAAACGAGTGCGATCCTAAAGTTTTTATTGTAATAGCACTGAAATCTTACATTTAAAAACAAAACTTCTCTTCAGTGTAATCTTAAGTCTGACTTAATTCTTGTAGCAATACATTTTTATTTTCTGATACTAAGTTAATAGCAATTAAGTGTCAATTAATGTCACAATGTGTAAATATTATATCAGTCCTTTAAAAATAAAGAAAAGAACTGTCTCTAGATTTCACATACAGTATGCATAACCACCCAATGATTCTTTTATCTACAAAGCGCTAACACTGGAGAATCATTTCATGTTAATATAACAACTCTTTTTTGTTCTCCTTCATATTAATCCCTGTGAATGAGCTGTTATTAGTTCAACCATAAGGTAGGCCCATAAATTCAGCACTAATAATGATCATTAAGAGATATTTCTCTTTATGAACAGTTTTAAATGGCTAACCATGCTAGGCTTTAAACTTTCCCCTTTGCTGTTTTTTTTTTTTTTGCCAAGGAAATGAAGGGCATGGTATGCAAAATGAATGTAAAACGTGTTTTACCCGCACTCAGATTTACCTTAAAGTGAAATGTTTTGGATGTCTGGGGAAAAAAAACCTATTCCTTTCAGAAATAAGTAACATTACATCGTAATCTGGACACGCATTTCCATTCCACCATCATGGAAACATTTCTTCGGTTACTGCATAATTAATAGTGGAAGAATGTTTTGTCATCGATGCATACTTCTTTACAGATAAAAACAAAACAAATTTATTCCCTCCATTTAATTCCTTTAATAGTAAAGCGCATTTTATTGTCGGAGTTTAATCTCTTAAATCAATGTGATGCCATTTAGTGTGAGCATGGTTTTTGTAAAAGGCAGCGAGATATCTGACTGACTTGGATGTTGACTGCAACTGGAGAGTATATATGAGGGGTGTGTGTGTGTACATAGTGCAAACAGAAAAGCTAAGCAAGGGCAGCTGTTGAAAGCGTGTGTTGTCACATGGGTTAGATGACGTGGCTTTAGAACTCACTCATTTCCATGGGACCCGAAGCAGCAGCCGTAAATGTAATGACTTTCATGTGCATTCATTCCACTGACACCTCAAAAAATTTGAAAGTGAAAGTTTTTCTTGGCCAAAGTTGAGAAGCATTACAGAGAATGAAAACTATAAATTGTAAAATAGTTTTTAAAAGTGTTTGACTATAACATTCCTGAAATTAGTATTTATGGGGATGTGAAATAGACGTACAAATATAGTTTTGGTTTGGGGTTAGTTTTAAAGTTAACTTACAAAAAAAAAATATTGTTCCTAATACCTGATCGTGAATATTATTTATTGTTACGAAAAGCTCGCAAGGTGTTGTTTTAATCATGTCATCAAAGATATCAGCCAGTTGCTCATGATAATAGCAAGTTCTTTCGCTGCTATATTTCAAAATAAATGGCGGTTACAATCGAGTTTATGGGCTTAGAAAGAAAAATGAATGTTTGGATGGATGTTTTAAAGTAGCATTTAGTTATAACAAGAAATGCACGACTAAGGTGTTCGGGTTTATACATTTCATAGTAGGACAACAGGTCTAAAATATCACAATAATAATTCATCGTCCCACTGTTAAAAAATGCTCATCGGTTCTGCAAACTAAAAAATATCTTAAGAATTATGACTCTTTCACGGTAAAGTTTTTATCTTCCTATAAAGCTATGTACTGATTACATGTACTTGCCGAAGGCTTGATCTCTCTACTGCTGACTTTCCACAACTTCCTTTGTGATAGGATAACAATAATTCACAGTAATATGTTTTATCTTCCAAACCAAACAAAACATGAGACCACAAACTCCAGCGGGCTGGTCAGAGGAATCATTTGCGATAGTATGAATTATCATGTCATTTCTTTTGCACAGATCGGGAACATGCCAGTTCAAACGCAGGTGAAGTCAGCTCAGTGTTGTACTACATGCATAGGAAATGAACGTTCACCTTGATGGCATGCTAGAATGATTAAAAGTTCTAAAAACGGTGGTCTCGATTTAGTATATTGACTGGGATGGTGTGCCTGGCTTTCTGTTCCTTGCTCATGCCTTCCATTCCTAGCTGCTTTATGGGAATGGGTTGGGTTGTCATGCCGATCGATCAGGCTATGATCCGATTAGTGGCCCTCTTTAGATTTAATTATTCTGACAAATGTCCAGTGGTTAAGTTCAAAAACTAAATTGTATCATAATCCAGTTACAGTTTTGAAAAAGGTCATGTCCTCCCAAAAAGGTCGGCTGGTCTATGCATGGGATTTTATCTGCATCAAAAAAAGTTTTTTTTTTTTTTTTGCGCCATGTGTGAGTCTGGCATCCCTCATCCCTCCCTCAGGAATTGAAAATGAAAGCCAGTAGCAGAATTCAGTAGTAAATGATTTAAGTGTGCAGTGTTGCCAGCGAGACCTTTGGGTAATGAATTGTTCAGCCACTCTACGTCTGAATTAATAACGTGCTTTTCAGCCCAGCACTCAGGCACATTTCCACCTTAAGGCCAATTTATTTTACAACTTAGAGTGCTGCACTTATGCCCCTGGAGGCTTGTCATTCTACGGTGATTAGAGCTCACAAATACATGGACAACTAAAAGTTCAGTCCTGTCTGAACTTTTGCTTTTCCTTTTTAGTCTGTTTGCGTCTGCTTCCATCTTTAATGCTGATTTACGTAGTATATGTTTTCCAGGAGCGAAAAATTGAAACGATAAATGATGGTCTATATGAAATAAAACAATCGGTAGCGGCATTTTTTTATTTTTTATTTTTTTGCGGGTTTATATGCGGTTATACCACAAAAATGTTAATGATGTCATGCTTTTTGTAATAATGTAATTATTAATGTTGTAATCTTTTCATAATAGCAGCTATAAACAGTAGTTTTCTTACCAGCTTTACTTTTGCTCTCTCAAAGGTTATAAGCCACGCATACTTGGCTTATCTCTGTTTAAAGATGTCCGAAAACTGAGTCTCAGCATTTCTTTTTTAACATTGCCTCCTCCTTTAAACATTAAATAAACATCTTGCTTCCAAAAAACATTTTGAATAGGATTCTTTGATGATTTATTGCCTGACTGGGGTATTGGTTATGTGATTGATGATGTGACTGGTGATAAAACCCGAATGAGCGATGCTTTCTGCGCAGATGGAGAACTAATACGGAAACTCAGAGTAGCTAAGAGTAATATTAGAATATTAATATTATTTATCTTACTGTTACTATCTTCATGTTTATTACGAACAGACGTAGTGACCAGCTGAATGTCTGACCTATTTGTGTCCCTTTCTGTTAGGGTTTAGACCCGCCACATCAAAGTGACACCCGAACTGTTTACATCGCAAACCGTTTCCCTCAGCATGGACATTACATTCCACAGAGGTTTGCGGATAACAGAATCATCTCCTCCAAGGTAAGTTTGGATGGAGAGAGTCGCATAATTACACAAGCACCTCAAAACCTGCAGTCCGCATCCTGAAATTACGCGCTGTGTTTCAGAAAGTGTGTTCTATACACATTACTCCTAGAGCGTTTAGCCTTATTCATTGTGCGGGGTTCCATCGTTGTTGTAAAAATCTTAAGACAATTCTGATATTGTGATAACAATATTAGCCACTTTATTAGGAGCACCTGTATACCAACGCATTTATATTTATGTTGAATATATGAAAAAACTTTATAAAATTCATTCAGCCCCCCCCCTTTTTTTCAGCAACTTATTTAAAAAATTTAAATGCCAGCATAATTTGACAATGCAATATTGATATTGGTATAGCACCACTACACAGCTTTTTAAAAACTTTATTGATGACTTATAGTGGGAGAAGCGCTATTTTTATAAGTATAATAAGTATTTTGAGCTGATATTTTTTGCCATAAAATAATCTTTAATGTACAGCACATCATCTTTTGGAGTGTGAAATCATTCACTCAGCTTTCTTGTTTCCTCTGCAGTACACCATATGGAACTTCATTCCCAAAAATCTGTTCGAACAGTTCAGAAGAATAGCCAATTTTTATTTCCTCATCATCTTCCTTGTACAGGTAAGACCCAGTGCTTCTCAGGATTCAATGCACTTTTTCTTTGTGTGTAAAGTGCTCCAACATACTATTAAGGAATTTAGCAGGGCTCTGTCGCAGGTTTCTGAATTGCTCTAATTATCACAAGCCTCCGTCACGAATCATGGATTCTGTCCCTCTCCTTTCTACTGCTCAGCATTGCTTTTATTTGATTAGCTATATAATACAATTTTAACTCCGTGGGACTGACCACATTTATTTGATTACCTCGTGTGTTTATTATTTAATTCTTTTTAAGACTATTTGTTTAGCCTTCATTTAATCATTATAGTTTGCTGTTAATCAAACTGCCATTTTATAGTCAGATTGTAATTGAAGTAGTGGTGTTTGATTTTTATACATAATCATAGCCCATGTTACTTTAATGAAAGAAAAAAACATTGTATTTCCATGAGAAGAAAAAAAAATTCAACTGTATTTTATTTTCTGGGTTAGTCATAGATGGATTCTAAATGGACAAAATAGTATATATGCTGTGTCCTTCATTAATGAAGAAAATTTGTTGTTTGCAAATCGCTGTGGTGTAAGAGCAATGAAACACGCTCATGCTGTTCTGTCCATGACCTGAGTGTCCATGAATGAAATATTATTTTTCTTTATACTGTAGTTTAGACAGGTTTTGAAGGGTTTTCGTGTATGTTGAGAGCTGGGTCGATCATATGGTACCGGTATTCCTTTTAAGAATTGATTTTGATTTGCTAACAGAACCAGGCTAATGAATGTTGCAATCCTGCAGCAGTGGATGTCTGTCTTATGAAACTCTAAACTTTTTCCACAGTTAATGATAGATACCCCAACTTCCCCTGTGACAAGCGGACTTCCCTTATTTTTTGTCATTACTGTAACTGCCATAAAACAGGTGAGTTGTTTTGCATTTATCTAAGCCGACCCCACCACAAAACTAAACAGTTAAAGTTATTTGTCAAAATAAAGGGCAGTAGCTAAATTATGGATTTCTTTCCTCTATAGTCTCATTGGAACGACAAAACTCTTTCAATACGCCAAACATTTAAATGAGACATGAATATGAGAAGATTTTTTCTTTCCCTTTCTGATTTTTACATCTAACTGTCTTAAACAATCTTTAGGTGAGCAAAAATATAGGTACAGATAGTTTTAAAGTAAATAACACTTCATAATTTGCTGCTATTTGGTTTTTACCTGCTGGCCTCACCAAACTGTTGCATTCTGCTTTTGTGACATGTTGTTGTTGTCTTGCATGATGTATTTCCTCTCAATTAGATGCATACTTCTGTAAATTGGCAGACAGAACTTTTTTGTAGACGTCTGTATTCATTATGCTGCTACCACCACGAGTTATAGCCGTGCCACTACCAGCATGTTATTCAGCAGATTTTTTTTCTCTGCACTTTGGGGAAAGCTGAAATGCTAGACATCTCATATTTATCGTCTGCACCTAAACCGAATTGTCTTTAGTCTAAAGCAAAATATTTTCTTTCTTTTTTTTTTCTTTTTTTTATTGCAAAGAAAGCATAAATCTTTGGCATCCCAACTGTTTACAAATGATTGCCTGTGCCTTTTTTACTGAGTGTAATAAACACAAAGGCCACGCCTAGTTTACTGGTACCAGTATTGACTCATACAGAGGCTATGGCCTCATTCACTGACACTGACATGCCACTACACTGATGCTGACAGGCACAAGCACGCACCACCTTCTCACACCAAAGCCATGCTTCCTTCTCTGCTGTGTCTTTGCTATCTGTCTGTAAAACACTGGCCGGATTAGCACACCGGTTAACAGATGATTTTAATATCATTTTAAAGAGGAATTGTGTGCTTTTTCTTTTCTTTTTTCTCTGTCACTCGCTCACACACACCCTTTACAGGGCTATGAGGACTGGCTGAGACACAAAGCTGATAATGAAGTAAATGGCGCACCGGTGTTTGTGGTGCGCAGTGGTAGTTTGGTGCAGACTCGCTCCAAGAATATTCGAGTGAGTTTCATTCCTAATTCAAATTTTTTCAAATACTTTTTGTCCTCCAAGCTTTTTTTTCTTGCTCTCTGTAGGCTGGCCTCATTGGTCAGAAGATAAGAACAGCGTTTTACATCACTCCACTTACCTAATTTAACCTAGTTTAACTACCTAAAACTTTTTTCACAGAAGTTTAACGTCCAATAACAATGTTTTAAATGTTTAAAGCTGCCATGCTGCATCTTAGTATTGAGGCATTTTATTGCTTATATACTGTACATATATGAGCAGTAAAGTCTCGGCTTCTACATAGAGAGAGAGAGAGAGAGAGAGAGATTTTTAATATCCTCTCATGATTGCAGCTGAAGTAGCTTTAGCTACTGTTGGTACTAAATTTCAGCAAGCGATACACTGAAAACACTCAGCCGAAATTACAAAATACAAAAATGTGCGCCGTAACTGCTGTATAACTTCAGTGGCTAGTTTGCTGTCACAGTGAAATACAGTTAATAGGATAGTGTAACATTATTATGGCTTCTCTGAATATCTTTGCCCATCTCCAGGTCGGAGACATTGTGCGAGTAGCGAAAGACGAGACGTTTCCAGCTGATCTGGTACTGCTGTCCTCAGACCGAACAGAAGGAACATGTCACATCACAACTGCCAGTTTAGATGGAGAGACAAACTTGAAGGTGTGACTGTGTGAAGTTTTTGCACTATGGTTTCATTGGTTTATAACTAAACTGAAACCTAATTATTTCCTATTCCTAAACAAGCGCTATATCACAATGTATTTGAATTGCGGTATATGTGAGTCTGTTTGAATTGGTGACACGGGTAGAATACTTTCTTTAATTGCAAAATTGGACATGATTTTATTGAGATGTGCTTCATGAGGAATACTCATAAAATATTTCATTGTCAGCACATAACTCTTGGATCAGGTTTAATGAGTTTAATAAAACAGCAAATATTTCAAATCGAGTTATCCGCTTCTACAGTAGTTAAGCATTAATCAGGACGTAATTAGTCCCGAATGTAATCTATGATCTGATGTTAATCAGTACTGAAACATTTTTAGCTCTCCATCTGCTTTGGTCTTCTTTGCGAAGCACCAATGTGCTGTTAAGCCATTTATAGTGTTCAGATCATTTACCCCTCTGTATTCAGACTCACTTTGCAGTGCCCGAGACTGCTGTATCACAATCCGTGTCCCGGCTCGAGGCCCTGCAGGCCGTGGTGGAGTGCCAACAGCCTGAGCCTGACTTGTACAGGTACAATAATCAACCTTTCCCTACAGCCCTGCCTTTCAGCACTCATGTAATGTTTATTCAGTTATCTGTCCATGTTTACCTGACAATTTGTCCTGGAATTTACCTCACAATAAACCGTTCTATAAAATTTTAGGAAATTGCTCATCTCAGGAAATGCCTCATAAACACTTTATGAATTCATTTCCACTTTTATAAAGATTGAAGATGTAAATAATAAACCTTTATTTTTTTTTTCCTTATTCTTGACTGTTGTTACGATTCTGATACTAGTATTGGAAATTTCACCAATACCAGAAATAATTCTTGGGGGGGGGGGGGGTGTCAAGTATTAGCAACTTTAACACCACTAACAAAATAAAGCATTTGAAGACACGTCACCATGAGCAACACGATGGTTACAGAAAGGCTGGAACAGAGAAGGATGAGCTGTGCAAGAGTCAACAATCTTTGGACGCTTCATTCAAACAAGGAGAAAAGTTTTCAAAAGATAGCCAACAAGCGACCAAATTGGCAAGTTTATTGTTTGGGATGGCCTGCCACAATCAGTTGTTGAAAACCTGGGTTTTCACCGCTTAATTGACCGTTTGCCTGTTAAAAATTACTAAATAAGACAGACATCAACGTAAAAGATACATTTAAGTTCTATACCTAAAAGATTTTAAGAAATGAATAGTCAAATAAACATTTGTTTCAAAGTAAAGTTTAAATAAATTAACAAAGACGTAATCTAGGATAAGCTTTTATTTTGTAGACTCAATAGAATAACAGTTTTAACAAGACATATTTGGGATAAAAAATAACAAACATAATATAACGTCTAAAGTTACCACTTCTAAAATAAAGTCATAAAAGCTTATTACAGTTTTTTAGTTATGGGTGTTATTTTATATGTTTGTTTTTTCCCAGGTTTGTTGGAAGAATCACAGTAACACAACAGGGGGAAGAGATCGTCAGGTAGGTTTGTTGTGAATCATTATTACACTAAGAACAAAGATTGCAAAGCAATCAACAAAAAACGGGCAAAAAACTGGGATCTGTTGTGTTTAGACCTCTAGGTCCAGAAAACCTACTGCTTCGAGGAGCACGGCTGAAAAACACCAAAGAGATATTCGGTAGATTTTAACCACTTCTATGTGTTTTGAGATCTACATGTATTATAAAAGTCCGGTACAGCATTAAACACTGTCTGTGTAATTATTCTCATTTTGTTTCCACCCAGGTGTGGCCGTGTACACAGGCATGGAATCCAAAATGGCTCTAAATTACAAGTGCAAGTCCCAGAAACGCTCAGCAGTGGAGAAGTATGAATCTCTCTCTCTCTCTCTCTCTCTCTCTCTCTCTCTCTCTCTCTCTCTCTCTCTCTCTCTCTCTCACGCTCACTTATTTAGATTTTTCATACATCAATTTGTATGTATACACAAAACGAAAAGCTTTTGTTTCCCTCACCTGCATTTTAATAAAATGGCTTCATATCAATAGTGTAAATCTTTCTCAGGTCAATGAACACATTTCTTATCATCTATTTGGCTATCCTGCTTTTCGAGGCTGTCCTCAGCACCATTTTAAAATACGCTTGGCAAGCGGAGAAGAAATGGGATGAGCCATTCTACAACATGAAAACAGAGACAGAACGCAACAGCAGCAAGGTATTATTATCATACCGCCGTTTGTTTTCTTAACACTTATTCAATCTTCAAACTTGCCTGGCCGGTGAGAAGTGGGATAAAAACAATTGCAGTTTGTGTTAAATTAGTGACTACTGATCATAAATCAGCCTCAAAGATAGTTAAAAAATACTAAATGTTTAAACTTTCATTATTTTTTTAATTACTCTATATGAAGTAAATAAGTAAGATGTAATAAAATGTGTATGAATGCATAGATAAAGTAAAAATGTAAGTAAACGAACATTTATTTTAACGCTATATATATATATATAAAACTAGGTAGGTAGATAACTAAATAATGTAGATAGTAAGCTAGCCTAGTTAGTGTATATATAATTATATATATAAGTTTGTATACGAGTGTTGCTAGTGCTCATTACTATATTAGTGGCTGGTTGTAACCACTTTTTTAAATAAACTTGTATAAGTTGTCAGATCAATGTTTTTAAATGTAAAAAATGAAAAGCTAATTAGAGCATTAATTACATTTTAGGACCATTTTCTTTCTCACAGATTCTGAAGTTTATTTCCGATTTCTTGGCCTTCCTGGTTCTATACAACTTCATCATCCCTATTTCACTGTATGTAACTGTGGAAATGCAGAAGTTTCTTGGTTCCTTCTTCATTGGCTTAGACCTCGACCTCTACCATGAGGAAACTGACCAGAGAGCACAGGTCAACACCTCTGACCTCAACGAGGAGCTGGGGCAGGTGTGTGTCAGTGCTTGTGTGTGTTATGTTTGTGAGTGGTTGTTTAGGTGTGAATTCAGCGTGAATATTTTTCTAGAGCGACAATGTGAGATACATTTCTGTTTACACACACCATAGGTGGAGTACGTTTTTACTGACAAGACAGGAACTTTGACTGAAAACGAGATGCAGTTTCGTGAATGCTCCATCAACGGTATCAAATACCAAGAGATCAACAACAAATTGGTTCCTGAGGGAATGACTGAAGACATCCCAGATGCCAGCTCTTATTCTCGACTGGTGAGAAATGTACAGAGAACAAGGTGTAAAATAGTAAACATCACACCAGAGAAAAAGAGAAAGACAAAAGTTATGATGAAACACACAATAGTGTGTGTTTTTTCATTGGACAATGATTGCATTTCAGTGTAGTATGACTACAAGACAATGAAATTGGAATCAAATGAAGTAGCAAAGTATTAAGTAAAATGAAATACTGACATGAAGTCACCATTTAACTCTTCCAAATAAACACTTTAAATAACGTTACACTAGAAGTAAAAGAGTGCTTTTGTGGAAAAGTTTGCAAAGAAAGCAAGGAAAAACAGACAAGTGAATAAAAGAAAAATGAAGGAGAAGAATGATATTAAAAATAGAAAGACTAAAATTAAAAGAAGTAAAAGCAGGCCAGAAATGCTGAAAGAAAGAAGGGTGGGGTGAAAATGAACTTGAGACAGAAAGAAAGACGGATACCGGTGTTCTTGTGCTATTTTGAATGTTTTTCTTTTGCTTGTTTCTGGATACTTTTTTCTCATTTGAAATTTGCGGTTTTTTAATTTTTATTTTTAAAGTGTTTTTATTCATGTGTTTTTCAGAGCAGGGAAGAGGAGCTGTTCCTGAAAGCCGTGTCTCTGTGTCACACAGTTCAGATCAGTTATGATCAGACAGACGGTGTGTCTGACCCGTTCTCGCACATTAATGGATTCACATCTCCGATGGAATACTATGCTTCATCTCCTGATGAGAAAGCTCTTGTGGAAGCCACCAAGAGGTAAAGATGCACAGTGTCAGAGGGGCTTAAGCACACACCGTTTACTAATACCGGCTGGATCGTGGGTTAGGAAGTGGAAAGAAGTGCGGAAAGATATTAAGAAAGAGAGGAATGGAAATGTAAAAAGATATAAACAAGCAAGAAGAAGGCAAATATTGAGTGTATAACAATAGTGGTGGAAATGAGAAGGAAAGAAAGGTGAAAAAGAGTAACAAGAAATTAAGTGAGATGGTGGGATGGAAGAAAAAATATGTGAATGGTTAGGATTAAGAGGAAAAAACGGTCAAGAAAGAAAGTAGGCAGGTATAAAAAATAAATAGAAAGAATACAAATCATGTTTCTTGTTGTGTTGAATCAACCGAATTTCACTACTTTGAACCAAACCTTTCATTCATCTTTTTTTAAATAAATTCTGTTCACTGGTGTTTTGTATCTGCAGGATGGGCGTGGCTTTCACAGGAAATAAGGGAGACCACATGGAGATCGAAACATTTGGGAAATCAGAAACGTGAGACTTTCAGATGTGCATAAGTTTTATTCTTCAACGAATACATCACTCAGTGTTGTGCTGCTACTGGAAAACAAATCGGCAGTGGGATGGGATGTAAAGTGGCAGTTACTGTTACCACCAAAACAATCCCTAGTTTTCTTTTTATTTAACAGCACATCGCTCAGTGTTATGTTTCTTAATAATTTTCATAAACGTCTCCTCATAGAAAACGTGACCACGTGAAAGATTATGTAGAGTGTCTAACATAGAAGTTCTAGACAGTCGCTTCCATTAATATGAACCAGCTGCAGTACAGTTAGAGCTGCTGTTCCAGAAAATGAATTAACATTCTCCGATAAATCAGAAGGCAAAATTTAGCTGAACTCTATAAGCAGTTGTTTTATTGGATATAGTGAGGATATTGTGTTTGTTTGATTGAATACAGTCACAGCAATGTTTTTCTACCCACAGGTATAAACTCCTTCATGTGTTAGAGTTTGATGCAAATCGACGGCGCATGAGTGTGATATTACAGTCGCCCTCAGGTGTGTGAGCAGAATTCTTTGACTTCACACCACATAGATGTCACATTCATCATCATGTATGCAGTGCTATATACTCATGTGGGTTTTTCTTACCTGGGCAAATGGAAGTCTAATTCTGAATCCTATTAACAGAGTGTGAATTCCAAATTAGAGGGGGTTGGTAATCATGGATTTTTTTTGCCATTATGCCGCATGTGGAACTCCAGCTTTCTGAGAATGAATTCATTGTTCATGTTCCAAGTTGTAGCCAAAGGCAAAGGCAACTCTATAGTCAACTGCCATGTACAAACTAGAATGTATAAGAGTTTAAAAAGTATTTGATTCCTTAAGTTAACAAACTGTTTAACCCTTAAAGCACTGAAACTTGCCTCTAAACTTCATTAAAAAATATTTCCTGTCTTTTTTTTTTTTTTTTTTTACTCACTGAATTCCAATAAACTTGGTGGCTTAGTTTTTTTTTCTTCTGCAGAGTAGAATCTAGAAGTTGTTCTATTGTTACCATCAAAGATTAATATTATGTAAAGGTATTTCTCTTATTGATACATGCTATCACTTTAATGTTGAGATTTTAATCATCACATTACAATTATATTTGGGCTTTTAACCATTATATAAAAACATGCTTGTCTTTAACTAACAGTTGTATTCCAATGAAAAGTTTAAGTCTGGTAAAATAAACCCAGAGGCAGTCGGCTAACAACATAGTCTATGTGGTCTGTTAGGCGAGAAGTTGTTGTTCACTAAAGGAGCAGAGTCCTCTGTTCTTCCCTACACCAAGAGTGGAGAGATCGAGAAGACCAGAGTGCATGTGGACGAATTCGCTCTGGTAAGAGACTTAATTCACATTCACAGTCTGATCACTTTTTTGGATATCAAGAAACTGCTTTACCTTGAACCTGACACTGGGGAATCTGGGAAATGAATGTGCAAAAAGTTAAATTGATTTATTTTCTCATGTTGTCTGAGCCTAAAAGCAATATGTGTTTTCTCTGTAACACATTTAACAAAGACAAAAGAGCTGCCGGCAAGGCAACAACTGTTTAATTTGGACAGCCGAGAATATTATGTATTGTGAAGACATTATCTATTGCAAAGTTTAAACGAAGAAATTGTGTTTATTTTGCTGTATGGATTATAGAAGGGTTTGAGGACACTAGTGGTGGCCTACAGGCTCTTCAGTGCGGAGGACTATAAGGAAGTGGAACGACGGATCCATGAGGCTCGTACGGCTCTCCAGCAGAGAGACGAGAAGCTAAGTGAAGCCTTTAACTTTATCGAGAAAGATCTGCAGCTGCTCGGAGCCACTGGGGTGGAAGATAAGTGAGTCACTCGCTTGTCATACACACACACACACACAAACTCAGCGGGGTGTGTTTAAGGATTAAACACTAATCACAAGACATTATAACACCTTAAAGGTTACTGTAGACTCGCACTTGCAGTGTTGGAGTGCACAAAATGATAATACAGTGAGGCCTCGACTTACGAGTTTAATCCGTTCCGTGACGCGGCTCTTAACTCAAATCACTCGTATGTCAAATCCATTTTCACCATTACAATGAATTGAAATGCCGTTAATCCGTTCC
>JAOUQX010000003.1:7476200-7486290 GCA_028566295.1 Liobagrus marginatus
TAGTCGCCAAAGAATTTCACTATATGCTGTATTGCACAATGTATATGTGACCAATAAACTTGAACTTGAACTTGAGCCACCGCCACAGCATTCTAGAGATTTTTGGATTGTGTTGCTTGTTTAAGTCACTGTCTTATGACCGGTCCAAGGGCCCAAATAATTGAATGGTTGCAGCACCACAACACGTTTAATTTGCATAAAACCAAGAACATGATTTGTTGCTCATTGCTCTAAAATGTCATCTATTACATTTCTCATGTGCTCAGATTTTTCAAGTAGAACATTTTAAATCTGCGTTGATTCCTTAATCCCTAGCTCATGTTTCAAAAATATATATTTCTATATTTAGATATGGTCTACAGCAGGGTTTAATGCTGCCAATAAAATGTGATGCTAATCTTTAGGCTACTTCCAAAACTGTGGAGTTCATGTTTATTAAATTTCTCATAGTGTCAGATATTATAACACCTTTTACATTTCCTATTACTAAGATACTTTTACATGAGTTAGCTTGAATACGTTGTGTTGTTTTTCCACAGACGCTGTATGACAGTGTGTATCTCACCCTCTACAACATCTGCTTCACCTCCCTCCCCATCTTAGTGTACAGTCTCTTTGAACAGCTGGTCCATCCTCACATTCTCCAGAGCAAGCCAGCGCTTTACAGGTGTGTAATACACCTCACTCACATCCTGCACTCATCAACTTTAAAAATGAAAAGATTTAGTTAGAAAAGAGAAATTTGGCAAAATCTAAAGAGTAAAGGTCGAAGATCTTTTTTGAACCTGGCAGACGCAATGGTCACGTCTCCTTAATTCAGTCTGACTTCATAGTAATTATTGCTGTATTAATAGCATACATGGAGAAGTGTTTACATCTTTATTAAAATGTACATTCATAAACATGTAACTTGTATATTGTGACATCCTGTTAACAGAGACATCAGTAAGAACTCACTGCTGTCCTTCAAAACCTTTTTGTATTGGACGGTCCTGGGCTTCTCTCATGCCATGGTCTTCTTCTTTGGCTGCTACATCCTGATGGGAGAGGACACAAGTCTGATGGGAAATGGACAGGTCTGCTTTTGTGTATACATACACACACACACACATACATACATACACACACACACACACACACATACATACATACACACATACACACACATTTTCTTGTTCTGTTTCTATTCTCTATTCTCTTGCTTGAGCAGTTCCAGTGTGCCAGTCGTATTAAAATCAATCATTAAAATGTGTGAGCGTGCAGTAGAAAGTGTGAGACGCAGCAATGATTTATAGGCAGCACTTTTTGCCTCAGTATTTGGAATGCATTTACATATAAATTAACCAGATGTGAAGGGTGTGGTGTTACATACTAATACAAGCACCTCTAGCAATGTGTACTAAATGCTAGTCGTCTTACTGGAATTAAACGAATAGACTCAATTACCACAAAACTTCTTTTGAGTGTTTTTTTTCTAATGTTATTTTTATCCACCGAGTCATTTCCATAATTTTCTTTAAGCATGCATTAGTTCGAACAGAATTGTGTTTGAGGGTAATGAAATGAAGTGAAGCGAAAGCTATGGTATATACGTAACTAAGGTTTTGTAGCTGTGTTGATTTATGGTCTGTGGCAGCAGCTCTGACAGTAGATGAACATCAAATTCCATGTCTGTATTAATGTGCTGGTCCTGATATTCACACGAATTCGTATGGCTGAAGCGCCACATAAACCCATTAAATCATTAAAAAGTGTTATCGCTGATATCGTGATGTTTTCTGCTAAGTTGATGAAGGCACTTTGTAATAGAGGTGAAGCTGTAACTTTTCCATGACCTCTTCAGCACAGGCGTTTCCAAGAATGTTGTCATTTTAACAAGAGCAGAAAATTAGATCACTTTTTAACTGCTCTAAAGGATCAAAATAGCAATTAACTTTTGGATATTTGTTACATTCAATGCTATTTGTAAATAAAAATGATGTCGTTAATTTCGGTGGCTTGTATGCTAAGCTAACTATACCACCTTGCCATCGTTCGTAAAAAATGAAATAAAATACAGACTGGAACGGCAAATCATGAGTTTTCCGACAGGATTTTGAGGTGTTTCCGAATATTTGTCAACATAAAAATTGGTTAAACTTTACAAAATAGCAGCTACCTGAAATCATTCCTCCAGTTAGAAAAATAATATCTTTCCAATGAATTCTGGCTTCTTCTTCTTTTCTTTCTTTTATTTTTTATTTTTGCTTCCCTGTTTTTCTCATCCCCCTCCTTTTTTCTCATCTTTCTCTTTTTCTCTTTCTTCATGCTCTGCATGTTTTCAGATTTTGCGAGCTAACCGACGGCTGGTAAGAGTTGATTGGATGACGGTCGTTGCATGCCTCCGTCGCATGTTTCAGCCTTTTTTTTTTTTTTTTTTTTTATACATTATGCTATATTTCGATTTCGCACACACACACACACACACACACACACACACACACACACTTTTAGGGGGAGAATCCCTCACTCATGCTTTGCATGACTGCAGGGAATCGTATCCAATGTCCTCCGGATTTCCTCCTCATTTCAAATAGTCAAGTATCATCTATTCAAGCACAGTCCTTTCCTGTTTAATGAAAGCCTGAAGATATTTAGCAGACACTTGTGTCCTCAAACATTTAGCATCTGCTAGATGAAATTCAGCTTCATTTAAGCTTTACAAGCATGCTTTTTGCTGTTTTTTGTTTTTAGATGTTTGGAAACTGGACTTTTGGTACATTGGTGTTCACAGTTATGGTCATTACAGTAACTTTAAAGGTGAGTAAAGCTTGTAAATAAATTGTTTAAAAAAAAAAAAGGAAAAGGAAACATCACCATTGTGTTTGTCTCTGTGATGACAGTTGGCACTGGAGACACACTTCTGGACATGGATGAACCATTTTGTCACGTGGGGCTCCATCGCTTTCTACTTCATATTCTCCTTGTTTTATGGGGGAATTATATGGTACCGCGGCACTTTTTTTTCATACACCACACCAATCAGCAGGCACTACACTTATTTTTAGACTAAAATTAACATTTGAACAGAAAATTAACATGTAATCGGATTAATGTTTACAGTTACATTAATGTCATTAACTGCTGAAAAAGAGTGACTATGTTTACATGCTATGTAATATTACCTTGTTGACTGCTGCAAGTGAATTAATTTGGCTTAATTAAGTAGTGTAGCAGGTTTGTGTTTGTTGCTTCATTAGCTGCTGTAGCATTATTATTACTCTGTAAACTTTCTGGAACCTAGCAGGATTATAACTGATATAACTATACTAATATATTTTATATATATATATATAACATAACTAATAAATGTCAAAGCTGTAACCACGTTATGACCTGATTACCTGTGGCAGGTGGATTAGGACGTTGTTTACTCGTAGTGGGATTACTATGACATCTTCAAGTGCTTTAAACTAGCTCATAAACTTGCTATAAATAAGGCTGTATTAAGAACGCTTCATTTGTTTTTATTCACTACTTTAACGTTTCCTTTAGGCACATGTAAAGCCTTTTATTACAATGAAATTATACCTTTTCTCTTTCCTTACAGGCCTTTTCTCCACCAGCAGGACATGTATTTTGTATTTGTTCAGCTGTTGTCCAGCGGCTCCGCCTGGTTTGCCATCATCATCATTGTCATCACCTGCCTGTTCCCTGACGTCATCAAGAAAGTGTTTTACAGACACGTACAGCCCACTAGCACACAGAAGTCACAGGTCAGAATGCAGTTCCTTCTTCACACACTAAACATACTAACGCTTGTACTGATTCTGAAAAGCAGGACTGAACACGGGGTTTTGCATGAATGAATTGAGCTGTTCAGAGAGCTGCGTAAGCTGACATTAATACAAAAAGGAAGTCATTCAACACAACACAGCATGGCTTATGAGCAGCACACACTCATGACCTCAATCACGAAAACACGCTCGCACTTGCAGCTTAAATGGCCTTGAGCTTTACCAACCACATCTTGTGGAATCTAACTTTACAGTTCAACTGGTTTTTACCTTTAAGAAGACACTCGTGTAATGTTTCTCTTTCACTATAATAGCACCTTCCTCCTTGTTCTGAGAAGATTAACAGATGAAGTAGAATAACTGGTTTAGGAACTGGTTTGTTCCTTTTTACTGAAAAACATCAGGGTGTTTAAAGCCTCACTCAGGACTGGAATCATTTTAGAATTGTGCACTGAATACTTGTAAATCTGTATAATTATTCTTGTCCCACTTGATCCTTTTCAGCTTTTATAGAACGGAAATGGACTCGTTTGGGGATATATGTCAATATGTTGCTTCTCCTGTTCGTCTGTTATGCTAGCGCGTAATCCTTCCCCAAGATAATTGTTGGCCACTACAGTGGCAGAGTACACTACAGCAGGCAACTTCTGTTTGGTTGTCTGGAAGGCATGTCTGATTGCTTACATGGAGATGATTTGTTGAGTTGTTTTGACATCGAATGTATTTTGATATTCCTTAACTAAAATACAAGCTCTGTAAAATTCTCAGTTAACCGTATTCTTTTTTTTGTAAAAGACATTGAGAAGCTAACGAAGTCTTGCACAGAGCAGCCAGTATAAATGATTACAAAGGAGTCTTTAACCCCCTTGTATTTCAATATTGCAGAAGAAAGAGTGTAATCATGCTAAATATTTACACAACTCTGTTTCCATATTTGCACACAGAGTAACTGATATTTCATACTATTTTTATACTTATTTTATTTATAGCACGTCCGTTAGCTGCGGCTAGCTAGCTTACGTTTATTTGTAAGTTCCTGTTAAAATTGCTTTCATGGAAACTGGTATCACTTCAGCTTATTTTTCATTTACATCAGATAAATGTTCCTGTTTTGAGTTATATTGCTATAAAAGTTTTCTTTGGATATCCTCTGATGATGTGTGTACTGTCCTGGACAAGCATAGTGATATACACAGTGATATTGCGGAAAATATTGGCACTGCTGGGGTGCTGCTCGACCTAATGAAATTAGTGTACTGGAACTACTGTTGTATGATACTCACATTAATCCTGCAGGATCACATGATTTGTTTTCTCTGTCCTCTAAATGACTCACCAAAAATTCACATTATAGGTGAAATAAAGCAGTCAGTGAGTGATTGATAGTATAGCGTTTATTTAGATATAAACGCTTGCTTAATTTAAGTATTTTGTTGCTCATCTGCTTATACTGCATAATACAGGGGGGTTCAAACATTTTATAAATGCTTTCATTGAGAATTCACTAGGATAATAATTAATTGAGTTTTGTTTCCACAAAACTGCTGTTACCTTCTATTTCTTATTTTTTCACTGAAACACGGAACATGTATTGCTTTTTATCTCTCACTGGCTGTAAAGCAGTGAATTGTGGTATGATTTATGCTACAACACCTCCCAGACGACACACTTATGTGCCAGTATGAATGCACAGCCACTGTATGTGAGCACATAGTCCTGACAAGCACACAAGAGGCGTAAAGGCAGAAGTACAAATCAGCCTCAAACCAAAAACATAGTTGCTTTTTCTTAACCTTTAGCTGTTTAGTTTGGGTTAGTCTCTCCTTCGCTGTAGCCTCTGAGAGTCCTGTTCTTGGCTGCCTGGAGTGAGACCGACCCCAATGTTTGAAAAGTAGCATGAACTCGTAATATGTGTCTATATTTAAATGCATTGTGTTGCTGTCATAAGATTGGCTGCTCCCATAAATGCATAGGGACCTGAAGTAAAGTGGTCAAGTGTCTGGGCATGTGTGTGTAAGTATAAGAGAGAAAATGATTTTCCAGTCCCTTTGTATGTGACCGTGTTCACACGGCAGCTTTTTTTAGACTCTACATCTCTTGGAAGTTTACATCTTTCATTGTTTTTGGCAGGTTGCTGATTGTTACCATGTTTTCTCAACCTTAAAAGTTAAAGTTAGGTTTATTGGTCACATGTACAACATACAGTGAAATTCCGCATATCCCAGCATACAAATTTTTTTGAACGCCGGGGTCAGACTTGTTAGTGAAAAGGTCATGCGCTTATTTCACATGGATATGTGACATATTGATTAAGCAGAACTCAAAACACTTCTAGAATCAAATTAAGATATTTTAAATTAATTATTGTATCTAATTATAACTGTATTTATTAATATTTTTTGTTTAATTTTTTTATTAATATTTAGGTGCTAAAATATTGAAAGAAATGAATCAATCGCAATTATTTCCATTTTCTTGTGTAGGAAGATCTATTTATCAGCTCAGTCCAAAAAAACAAAAACAAAAAAGGGCTGGGCCAATATGTCAATATTAATATTGTCTCAATATACATCCGAGCCTATAAAGTATTGTAAATATACATTTTGTTTATTCAAACAGAAAGGAAGCAACTGTAAAAGTTGGAAAGAGTTGTACATTTTTTTGTAATTGTTGGGTTCACTATAAAAAAAATTTTATTTTATTTTTTTTACAAAAAAATCAATTTTTATCCATAAACTTCATCAAAACTCTAGCAGTACAGTTTATCCTTGCATTTTGTCAAGACTACTCTTAGGCCGTCGTTTATATAAATGTAAGGTGTGGTCCAGACACTTCGTCTTTCTACAGGATAATAATTGACTGCCAGGAGTGAATGCGGGGTTAAAACATCTGACCGTAAATGTGTTTCTCTGCGTCTGTGTCTTTGCCCTCTTTTTACTGATCCTGTGTGTATTTTCACCCCCTTCTCCTGCTCTGTAGATGTACTCCAATCGAGTCGCAATAGGTGACGACTTCATCGCTCTGCAGCCACTCTCCAGAGCCAAGAATCAGCTGGGCAAGATTAGGTAGAGTAGGCAGAGTCGTTTAAACCCTTTGTGTCGTGCTGCATGCTGTGTACAAACCCAACTAACCAGCATTTAGATGGAGAGGGAGTGCGAAAACGAAAAGCATGCTTCAATACTGTTTTAGCACACCACTTTGACGGTTTGGAACATTCCTGCCATTTTGGAAGCTTCAGATATCAAGATTTGACTTGGATGCTAATAAAAGCTTTGTGGTTCTGAAATAAAATTATTTATTAAAAAATAGTTTTTTTATTTTTTATTTTTATTTTGCATGAGTGTAGTAATAAAGCCTTTCATTATCATAGTTTAATAATTGTTATAATTATAACTTATAGTAATTCTTGTTGAGTTCTGAATTTTACAGGTTTAAATCTGAATCTTAACTCCTCTAGAACTAGTGGGATTTATTCGGTGACTTGTGGAATTAAACTCTGGTCCGAATAATAACTTATGCACTTAATAATACTTAGAAAAATGAAGCAGTGCTCCAGAGAGACAACGGAATTTATTCAGCGGTTGATGGAGTCTTTAAGTTTTAAGAACCTCTGTTGTACATGGCAGCATTACTTTTCTTATAGTTGAAGCTTTAAACCTTTGAGATGTGTACACTTTCAAGAAGATCCCGTACCTTGTACTGCAGGGGTTTATTTGTGTGAACAAGGTTATGATAGTGTGCTAAATCAGTATCGGAAACTGATTCACCGCTAACCTAAATGTGAAACTACGATGTCATCGGTGCATGTTCACTATGCTCATTTTGATTTCATCTCAGCCTGATGAATGCTATAATCAGGTCTTTTTTAACCCAACATGCCTAAACTGCACGCAAGAAAGAAAGAGCAATGCTCAAACCTTTTATAACTAACACACCCGAAACTGGAATGGCCTCGAATTCTTTTCATCGTAGACTGCATGTGCAAAAAAAAAAGCCACACGGAAGGTTCAGTTTCTTATAATGTTTTGCTATGAGCAGAGAACATGATCTCCAGTCCATCCGACATGAAACTAGCATTAAAAATCATTGGTCTCTTGTTTTTCTACAGCAAGTTTATTAGACCCCTTTGCATGGAAGTTCTCCCAAATTTTTACCTGCTGGCATTTCTATTTTTCATAAGTTCAAGTTCAATTTCAAGTTCATAATGTTCATACAGCTTCCAAAAATGTCTGGCATTTTAGAATGTATCCAACTGCAGCTACAGCACGATGTTAGAAAGTGCAGCTATTATTACCAATCACAGCAAGTTTCATATGTCCAGTACCGTAAATTCTGAAAAAGCATGCCAGTAAAAACCATAATAGTGTAATAATGATTAAATTATGCTAATACATCTCTAAATTGTGGGCCAAAACAGTAAAATATTTCAGGAAATAAATATTAGTCTCTTTACAGCATGGACTCTGCGGTGGACCGATGACCATTTTCTCGCTCATTAAAAAAAAATCTCACCCCCCCCCCCTCTCCGTTCTCCCGTACTCGTTGGTTTTGGAGCCTTAACCAGTTGTTTTGTCCTTCCAGATGGAAGAGGATAAAGTTTCAGTCGGCTCAGAATATGACTCTGCTGAAAGCAGGGACAGAGGGGAGGACAATAGGCAACTGCTAGCTGCTTCTCCTTCTACGCATCATGCAGTCCCCCCCTTTCCCTAGGTAGTACTGCCTGCCCAGCCTAGACCTATGGAGGTGTGTCTGTGTGTGTGTGTCACTCCGGAGAGAGATTAGTCCAGTCATGGGGAAAGTTCTTGTTTTGGTCTCGCCCCATCATGTGTACTATGTACTGTGCCATCCATCTGTCCGATCTCGTGTATTCTGATTCTCACATTTGTGCCTTCAAGATGTGCATGCTTTTAAATCATTCAATCATTATCCAGATTTTTACCTATATTTTCAAAACCAAATAGTTTACGATACATTTTTTGGTTATAAAATCAAGATATTGACTTATCTCGTACTATAATGGGACAGCATGCAATGATTTTTTTATATACTTGTTCAGGTATTTTTTATATGATTATAAATGATTTATACGTGGCTGTATGAAGTATTTTGTTATTGTGTTCATCTTCATGACCAAATAAATGTGTACTGTCAAGCAGTGTTTAGCTTCAGTAATCAAATTCAGTGGTTACAATTACATTGTAAACCGATTTGCAACTGTGCTGTGACAATCTGCCGTCACCAGCGCAGTTTAAGCTACAGAATAACACTGCAATGCTGATGGTCTTCATTAATGTTCTACCTCAGCAGCTCTGACTGTAGTTCAGTTTTGTGTTGATGTGCTCGAGATTTGGCTTGTTCGTTAAGAAAAGACTTTTCATAGCTGTTATAACGTACAGTAGATATATCAGTTCCGCTCCACAAGATTGAATACAACAAGAAGCGGGTCAATTAAATACAAGTGCTGCTATAGGAAAATAATCAACTCTACTACATCGTACTATGTTGGCACTGATTGTTTTACTATAGCAGTTGGATATTGAGGGTTTCATTTCTTTGTGTGTTGAAAATAAATCAAACAAAGAATGCAACTGCTTTGCCACAACACCGCTCATCATAATGTCTCGGTATATTTATATTTATTTTGAACCTGCTTTGATTAATTGCTCTACAAGTTTTATTTCAGCTCAGTAACAATTTCTGGTGTCTCAGTACAGATGCTTCAGTTGTCATTGAGAGACTGCTGCTACAAAGCAATTACATATGACTTCCTTTCGAATACACTATTAATGATAGTAATGACACACAGTGACAACAACACAAACTAAATAGTCTCTGCACAATTTCTTGATCAAATCAGAGCTGTGATGGTGTTATGGTTCTTTTATATAACCCCAGTGGCATGTATCAGTGTATCAGTTTTGAATATTACTTTGATTTAATATGGTCCTTCCTATTCTGCTTGAATCAGTTCCCTAAATATTGTATAAATTATCAATTTCCTTTTCCTCGTTTATATAACAACAATACCCTAAACGATCTTTCTACACTGAGTTAAGTCTACACTTTATCGCAAATACTGATTTTCTTTCTTTCTTATTTATTAAACTTTATTAAACACCAGGTGGTGGAGTTTTGGCCCAGTTCCTGCTAAGATCGAAGCGTGACACACTAATCACATTGTTATTCCACACCCACACTTTTGACAGAGTCATTTCTCAAGCTGTCAGAAGTAGTACCGTATATGCCGGTGTATAAGTCGACCCCCCCCATGTTGATATTAATATTTGGGTGTAGAAAGTCGACTTATACAACGG
>JAOUQX010000003.1:7486390-7499430 GCA_028566295.1 Liobagrus marginatus
GTATGCTGGGATATGTGGAATCAAAGAATTTCACTGTATGATGTGCATGTGACCAATAAACTTAACTTTAACTTTAACAGTGAGCTTTAGCATCGGTTCACACATGCACGCCCCCTGGTGGTGTGTCATGTTGTTTTATGTTTGTTTGTTTTTTCATCCTATTTAGTGAGCTAAACAGCAGATTCCATTTTTTTTTTTAATAAATCTAAAATGTTTTTAAAATAAAAAGTTGAGTATTGATGAATGATTCATTAACTGTAACTATAAACAGATGATGTAGGCCGTACTGTCCTTCAGTAAGTAGAAATTGTTGGCATCATGCAGTGGCATGAGAGGACAAACACTTGAGGGATGTGGCGTTTTAGACAAATACAGTAGAAGATATCGGTGTTGTTAATATTACATTAAAACCTATAACTGATTATCAGCACATGTCTAGTTTTGCTGACCGATTTTAAATGGCTGTTTCTGATCTGTAGTAACCGTGTATTTATAAAGCTTTACTGTCTGCCCATGTCCTTTTCATTTAGCCATGCTGATTAACATTCCATCTTTCTTCACCGCTGTCATCTGTGTCTGAACTGAGATGAAGGGAAAGTGTAGGGGGGAAAAAAGAATGATCAATTTGCACAATGAGCAAAATACGTTTGTGTGATTAAAGAATCCACATTCCTGTTTTAAAATCAACAGCACAACCGTAATTGGTCATTTTTTTGTGAAGCGATATCGAATTAACCGCATATTTAAAAACAATTCATTCAAAAAGACTTTTTTTTTTTTTTTTTTACCCAGCCCTAATATCTATCTGTTCATCCTCTTCTAGTGTACAATTGCCAGTGTTGGCAGATAAGTTAAGTTTTTTTGGGGGGTTTTTTAATAACTGCTTTCAATAAACAAAAACAATCTGGCAATAGAATAAAAGAAGTTTGAAGTGAGTGAAAATATACACAATAATCTTATACGAAGAAATATTAACTGAAATCAAGTGCACTACAAAATAACCAGTTTAATAATTTCCAGTAAATAATGACGTCATCATCATGTCACTCACTTTTTTTTATTGATGCTTCCAGATCGTGCCGTGACTCCGATCCATTCACGTCCAATGACCGCAGTGTATTGACCCTCTCTCCTTTGGAAGCTTCTCACTGCTAGCATATAAAGAAGGACATCATTGTCATCCTAACCGTGATTGCATGCACCTCAGTCAGAACAGACCGTCGCGCCAGAGGAAACGGGTCTGAAGCCATATGAGCCTGTCTGCATTACTCCTGTCAGGTAGCGTAAGAGATCACTTCCTGTGGGAAGCTGACTCGTCATCTTCAACTCCATCCATCCGTCATGATTATTTATTCACGTCTGCTTTAAGTGTTTCCATGTGAACACCGTGCACCTGCTATTTTTCTTTTTGTGTGTTGTGTTCATCTCGCCGAGCAAGCCTGTTGATGACCGCACGTGCTGCTCTACTTTTATAAGCCTTTGGGTTACTATAGCAACCGTTTGTCATTTTTGAATCGCTGTTTTAAAAGGTCAGAAACAGTTCAGCCAAAGATACAAATATATTCTCTTTATGTACTCAGTCAGCTAAAACAGTTGTACAGTGCATAATATTTTTCCCTCACTGGAGCTAGAATGGTCTAACGTGTAACGTAGCTCTTCCACTGGTATCAGTCTAAAGACTGACATTCAGGTTTCAACCCTCTCCAAATCGAACACCAAACTGTGCTAATGACGGAAACAACTCATTTCGTGCGATAGCACCGTGTCAGAAACCCCCAAGCTAACCCTGTAGATATTAGTTTTCATTATTTGTTAGTCTAATTTTAGCTCCAGCCCAAAACCAGACAAGCGAACATGTCTTGGCTTATCATGTTTGGCTGTTGTGTGTGCGATCGTGGCCGATGGTGTCGATTTAAAGCGGGATTCACTGTGTGACTGCACCAACTGGAAACGTTCAGCTCTGCTAAATAGATGTGTGTAATGATTTGATAAATTATGTTTAATATATTATTATTATTATTATTATTATAGAGCCGTTTGAGAGCCGTCAATCACAGCTCAGACCTGAGACTGGATATAAAACTGTAGCGCTGGTGTGTTAGTTTTTTTCCTCTTTATTTTAATTGGAATGGCTGGAAAGACATCAGACAAATAATTGTACTTTGCTTTCTGTCAGTTACACACTCCTCACTGATCTTGTTAATCCAATGGTTGTGTCTGGAAACACACTCGAGTCGATTCATGTCAAAATCCTTGCACTTTGCTGTCATGCTATTACAGATTATTGTGTGTGAGCTAATAAGCTGGTAGTGCCGTGTGTGTGTGTGTGTTTCTCAGAGACAGTAGCAATAAAAATGTCTGGATTGAGGATTGTCCACTCCAGCTGCGAGTGCACAGCTTCATTTCTTGGTTCATTTTCCATTTAAGGGAAAAAAAAAGTCAAACCGCGTCTCGTCTTTTCCTGACAGTGAATGTGTTTGTGCTGTTTATGGAAATTTTATGTACCAAAAAATAAAACTTTTTGAAGATTATTGTAAATGTGGGGTTTATGTTGAAAGATTTATTACTTGCTGTTTAAATTATTTACCATTACACCGGAACCCCGTCAAAAAACGCCGAGCCGTAAAGACTGACTCCATGTTTGTGGTCTAGATGACAAATTCAAAAGGTGCAACAAATGATTTATTTTTTTTTTAAAAAGGCAAAGAAAAGAAATCCTGACTGTTCAGGTAAAATCTGCCATAAATACCTTGTTTTTTATTTATATGTTTTTTTGGACATGGCAGCAGAACATAATTATACACCACAAATAAACTAATACAAAATGCTACATCGAAGTCCCGTGTCAGAAAGAAATGTCAAAAATCACCGCCTCCTGTTAACCATTAGTGCTGAACTATAAAATCATGGTGACTAAGATTGTTAAGCGTGAGAGTTGCTGTTATTTAAACAGGGACATCAGGCCACTTTACAGCTCGGACGGACTAAGGAGGCTAATAAGAGCTGACTGCATGTGTGAAGTCTCATCGGAGAAACTGTTCAGGATTGTTCTGCCTCCTCCTGTTCCTCCTCCATTTCCACCAGCGTTGCATGCCGATTGGCTTGTGAGCCTTCTTTAAACAGGACCTTCTTAACGACGCCTGCTTTAGGAGCCCGGATCGTGTGCTGCAAACACACAGGACGTACCGTAAAACAACAACAAAAACCCCACCTCTTTCCAGTGAGTAAGGAAACACTTTCCGCTTACCTCCATCTTCATCGCAATCATAACCATGAGAGGATCTCCCTGCTGTACCGTATCGCCAACTTTCACAAGCACCTGCCAGGTAAAGTTATTTTTAAACTGATCACAAACGATTTCAGTATGCTGTGTGATTTAACTGGACTGTTATATAAGGTACAGGTGGAAAACAATTACGGTGTGGTGCTGATAGAATCAGGCTGGAGTGATGAAGTGCAGAGTTACTATAAACACAAGTTCTTCGATTTCCTCCAACAGTAAGTGGTTTTTGCCATTTTATTACACGGAAACATCGTTCGTTTAAAAGGATGATTAATATCCTGGAGCAGCAGTGAAACCATATAGATCTTGCTTTTTTTTTTTTTTACGATATTGACATTTAAAAGTGCTGGTGTGTGTAAAACAAGTGAAAACAAATGAATCACATGAGACGATGAAAGAAGAACCGGGACATACAGCTTAAAGATGTACCTTTTCAATTGTTCCAGTCATGGGTGCCACAGCGCCAGCTTGTGCCCCAGATGAACTCACACCAGCCAAGAACTTTGGTACCGGTGCTTTTACCTCCGCACTGCCTTCCTACAGATCCGGGAACAGACAGGAATAATTCCGCAATCCCATGAACACCCATCATTTACACCTGGTCTCCTTTATGCTCTGTGCTGCTGATGAGTTTAATGGCTAACTGAATTATTGCATGAATTAACAAGGTACTAGTGTTCCTATTAAAGCGTCAGAACCTAAACTTTGCCTTTTTTAAAAGCTGTTCTTTACGAAACAAACCTCACCATGGAGAAGAGATGAATCATGCTGTCCAGTATGACCAGTTTGGGTCGTGATAGAACTCCATTCACACAACAGTGTAGGTATGTGGCTCCGCCCACTTGTTGTAGCTCACCTGACACCTGGTACACCTGGCCTCCAGTCTAGTGCACGAACATTTTATTCGGTATGCTTCAATGAGCGGTCATTTTAGAATACAGCATATTTGGAGATTAATATAAACCTGCCATTCTACATTCAAGTCATAGTTTCTCATTGAAGAGTTGCTGTAGTATGAATTGTGTGTGTGTGTATATAAACCTCCATGCTGTAATTCCCATCTGGATTGTAGGTCACAGCTACTGTAACTTCTGCAAAATACACACATCACTTGGAGTACAAGCTCCGCTGGAGAAAAGAATATTCTGTGTTATGTATAATGCAGTGGCCAAAGCGATTTCATTAGGGTGGTTAATTTCCAGCTCTTTTATCAGTATGAGGCCGATCTATTAACCATTGCAACGTTAGAGGACGTGGAATTTCCTCCAGTCGGGTAACAGTGTGGGTTTAGAGGGGCTTTTGAGGGGAAAAGCGTAGAAAGTCGTTATTGTCACGCAGAAATAAAACTGCAGCAGTTTAATGTGTAGGAAACTTTACATGTTTGTGTGTGTGTGTGTGTATATATATATATATATATATATATGTGTGTTTGTGTGCGCGCACATGTACAGACAGGCTGAACACTTACTGTTTTCCCCCAGCTGCAGTGTCAAGTTCCTGCAGTAGAGCACATTAAGCCGGCTCCCGTTACTCGAGCCAAAAGGTGAGAACACGTCTGGAAAAGAAACAGGTCAAAGGGAACTTGTTAAAAGTGATCATTCGAACAGTTCTATAAATGCTGATCTTTTGGGGGTTGGTTTTTACGCACGCATGCACGATGAAATACAGAAGAAGAAGAACAAAAAACATCCACTGTGTGGGAGAATTTGCCTCGTTGATGAGATATAAACGAAGACAAACCAACTTCTGACCAAACGGCTACAGCATCATAAGACAATTTCCCTTCACTGGAACTAAAAGACTGAAACAGTGTTCCAACTTCACAATGTTCCTGTGCACAGAGCCCCTGATCTCCGTGAAGACGTTGGTGTGTTACGGTTGGAGTAAAAGAAGACGCATCTTGAGTTTATGCCCACCGAACACTTGGGATGAACGGGAACACTGACTGCACTCCCAGACAGACCTCCTTACACTAATGAGTGTAAGACCAGAACTCCGGATTACCATAGAAGCTAAAGAAAATTCCCACAGCCACACTCCAAAGTCTAGTGGAAAATATGTCCAGACACGTGGAGGTTATTATAGGAGTAAAAGTGAGACTAATTCTGAAACAGGATTCAAAAACACATGGAATTGATGGTCAGGTGTCCAAAAACTTTTGCCAATACAGTGCATTACAATTACATTTGAAATGCATTACATCGGTTTAGCTGCATGTTTCACAGCAAGCCTGTACTGGGAGATACACGATACATGGTTGAATATGTTGTGTACATCCTTGAGGATGAGAGTCTAACATGTGGCATATTATCCACATTCCTATCATACCTGAACCTGATCATTTGTCCGTCAACTAAGACATCCACACGTCCAAGTGTGTGTGTGTGTGTGTGTGTGTGTGTGTGTTCTCACCCTGTGACTGACACAGAAACTCCTGCGTGTGTTGTTTCTCCTGCAACAGAAGTCCAAGAGCAGCCTGACACACCACGTCTCCTCCTGGTGCGACCGGTTTGGGGAACAGCTGATCGTAGTGTTGCTGGATGAAGTTTGTATGAACGTTTCCCGCCTCAAACTCTGCATGTCCCGAAAGACTTAACAGGAAATCAATGTTGGTGTTGAGACCCACAATCTGAGGACAGCGGAAAAACAGAAGATACTGAAAGTCATCACTGTGATACCTGGTATGAATTGTTCTATTTTATTTTTACTACCAAGCTGCTATGCAAATAAATGTATATGATAAACTACTACATCAATCTTGTGCCCCTAGCCCCGAACCCCCCGGTTTAATACAGTGAGGTAAATAATGTTTCATTTTAACTAATATACCCTGCCATGCATTTAACCAGCGTTCTAAAAAGCTGCAGAATTGTCGTCTGGATGTAGTTTGAAGGTTTAGTAGAGGGCTGTAAGGCCCACCAGAGTCTTACGTTGTACTGGCGTAAACAGTAGCGCAGTTTCTTCAGAGCAGCCGAGCGATCCTCTCCCCAAACCACCAGCTTAGCGATCATGGGGTCATAATGAGCCGAAACCTCATCTCCTAACACACATCACAAACACGCGGAATTCGAAGCGAACCGTGTACAAGGATCCCCATAATGAACCTGATTAATGGTGTTAAATGATATAATAAAACATGTTTAATAATACAACTGTGGAAATCACAAACACTGACCTTGCCGCACTCCGGTCTCGATGCGTGTGTGCGTCTCCTCCGGCGGTGTGGAGAGGTGCAGCAGGGGTCCAGCTCCAGGCAGGAAATTGCTATTGGGGTCTTCGGCGTAGATCCGAGCCTCAAACGAGTGACCTCGCAGCACAATCTCATCCTGAGAGAGAGGAAGCTTCTCTCCTGCAGCCACCTGACACACAAACCACCTACTTGGTATTAGAGCGATCAGGATGCCACATGGCTTTCATGATCGGTCACTTTTTTAAATTCCCAGAGGAACGACTGCTTTCACCAATGAAACTGATATTAGAAAACCGACTTTAGCGTTAGAAAATCAAACAATGCAAAAAAAAAAAAAAAAAACTATGTACATGTTATTTCAATATTTCACATAGGCTTTTTTTTTTTTTTGCTGCATCAGCTACTTTTTTTTTTTTACTACATTCGACATCTCTCATATAGTCAGCTTTTTACTTATTTTTTCCCCCCAACATTAGATCGGATTTCTCTCTCTATGATATTTACTCTCAGCTACTCATTAAGCACGTGGTCATTATATAGAGATCATTCTGGCTCCTAGTGCTATTGAGTGACAAAGCAGAAGAGTCTCCAACAGTTAGCGATCAAGCATTCTGTGCTTATTTGTACATTTGGTTACACCACCTACACAGCTGTCAATCGATGCGATTACTGAATTGTGCCGGGATTTGGTCACATGACCAGACTCACCCTGAGCTGCCACTCTACCAGGTCCGTACCGGTGATCATCTCAGACACAGGGTGCTCCACCTGCAAACGAGTGTTCATCTCCATGAAGTAGAAATTGTGCTGAGGGTCCATGATGAACTCCACAGTGCCTATGGGGGGCATGCCACACCGATTGCTTAGTATAGTGATGCCCCACCCACAATTGTACTAGAGCATAGTTTTAAAAATAAATAAATAAGTTCATCTTCTATTGTGTGATTTGATGAATTGTACACAATCTGTTCAAGGACAAATCTGTTTGATTAGATTGTTGTTTTAGTCATCATTTTGACACAGTTTTTTTTAATGAAAATTGTAAATAAATGCAGACTTGGCTTGTGTCTTGTTTCCAGAGTGATTAGGGTTGGGATTAGGGTCTTACCTGCTCCAACATAGTTAACTGCTTTAGCTGCCCGGACTGCGGCTTCACCCAGTTTACGCCTCACTTCAGGACTAATACCAGGCTGCAGTCATGCACACAAACACACTCATATTTTTCCTTCACATAAGCAGTTTTATCACTTTTCATAATAAGTCAATTGTAGAATGTTTCATGTTGGAGCTTGTGATTGGACAGAAATTGCACTTTAGTGTTATAACGACAACACGCTGATGAGAGGGGAAATACAAAATGCACTACACAAGCAAAGTCAGCATTTCATCATAAAAACCAAACACCTGCTAATTGTTTTTCACTCAACATCTGCAACGTTGTCCTTCAACAATGATTGTATTTCTATCTGGAGCTAAATCTTTCCAGTCATTCAGTTTCCATTTCCGTTGTCTTTTTATTCCAAAGGACGTTTCTGTTTTGCATTATACCCCTAATATAATCATACGTAAATATTTACCCCTGGTGCTTCTTCTATGATCTTCTGGTGCCTCCTCTGCACACTGCAGTCTCGCTCAAACAGGTACGCCGCATTGCCATGTTGATCCCCAAACACCTGCACCTCCACGTGCCTAAACAGAGCGCAAAACGTCGTCACGCATACAGTATGCCGAGACAGAAGCTGCTGCACCGCCTCGAACAGGCGTACAATTATGGGACGGGTACCTGGGGTTGTCCACAAACTTCTCCACCAGCATGACGTCATCGTTGAACGATTTGAGAGCTTCTCTTCGAGCAGATTCTAGCTGTTCGTGAAATTCTGCTTCCGTGCGAGCGATACGCATTCCCTGCACAACACAAAAACACAGGCTAAACATGACCGAAGACTAAACTTGTTTAATCACACGAGTCTAATCGCAGATCTTTCTTGTGATTTAACGCTCTCCTTCAGACAAGTGAAAGTGAGCCGAAGCTGAATTCAAGCAAATCGGCTCAGGAACCTCAGCTATTACTCTGCTATATATGATATTTAGGTCCGGTTTAACAGACAGGGCTAAGCCTAAGCCAGGATGAGGCCTTAGATCAGTTAGGATATTTAATTAGCTTTTAGAAGTGTTCACTAGAAAAAACATTACTGGTGTGCATCTTGAGACAAAAACAAATTGCTTTCATTTAAAGACAGCTCAGACATGCATTTTACTCTTGGACTAATCTAAGGCTCGTCTGTGAAACCGGGGTTTAGTGTTCTATAGTGAACAATATACTTAGTGTTATCAATCTAGCACCAAACAAACAAACAGTTAATGAATAAAAATTCTCGGTCCATTCTTGATCCGTTTCATGAACAAATTCCCACTAAACTTTCGTACCTTCCCACCTCCACCTCGTACAGCTTTAATCATAACGGGATAACCGATCCTGGCTGCTTCAGCTTGAAGCTTCTCGTCTGATTGGTCCTCTCCGTGGTAACCCTCAATGATGGGAACACCCGCAGCAGACATGATGTATTTGGATGTGCTGATAGTGAACATCGCAAAACAAAGCGGTTCAAATAACCCTGGCTTTAAAATGAGATTAAACATGGTCAGTAATCAGGGCGTAAAAAGCCACCTCTTAATGCCCATATCCCGAATCGCTGACGAAGGAGGCCCGATGAAGATGATGCCTTCCTGTTTGCACAGTTCTGCAAACTCTGTGTTCTCAGACAGGAAGCCATATCCGGGGTGGACAGCCTTAACCACAAACCAAACAAGTTCAAAGTATTTCATTTCTTACATACACCAAGCAAAGCCATTAAATGTTCCTTGAAAGAATTTAGTTAAGCACCTATTTATAAAGTGCATTTCAAATGATATTGGTGTATAGTGAATCTCTTGGTCATTTCCAGTCAAATGTAGGCTCCCAAAAGGCAATATTATTTCCTTTTTTAAAAATTTGCCCATCACTGTTTAATATGATTCTTATTTTCAGAAGTAATGTTGATTACTTGATGATTAATCAGCGAATTAATGGTTTTTCCGTTATTCACCGAGCAACGTGTACCGACTTTTTATTCAAATCAAGCGTCTCATATTGATTCTCCTTCAACCAAGCACCTTATAACGATTCTTTGTTCCCAAAGTGACTCATAAGAATTCTTTACAAACTAAACAACACGTATCAATTCTCAGTTCAACAAGCGACTTATTCCAGCTCTCTACTTGCCAAGAGACTCAATAATTCTTCACTAACGGACTTAAATACTCAACATTGTTTTTTGTACGTAGAAAAAGATTTGTACATCTATGGGAAAACGGACAAAGAGAGACAGGGTATGCATCTATGTATGTGTGTGTGAGAGATTTCTACCTGTGCAGAGGATGTCTTTGCAACATCTAAGACTTTCTCCATGCATAAATAACTCTGTTGTGCCGGTGCTGCTCCGATATGATATGCTTCATCTGCCTGCAATGAAATTTAAACATTTATACTCTGGAGCACACATTTACTTTACAAATACTGTTACATTGCATTTTAAACACATCCAGATAACAGAAATGAATAACCATGTCGGTTCTTTAAAGCTGTAACATGTTTTGGTATTAAACCAAGTTAAGAAAGTGCAAACGCAAACCGTACGCGCTTAAAAAGGATGTCCGAGTGTGTGACTTTCTCACCATGGCCACATGCATGGAGTGCCTATCAGCATCACTATACACAGCCACAGAACGAACGCCCATCTTTTTAGCTGTGCGCATCACTCTGCATGCTATCTCTCCTCGGTTAGCAATGAGGACTTTCTCTATCCTCCCTGCAGGCAAGAAAAAATTACAATCAGACTTTAATAACATACCAACAGGTTTACTGTTTTTGTTCATCTGTAAGTGACTCTTCACAAACATCAAACAGCATCAATCAGGGAAACGACACGATTCATGATTCTATGCCAAAGGGCAGCATTTTTCAAGACTTTTTTTTTGTTTTTTACCTTGAGTTCAGGTCAGTAAAGCAATGACTTTTCAATTTGGGTCAGTTAATGTAAGTAAATGTCAGTTTTACGTAAATACATAGAGATTGGAGATGCAGCAAACTCTTTCTTTTGAAATCTGATATAAATAACAAATACTATTTTATTTGACTTACTTATTAGCCAATATTAATCTGTTGATTACCACCAAGTCCCATGCTCATGTCAGATCCCAGCCATGATAGTCAAGTATAAAAAAAGTACTTTAGATGAGAATCATCTGACCTATTTATATATAATACATGCTGTGTGTGAGTGTTTGGATTTTAATTAGGTTTTATACACCTAAACTGTGCAATGGTCATTGGGTCAGTTGGCTCGTTGGGGTTAAGTCATAGGACGATAGGAGTTGAATTGCAGAGAATTTATAAATGCAGAAATGTTCAGGCATGTGTGAGCAACCTGGAGAAAACCTGGGTCATATCCCACGTACCCACAGACACATGTCTTATAGCTCCTCTGGACCATATCAGCTTTCTACACAAAACAGAAGCATAAGGTCAACGCTTTCATGTTTTATAGAATAAGTCATATTCTTTTCAACAACCAGCATAGCACAACTTTATGCGCTTCAATATTAATCAGATTTTTAAAATGTGTTAAATATTTCTGAGCATTAAACACAAATGTGTTTTTCCGCTATTTCCCTTAACCTTGTCTAAAGCGTGACGTCACTGTACTCAACTTAGCTGTAGCTCGTTTGATTTTTTTTTAACTTACCTCTCTTAGTCTCTTAATACTTTAAACAGCCTCGCGACATATTCATAGGTCTATATAAGATAAGTAAAGCAAGTAAAGTTGCGCGCGACTTTTATAAGGCTAATGTCATTATGGTTGGCAGCTACCTACTTAGCTAAGCTAAGCTGTGTGAGGTTGTCAGTAGGCATTTTCGTTATAAACCTGAACCAAGCAATTACGACCGTTTTAAATTAGCAAAATACATTAACAATATCCATATGTAGTTTTAAATCACTTACTGTAACTGTGCTCTTAAAGCCCGATTAACTCCTACTTGCAGGACTGAAGCAGCCATTTTTACAAGGACTGAAAGAACACCGGCTAGCTATGCTAATTTAGCTTTGCTAACCGTTAATATATTGTAGACTAAAAATAAATAGTCGTGTATTACAAATACATATCACTTGATTCTATTATCATTTTAAATATTTATTTTGGCAAACATACTTGTAATAAAAATGTAATAAAGCTAATATGGAAAGTTTTATTTATATGATGCAGAAAGTGTATAGATTGACCCTGACGGCGACCCGTAATTTTGTTAACCAATCACAGTAGAGAATGGCGAAGGGGCGTTGGTATTATCGCCGTATAGGATGAATGGCGGACGTATACGTCATGAAGGAGTTCACTACATGGCTAATAAGTAGCATTAGCCATTCATTTTGTAATGTTTTTTTTTAAATATACCACGTTTTACAATGATGTATCATTTTATTTATGTTAGTATTTTTATATAGTTTTTTTTCTATAAATATAAATGTATTAGATTATATCATTGTGTGGTTGTGTTAAAATTGTTCAAATAAAAAAAGTTAACAAATTAGTGCAATTCCTTTATATGTTATTGTGTGAACAAGCAACGAATAACAAAATTATTATTACATTTAAAAGGAGCACAATTAAGGCCTTCAATATCCATTTTAATATGCATTTGTCAAGCAGTAAAATAAAATTAAATGACCTACATTTAGTTTCTCAATATTAAAAAGAAGGTCCTGTAGTACATGATGGTAAATAAAAGATACACCATTCTGAAGATGTAATCATGGATTATTTGGTGTCTGGTATAAAGCAGTAAAACTGTATTGTTTCTCAAGGTTTTGATGTCGATCACACTCAAAGTCTTTCGTAGCCACGACTCCGGTGTTCTCGCTTAAGCACATACACAAGAACAGCAATTAGAATGATGCCTGCAACTACAGCACCCATGATGATGGGAAAAGTTCTTTTGAAGTAGTCGGCCCAACAAACCGTCTCTGTAACAATAATAATAAGTATTGGAATACAGTTACTCATGCAGCATCTATTACATCTATTCAGGCTTAGTAATGCATCATATCATGAGGTCAATAACTATCAATGCATCCGGTTTGTTTATTCAATCTGCTTTTCGATTTTTCTGTAAAGGCTTCTGAAAAGCTTTCTGAAAAACTCAACTTGATCGAAATCATTTATGTTCATTAGACAAGTGGCTTTATTTAACATGCACGTCTTTAATCCCTTATTTAATCCCTCATTTTTAATTCCTTATACATATGTGTGAAAAATGTCATCCCAGATGCAGATCAAGTCTTGAGGGTGTGTCATCGTATGTCACCTAACATGACTGTCACTGATACTCTGCATGAATCTGCATTCCGGGTTAGAAAGAAATCAGACCTAAGGTTTTGGCTTTCCCATACCTTTATTGTAACGTCCCGCCCCCGTTCCCCGGAGTACTAGCGCTTCCGGGTCACCGTGACGTCACTTCCGGTTGCCGGCG